>CAKOAT010240487.1:21072-40597 GCA_932364175.1 Eruca vesicaria subsp. sativa | reverse complement strand
ATATATATATATATATATATATATATATATATATATATATATATATATATATATTCACATAAGTGATGTAAGTGAATGAAAGGGTTTCATTACTTTGAAATAATAATAATGGTCATTATTAACAAAATAAGTATGGGCTGAGCCCAAAACAAACCTAATTAATTTAGGTTACATGTATATATACGAAACACATATTTTGATATGTGAACGGTTCTTGTCTTGGCCGTAACCTAAATATAAAACGAAGTGTTCATGAGTTCTTGAGAGAAGTCTCAACACTATTAACATACCGTATTGATCCATTTTGTATGCGTGTGGATATCAGTAGAGGCATGACGTTTGGAGTGCTTAAAGTCTTGACTTGGTTTATTCATCTTTCCGCTGAGAATAATCAGGTATATTCATGACCCTAAAGATCTAGATTATTTCAATATTGGCATGAGATTCTTGGCATAGATTGATTAATAAATTGTTATAAACCGGTATGAATTCCTACAGTGGTATCAGAGCCTATTTGTTTAATATGAAAATCAGATCTTGTTTAATTTATAATTTGGTATAGATTAATAACTTGTGGAATTTGATTACTTGAAATAGATGTGTTTGACTTGCTAAGAAGAACCCTAATTTGATTATGGTATCATCGATTTCTAAACCGTATATTTGTCTTTATCAGAAGATGTGTGTATTAGTTTATGTGTTAATAAATATTGATTGTTTAATAAAGATCAATATCACATATAAATAAGACACGTAAGAGAATGATATGATCTGATCATTCGGTAATTACAAAGATATATATGGTTTGTGTAATGTGCGTTTTGCTTCACGTGTTGTAAAACTGTCACGATCGTGCATCTTTAGTTGTTAAAGGTTAACAAGTATTATTGTAATACATGCATGTGATTCCCAACTGATATAATTCGCATGAACAAATTGTGAGACCGGTGGATTCAATTTTGGTTCAACCGGTTAGTCCGATTGTTTGATCGTTTGATTAGATTTTGATTAGATTAAATTCTGAAATCAAATATATAAATAATTAACCAGTTTAATTAGATTAAATTATTTTAATTTTTTATAATTCAATTTAAATACATATAAGATATGTATTAGTTATATTTATTTTATATTAGATATATAAATATAAATTAAATTGAATTAAAATTTGTTCCTCAATTAATTTTAAGTAGTTTGATGTCTATCCAATGTTATCAACTATCGAGGTTCGTTTCGTTGTAAGATGGGCTTGCCAAAGCAAGGTGTCTGCAATTACATGAGTGAGGTGGATGGTAACAGTTACTATGTGAAACAAGATTGGTTTACTTGACTAAGCTATCAAAACGATTTTAGGCTTACAGACATAGGTTGGATAAGACATAAGATGTCGTCTGACAACCAAGAATTATATTTGATATAATTAGCAAAGGGTTGCTTACCTAAATAACTAAAATTCGGGCGATGAGCCAAAGCTCACTCGGATTTTAATGAAATATGGATCTTGCATTATTATATTCATTTGAAGAAATTTTTTTGAATATAATATGAGTTTTCTAAATTGTTGAGATTTCTAAATTCATGAGCATCATATTAATATTCCCTATTCTTCTATTCTAGAAATATTAACTACTCACAAACCCGTTTTCATTCCGATGTGTTCTTGAGAAGAACAAATTGATTGGATCAAACTTCCTCTAACGGTATCGAAACCCTAGAATTTTTCTCAAGCAAGAGCTTGAACCCTACTTGGAAGATCTGAAAAGTAAAAAGACTTTTGAAACATCGTCTAAGGGTATTTATGTTATAGAAGTAAATGTTACTACTTCTTGGGTATTAGATACCGGCTGTGGTGCTCATATTTGTACGAATATGAATGGCCTAAGCAACAGTAGAATTTCGGAGAAAGGACAAGTGGACCTACGCGTAGGAAATGGAGCAAGAGTTGATGCATTATTCATGGGGACATTTCATTTGTCTTTACCTTCAGGCCTGGTTTTAGAACTTAAGAATTGCTACTATGTGCCTGCTATAAGTAGGAATGATGTCTTGCATATTTCTATAGTTTTAACCATCCATTTGCATGCATTGTGATCATGTAGATTAGGATTTAGTCATTTCTAGGTTGCATTTTGCATACATTAGTCCTTATCAGGTGGTGGCACATGCTATGGAGTTCTTGGAGGTGTTTTGACCAATTTTATGCCAAAAGAGGGCCATTTGGCGAGATGAGAGACCACAGCGGGGTCAGGCAGCGGAGGCAGGGGGTCGGCTCACCCCACAGCGGACCCGTGCAGTGGGTGAGCAGGGCCACTCACGTTCACGAGACTAAACACGGAAATAGCGCTCCCAGCGGGGTCACGCAGCGGAGTCAGGGGGTCGGCCCAGACCACAGCGGACTCAGGCAGCGGGGTTCGGGGCCGCTTCGCAGCGGGGTTGTGCAGCGGGGTTGTGACCCCGCTGCGCGCTTATGTTTGGACGAAAAATACTTGTTTTGAGGACCTTTTGCAATTTCGTTTTTTATGTTTTGAGTTGGAAAAACCTAAGTTTAAGTTATGTTGTNCAGCGGAGTCAGGGGGTCGGCCCAGACCACAGCGGACTCAGGCAGCGGGGTTCGGGGCCGCTTCGCAGCGGGGTTGTGCAGCGGGGTTGTGACCCCGCTGCGCGCTTATGTTTGGACGAAAAATACTTGTTTTGAGGACCTTTTGCAATTTCGTTTTTTATGTTTTGAGTTGGAAAAACCTAAGTTTAAGTTATGTTGTAAGCCACTAGAGGAGATTATCTTTTGTTCTTGAAGAGAAACATTTGAAAACCTTTTGGAAAGTTCATCTTCTAAGATCATTGTCTTCATTATCCATTGTTTTACTTTTCTATTTCATCATCTACATGATTAAACTTGAATCTAACATGGGTTTAAGAGTAATCATGATGATTAGTGAGTAAATCACCATTGAATTCATGGGTTAGAGAGACTAAGGATGATTAGTCTAGAACTAGGATGTTTTAGTGTAGATTTCTCCTATTCCTTGCTAGTAGAGTAATCCTAATGCCTCTTTTGAGTTGGCCACTCAAAGGGTGATCTCTAGACATTTCCCACTCATAAGGTGTTCGATGAAATGACTGAGTCAACTCTCCTAAGCTTTTAACATTCTTTACCAAGGACACTTGTTGTTAAAGGTGTTAAGATGGCTAGTAGACTTATTCATAATCACTGCTTTCATAATATTCAACGGAAGATATATAAGCATTCCCTAGCCTATTTAGCCACAATCAAGCAAGAAATTGAGTAAAATTCAAGTTTTCAAAAATAGGGTTTTTGGACCCACAAATTTGAATCTTAAAACTCCATACCTTGCTGTGATGAAATGGAAAGGACAGAGTGAGACAAGGAGGCTGCAAAAGAGAAATCAATAGCAGAAAAAGAGACTGCTTTGAGAGGAAAGAGTCTAACTTGCAAACCTACAGAAGGATCATCTAGACAACAAGTGTTGGCAGCTAAGAAAGCAAAAGAGCAAGAGAAAAGAGATGGAAAGAAGGTAGAAACCTCCAGCAGAGTTGAAAGTGATGAAGAGAGTAGAGAAGAGCCAGCTCCAACCAAGAAAGTAAGGAGGTCTACTGATGAGGAAACAAAGCCCTATGCTAATAGAGAAAAAGACAAGAAACCAACTCCAGCTGTGTTTCTAGACTTCCTAAAGACTGGTGTGAGCTGGCTTGCTACAAGTTTTGGAGATACGGAACTGATGGAGGAGATTGGTATTGATGAAGATGTCAAGGCTCTGCTAGGCAACATGAACATGTCTAGCTTCTACTCCTTCGCTCATCCAACCTACAAGGAGCTGTCTTGTGAGTTCTTGTCCTCATTGGTGGTTACTTATCATGACTCTCAGCATGTGAGGCAATGATGGGGGAAGTTAACATTCAAAGTTAAAGGGAGAGTTCACAACGTCAACTTCAAGGATATTGGGAGGTTGTATGGATTTCAGGATGCAGAATACTTTCATCTCCCTAGGCTTAGAGGAGTCTCCAGGAACAACAACATTCCAGCGAAGGTTTGGAACGCGATCTCTGGCACAGATCACATCCCAGGGTCAGACAAAAACTCAGCTATCAGGAACCCAGCAATACGATACTTTCACAGGATGCTAGTGCATGCTTTCTTCCCTCGTAAGGAGCCCGGCTCAGTAACTGAAGATGAAATGCGACTCCTTTGTCTAGCTCTGAAATCTTTCGCACCTGAGAAGATCCCGTTTGATGTCAGTGAGCTCTACAAAGACTTTGGAATGGTTGGGTTCTTAATGACACGCCTTGAGTACTATATGGATTGGGCTTGGCCAACAGAGGATTCAGAGCCTCAGATTGGGATTGGAGGCATGATCAGTCCTCTGCTTCAGCATGTTGGTGTTAACTTAAAGTCTGATGGCATTGGTCCCACCTTCCTTGATGGAATCACATGAAAATTGCTCAATTTTTCAGTGGAATATACCAAGGATCATGTGTCTACAAATACAAGAAGATGGGTAGAATTGTTGAAGTGGTCCGCCCAAACAAGATCATCACAATTCTACAGCTTCCAGGAGCAGTTGCCTTTGATATTCGGGATGAGCATGTACTCGGGGCTCATGGATCACTAGGCCCCATGGTAGTAAGCAAAAGGAGAAGGAGTTATTCAACATCTCGATATGCAAGATTGGAACGACAAGAGATTGAGGAGGACAATGCTGAAGCAATCTACGGCCCACCTCGTTACTACTTTGAGCCCTATGTAGGAGCCCTAGCCCCAGGCCCTCTCCGCGAAGCTCATGAACACATTGATAAGCTTCAGCGATGGAACAAAGCTCAAGATCGTGCCTTCTACAAGCTTAAGACAAAGTATAAGGAGCTGAAGAAGACAATGAAGAAGACATTGAAGAAGATGGCCAATGTTTTGGTAAAAGGAGGAGTAGGAGGATGTAGCTCCAGTAACTTTCCAATGGCCAACACATCAGCTCCTCAGCCTCAGCGTGCCAGCCAGCAAGAGCGTGTTCAGCGCAACTTGTGCGTCCTCCATCAGACTCAGGGAACAAATCTCCATCCTTGACATCTTCTGATGATGATTCTAGTGACGATGTGAGTAGAACACCAATGAACAATTTCGGTGCACCCTACAGCTACTACAATGCTGCATACAGCCAATACGGTGCACCTTATGGCTACAGCGGTCCACAACAAGGCTACTACATAACCTACCCTGGCGAAGGCGAGTCCGGAGACACTCCTTCCAATCCCGATAACTAGTGAGGTACTCCACTACTTACCATTGTACATACTAGTTTTTATGTTTGCATTTTAGTTCTCTTTTGGGTATCTCTTTCAACTTAACAACACAGAGACTGTGTGACTTAATTTTGGGGGAGGTACCAAGTATTTAATCATGTTTTCTTTGATAATTTTGAGTCTCATGCATTGCATTGTACATTTACATATAAAAAAAAACCAAAAAAATAAAAAAACTAAAAAACCAAAATAAAAATCATATAGGTTGCATCATTTCTACTTTTAGGAGAGTCTAGAGCATATATTTTGCATTCAATTGCATTGGGAACAATGATTTTAAAACACCTTGTGAAGAACACTTGTCAAGAGCTCAAAATGACACCCTAGTTAGACACATCAAGTAGCTTGAGCATCTTTTGAAAACCTTGCACGCTTCGAGCCTTGAAAACTCTTCTTGAAACATGTTTGCTTGCTTGAAATTGACATTGTTCTTGAAACCAGCTCCAATCTGAAATTTGGCTTAATGAACTTAATCTCTCTTGCATATGGGCACTTGCATACTTGATCATGGATCTCATACACATTTGGGTTATCTTATTCCATTTTACCACTCTTTTTTTAACCCAAATTGTACTCCACACCCTTAAGTTGTACCCAAGCCATTCTTTTGAGACCAAACATTTGATTTGCATGAGTGAGGCCTTCTTTTGATAGTTTGTCATGTGCAAAATCTTGAGAGTAGTGGAGGCGACATAGGATTGTTCTCATCTCTTGCTAGCATAGGAACCTCTTTTGAGCTAGCATCTAGGATGGTGGGTGGGTTTATGTGCTCTAAATTTAAAATCTTGGGTTTTGAGAGAGAGATCATGAGAAAGTTGAAACACTCAGTATCTTGAGAAAAGAAAGAAAGCCACTAGGAACCAAACCAATTGAAGAAAAGCTCTGGAATGTACCTAAAGAAAAACCTTGTCAATAAAACAAAAAAAAAAAAAGAGAAAAGAAGAGCTAGGAGTAGAAAGTTTGTGAAAGGTTCCCATTTGGGGGTGTTTAATAAAAAAAAGGGAGTAGCCGGAGTAGGGGTAGGGTTTGTGTTGAAGAGAAATCGTCGTGCCGTTGAAAGGTTTCCTCCAGCACCGTCTGGGTTTACGAGTATGGTGGCGATAGCCGCGAGGTGATAGTTTGTCGCCTTCTGAGCTTTGTCTTGGCGAGCAAGGCGCTCCATGACAGAGTCGACAAACGTCGGAGCGAGCAGTACGGCGGTGTTCAGGGTTGGTTCTACGGAATCCCCCTCTTCGCCGGAGGTTGAATCGTTACTCGGACTCATTCCTATATTGACGCTACTTTGTTATATCCTACGGTGGGCGCCAACTGTTCGAACTGAGTTCGGTCCACTATCAGTAAGTGAGTGACTGGACTCGTCTATGGGTATTTTCAAAGGCGTTCTACTATTTATAAGTGGAAGAGCAAGTTTATTGATGAAAGAGTTGGTGTACAAATAAGGAAATAAACGAGACGAGATGGCGTTGCTCAAAGAGCTCAGCCGTGAGAGCAAAAGTCGGAAAAGTACAAAGAGGTGAAAACCCTAGTTATAGCCGTCTTGTAAGTGAGTGTTCAATTCTGGATCCCCTTCTTATCGTCTCCTCCTCTTCTTTTATAGCATTCTATGCTCTTCCAATGACCTAGGTCAGCATCCCGTAAAGGGTTTCTCGTTAATGGGCCTCTTGGTCGGCCCGTTAAGGCGCGTGTCACTCGGCTGCCTCTTGTCGTCTAGTCGCAGGGACGAGTGGAATCGGGCCGAGTTGAGGCGCAACTAGTTGTTGGGCCGACCTGGGTCATCCTTAAGTGTGCTGTCCTTGTTATTCGATGAGCCCTGAGGGATGGGGCGATCCACCTCCTACAAGACATGGCTTCATATTGTTGCCTACTTTGTGATCCCTTGTTTCACAGAAATGAGTGCATATGGTGGTACGCCTCAGGTGGATCTCAAATACCTTTTTAGGATTATCTTAAGCGATACAGTCACTTGTGTAATGGAGCTTTGTTCTTGGCTTTACCGAACAACTTTAATCTTCCTTGTCTGTCTTCTCCTCCGTCCCATTTGCTATCTTCAGATACTTTTCCTACAGGAATTTTCTAAGCTTTTTCAGATTGACTCAGATGTTGGTTCCATCTTGGTTGAACATCTTCGTATCAAACGTCATCTCAGAATCATCAGCCATAGATATCGTTCTTTCATTCTATGTTTGTTGGTTCTTGTTACTAGAAGCCAGTTCTCCTCTCTGCTTATTACTACCAAAGCTTACACTGAAGTCAATTTCTACAGAGCTGGAGAACTCGCAGTAATAATAAAGCTTCCTTCACTATAAAAGAAAACAAAAAAATTTCTTCTGTATTTATCTTAACCCATTTTGAAAAACTCATCTTTTTTGCCTTTTATCTTCAGCTTTATCCCATGACATTAGCAGGCCCGGGCTTGACACCATACACGTGATACTAATTCTTGTAGTGCCATTTACAGGTTGATGTAACTTTGGAGGTTGTGCATTTAACATATGAACACTGGGAAAAATTTGTACGTTCTTTTTGTTTCAATTCTTCTTTTTAGAGTAGCCTAACTTTTTAGGGGTTCTGATTTTTTTTTTGTTATCGATGAAAAGTTAGGTTTCTTACATTATTGAGGAGTACCGCTGTGGGCATACACCTCTTCTGCTTAATAGTTTGTGAAGCAAGAGTTTTTTCTCAGACTCTTGGTTTCAGTTAAAGTGTATACGCTAATGTATATGCTACTATAATTAAACTTGATTTTTTTAGGGGCACTCGATGCAATCAGTGATATGGAGTATGATTACATAGGTTCAGGTCATTCTGCTTGAGATACGGGTTCAACCAAAGTCTTAATATTAAAGAAAACAAACCAAAAGAAAGATTTAGATTAATTGACAACACAGCACATCGATTATGTGAGTTTGATCTTATCCCAAGTCTCAATTTTTTGTTTGTTCTTCAGGGAAATTTATGTATTTTATTATCTTCAGTCAATTTTCTAGGTTATATTGGTATTATTTTAATTGGTTATAAGCTCTGTTTCATGTTGTAATTTTATGTATTCTCAAAAGTATTGAGAAAAGAAGATGCTATCTATTATGATGGGAATGCTTGCTGACCCCAAAGACGCAAGAGTTGGTATTAGAGGGATTCACATCTTCCGATTCAATCCAGTCGAATTATATCGATAGTAATGGAAGCTAGCACCGAGTAAGAAAAAAGAGCTCCAAAGTAGGTACCTACGAACTGATTTTTTTTTACTCCACTTCATGTTTTAGTTCTGTTTCTTCTCTTCAATGATTTAACCTTTAAAACCTTTTTATTTTGATGATATTAAAAAAGCTCTGGTTGTCCATGTGAATTCGTTGCTCTGTTTGCTTTGTTTGATCCTCCAAGAAATGATACTGTAATACAGTATCAATATCAACATCAAGGTGATCGCTGGTTAATATATGTCTATTTACTTCTATCTTTGGCTTTAGTCTTATGTTGTATTGGTTTTCTTATAAGGGATCAACTTGCTATTGCCAAATGGACTCGACATAGGCTCGATATGGGATCAAACATGTATCCATCAGCATCAGCTTCATTACTTGGTAATCACAAAGACGAAAGCCTACTGCTGTTCCCGTTGAACCGTTCATTGAGAAAGCTGATGGCTTTGCTGCTGTCTTCCCAGGTTGGTTAGGAAGAGTTTTTTTGTTCATGAACATGCTCGCTCTTTCTCTTAAGCGATGTTTTGGTTTATGTTTCATCTAGAGCAGAAGTACTAACAGCATATATGTAGTTGGTGATGGATGCTCCTGCTTCGAAGAGAGCAAAATTGGTATCGATGTTGCTGCTGCTACAGAGACGCTGCACGAGGCGCTTCTGGTATAGTTCTCACCAGCCTTGATTGAGTGTTACCATCAGCGCGTTTTATACAGTCAAAGCTGTCTTTTAAGCTATAGTTTTTCACATTATCTTTTCTCTTATCTAATCTCACTTTGTTTTCTCATTGTTTTCTAACAGATTTATGCAGTCTCAGTCGCCATACGAATAATGGCAAGTAATGAACCTTGCAAGTATTTTTGAACATCTTAAAATCTTCATGTTTATGTTCTATTTGTACCTCTTTTATAGTTTGGGTTCATGCTCATTGCTTTAATATGGATGTTCGACGACTTTTCGCCATTTATGGTTTGATTATTGCTATCTTTAACGAAGTGAGTTTCTCTCTTTTTAAAACTTTCTCCAGGTTCCAAAGGTATATGATATTAATATCCATCATATTTTTCATAATAGATTACTTATCATGTTTTGTAAAAACTATGTTCTGCTAATTTAAATAAGCAAAATATGTTTTATATTTTCAAATCGATTCTAAGAAAGTCCTCTAATAGTTCACTTAAGTAGGTAATATAGTATTTTAATAATATTGTTTTTTGGTTTGGGCTCTTTTAGACATTTAGTTTGACAAAATAATCCACTTTGAAATATTGATGTAGACTATTCATACGTATTTTCTTTCAAATATAAAATATATCTTATTATTTTAAACTCTTTCAAATGTAACAGATTTGAAAATAAAATAAAAAGAAATATTCTTATTTAAATATTTAATAAATATCATGCATATAATTAGAATTTAATTTATTTTTTAATGAGTTTAAAATAATCAAATTAATATATCTTCATGTTTTTGATAAATAGTTTATTTTTTAAGATACAATGGAAATATTTTTTAAATTTATAAAATAACATAAAATGTGTATTAACAACCAAATCATATATTTAAATTATGTATAAAAATAATTAAATAAAGTTAGAAAAACCGGCGCTATTTATCATTCATATAATTAGAATTTATAAAATCAATTACTCTAACAGGATAATCAAATTAGTATATTTTCATGTCTTCGATAAATAGTTTATTTTTTAAGATACCCTGGAAATATTTTAAAAATTTATAAAATCACATGAATTTTTTTAATAAACATTAGGTCGTACCTTTTATTAGCGTCCAGGGACTTACCATCATACCTCTAACAACATTTATGAAGTTTCTGAAAATATTCAATAAATCAACTGTTTATCTTTTATCAAAGGTGATAAAATTATTAGACCCAACACTTTTGAAATTGTATGAAAATTCAACAATGTTTCTATTCATGTGTATTTCTAGAGAGATTAATTTTATTGGGAAGAACTTAAACTCTTAGTCACTAATTATACAATACGAATCAAATAGAATGAACAAAATAGTTAAAAAAATCAAAACTTTAAATTATTGGAGTTTTAACTAATTTTACTGTAATAATATTTTAAATGATGTAATATATGTTTTAATCATTATTTACGTTTTATATTCTAAGAAGTGAAACTTAATTTTAATAATTTATATTTGTCAAAGTTTCCAATATATATTACATATTTAAATTATAAATCATATTTTAAATTGAATTAAAAATTTATGAAAATAAATCCGGGCGTAGCCTGGAAAAATGCTCTAATACTATATAATTAGGATAATGCACCAAATTAAAAAAAACCACTCTAGACCAAACTTTACGAAATTAAAACGCTCTAGATCCTTGAAAAAATGTGTCATTACTTTACGTAAATTGAAGCTTACATAAACAAATTTATAACTTACCAATGTTGTGTTTTCTAAAGAAAAACAATTTTGTACTTGGCAAAAAGATTTATACTTGGCAAAAGATTTACATATCTATTTTTTTTTGCAGCGATGGAAACTACATTAATATACAACTAGATTTTGATCCGCGCATTGGAAGCGCATGTTTTACGGATTATAAAATTTGATATGAATTAATATTTTGGGATTGTTGTATATTATTATATTACAAAATTGTATTGAAGAAGAAAATATGTTTAGAATTATATAATTTTTGAATTAGTTTATTTGAGATTTTGTATGTATATTTTCTATAACTCTCTCTCTCTCTTAAGCTAGGCATTTACTCGAATCGGAAAAAATGATTGCCTCAGGGTCCAAAGAAATGTACATATTGGGTTTTTTTTTTGAACCATCGAACCTAGGTTCGGTATGGATCCTACCCAAGCCTCGGTCGGATACCCAAAGTACATGAAATGTTTTGTGTATATTAGGTATATTTGGATATTTCCGATATGTTTTTGGTATTACATATATTCTTTTTCTGTTTTGAGTTTGTGTTTTCAGTTATACTTTCAGATTTTAAGTAAAATTAAAAAAAAAAAATATATTCGGTTATTCAGATAAAAGTTTGGGTGTTTTTGATTTCTATAGTTCATGAAGAATTTCATATATTTTTTCAAGTATTTGAATATATTCTGGGTATTTGTTGAGTTTTCAGATATTTTCTATTTTCGGGTTTTCGGATACTTTTAATCTTTTCAGATTTTAAATATCTGAACCGACCTAGATCTGCTACATAGCCAAATATACATGTATTTTAATTTTGATATCGAAACGACCCAGACATAGAAATAAACCAACTAACCCAAATAAAAAAAATTCATATCTATATGGGTCCAAATGTTAAGGACCCAAAAAAAACCTAGATAGAAAGAAACCGATCCGAATACCCGAATATCCAAACCTACTTCTCATTATATTTTGTGTGTATTTTATAAAGATGCATTTGTTAAATTTACATGGGTTAAGATTTATTTGGTAAAGTTTTTAGCTAATTCATTAAATATATTGGTAGGGATTTTAATAGTTGTTAAACTTTCTCATCATTATTTTATTATAATACTTTTAGAAAAATTAAGTTAACCTAGTATATATATATATATGCTTTGCGAAAATGTTTTTATAAAGTTTTTTTGTAATATTTAAAACTATATAATGTAAGATGGCATGGTACACTATGTTTCATGATATATGCTATCTAATATTAATTAATATCTATATATTGTAGATCCTGAGTATAAAATATAGTCTATAAATTTATTGATTAACAATCACTACAATGAGACACAAAATAGAGTTAAAAAGATTTTGAACTTTATTTTAATCGAATGATTATATTATTAGACAAGTTCATGGAAAGACTATATATTGTACTAAATCGGGTATGTACTGTAGTTCGTTTTTACCAAGAAGCATAAACAATTAGGGTATATATATAATGGCGGGTTGCATGCATAGAAATGCATATGAGGGGCCCAATTTCTAATTTGATTTCCTATACTTCCGATAACAATAATATTAATTAATACTATTGTATTGTTAGAGAAAGGAGTAAAAATCGGATAAAACTATGATATTAAGCAAAGTATTGTTACAACATATAAGGTAAGACCAAAAATGCTTAGTTAAATAAAAGAGTCCAAACAACTTGTATATGTAGATTTTTTAGGACTCCTTCTCTTTTAATAGTATTGATACTATAGTCATATGTCAATACATATTCTTGAAAATAAAGAAAAGAATTTATGTCTTCTAAGCATTCATTTAAACAGTTTATTTTAATATAAGAAAACTTTGTAAGGTTACTTGCCCATGTGAAACTCATCCCTAACTTCAAACTTAAGACAATTCAACAAAAAACATCAAAATATAAAATATGTTCACTTGACAACTTCAATTTTTTATATCTTAAACTAAAATATTGTGGCCAGTCAATCATAATCCATTACCAATACTATCAGTCTACAGCCCAAGACTATTGACACAAATTTTATACAAAAGTTTTACAACTCACAAATAACGCACCAAATAGATCAATTTTATCTTTTAAAAAGACAATATGAAAACTATTTGAACCCCTTACAATATATCAATGTCACAACTCTTTAATATATAAACAAAAATTTTAAACAAGCAAAATATATTTTTATCACATATAGTTTTATTTCACCTAAAACTTTTTAAAAGACAAAAATCATTATCATATGTATTTCTTGCAAATGCAAACCTAAAACACAAATTAGAAAATTATACAAAAAAACAATAACCTAAATTATAAGTCAATTATATTCCGCCGGTAACGTGGATCGATCCTAGTATCTATTATATATTCCAGTGTTTCTTTTCTCCTAAAAGCATCCACGTAGGCGTCAGATCATTATGTCCACGTCAGCTTGCCACACAGATAAATTAATTGATAGAGTAGGGACACGTGTCTCGTCCGCACAAACGCTGCGTTTATGTTTTCTTTGCTGGGTTTATATTTTCTTTGCTGAATCGTTTGACTGGACGCTGTAGCACCTAAAGTCTGTGTAGGTCGACAATTTGTTTCCATGTTTTGCTTTCACCCTGTTTTGATTATTTATGAGAACTGATGCTGATTCTTATAAAAGAAACAAACGTCAAAGTCTTCTAATGATTTGCTGCATCTCCTCCTTTGCGAGCGGCTCCGAGTCTTCTCCAGATCTCTTTTCCTTCTCTTTATGTCGCTGGCTATGGTGGTTAAGCCTCTTGGTTCTGAGGTATTATCGCAGATCTCTGTTTCTTCTTTTGGTGATTGATATTTTAGTTATAACTTTTTATTTGCTTCTCTCTTGTGTTCTAATGATTGTTCAGATTTAATCTGATTATCTTTGATCATCAGTCGTGTGATTGGGATACCTTCAACACTGATTTGCTTTAACTGATATTCTTATTGGAATTCAAGGATACATAGATCGATTTTAGTTGTATCGATTTTTTGGTTCGAATTGGTTTGTTGTTTGGGATTTTGCATAAACAATAATAACCTCGCTGATAGTGACAAGAGTCTGATTTAAGCTGAGTCTATTGTTATTATATTCTTAGATTGGTGATGGTTTGCTTGTCTGGGTTGATTTTGATAGATCTTATTATAGATCATTGTATTGGTTTCCTTGATTCAGGAAACAAGTTTCTTTCTTTCTTTGTTATATGTATATTCTGAGTCACCAACCCATTCGAGGTTCCATCATCAGCCAGATCTTCAGGTTTCTTCCTTTCTCTCTCACAGTTAACACCCTTTTTTTAGGGTTTCTAAATCTTTGATGGTTTCAGACTCGCCATGAAAACACACGGTGCTGGACGGCTACGAGGAAGAACAAAGAATGGCAGGAGAATCTGCCTGTTGTTGTCTTGAAAGCTGAGGAAATCATGTACTCTAAAGCCAACTCCGAGGTCCTTCTTCTTCTTCTTCTTCTTACCAAGTGTTCTCTGTGTTTTCATATCTGAATTTTGCTGACGTTGGGGTTTGATATTATGAAGAGTATAGAGATGCTTATACTATGTGGAATATAGTCAGTGATGTCATTGCCACCATTATTAGAAGAGATGAAAGCACTGAAACTAGCCCAGTATGTGATATATCCTTTGTATTACGGAGGTCATAAGCAGACCCAGCAAGTGGACATGTCTTTAAGAGTCCCTGAGACGCCAATAATTATTGGCATGCCTATTAGTATAAAGGCTCCGGACGGAAGAACAAAGAGGTTCTGTGATTTTTCCTTGAAGCTTGGTGTATCATCTTCAGATCCACCCTCCACAAGAATAGATGTTGGTCTTGCTGTGCTTACCAAGGAAGAAACCAAGAAGAGTTATGTTTGTTCCAGATATTGTTTGAGCTCTTGGTTAAATTTAAAACTGCCCAAGAAATGATAAAAGCAAATGACTTGGTTTAAGCAAGTATTTGGTATTCAGAAAAAAAGTTTGCTTCCAAACCATTTTGAAGGTTCATTGAGAATATATTTTAGGTTTATCCTACTATAAGAGATTTTTGCATGAAAAGTGGGAAAGTCTATATATGCTGGTGTAGTTTAGTTTCTCTCTTACACCAATCAAGTGGAATAGTTATAAAAGTGGTCTTTGAATCCCTAACCCAGATTGAGTAGTATTATAGCGGAAAATCATGAATCAATAATAACATAATGCAAGAAACTTACATAGTAGCTGAGATTTGTGGGTCAAAACTACCAACATTTAAACGATGGTATATATTTTATAGTAGTGACACCAGGAACAGAGCATCCCATTAATCACTTATAACTATTATACCCACCCCCATTTGATAACAGCATTTGGGACAGACAGACACATAAACACCACCAGGTCATATAAATGAACTTCTGCACAAGCCAAGAAAAATAAATGTCCACCTTCACACCACCAAATGCGCAAGAACAAACTCAACGAACTTAGTCTAAGAAACGCCAATACCAAGCGATAGAGCAACACATCGTAACAAATATTAAATACGCCCTCCAGCACTATGTATTAACCTCGGAGCTAACAACTCCCCAACCTAAATAGTTCTCTATTAGACCAAGATAAACCCACTAATGGTTATATTCTTACTTTAAAAAACAACGACTCCACCAATATTTATGCTGCCAAAGTTTCAAAGACACCCTAACCGTATTAAAAGAACCAACCCACTATACAAAGCACAATATGGTTAAACAATTGAGAAGCCATTTCCAAAAACAACACAGATAAGGCCACAACCATGGTTAACAGAAATTTTATAAACACCACAAATTTATTGTGAACGACAACACACTCCACCACCATTCTTCATAATAATGGACATATTGCCATTTTCCCCCAAATTTATCAAGCAAAACAAACAAATAACTACAGTTACAAACAAACATCAGAATCTTTTGGGTAAACGTACTATTTTCCCACGAAAACTATCATATAACATCAAATATCCATCAAACTATAACCTCGTGCTATATCTCCACGAATTATAAGTTATAAACTTACTTCTCCCTAAATCTATAGTTTGAAATCTATTTTTTCCCGAATTAATAGTTTGAAACTTAATTATAAATAAACAATGGTTTAATCGGTTTATTGTTAACCAAACAATTTTAAAACCAAACAAAAATTTTAATTTTATCAAAAAAGAAGTTTTCAAAGTCTCTCAAATATGAATTTTTCAAGGTTTCATTGATGATAGTCATAGTGTGGAGTATGAATAGTATATGAGCATTACTTTTTTGGATAACAAATGGATTATTGACTTATTTATTTGGTTTAAGTTATACGGTTAACAATAAACCAATGAAAATTATAGTATATGAGTAATTAAGTTTTAAACTATCGATTCGGGGAGAAATAAGTTTGTAACTTTCGGTTCAAAAAGATGTGGCACGAGGTCATAGTTCAGTAGATATCTGATGTTATATGATAGTTCTCATGGAGAAATAGATCGTTGACCCGAATTTTTTTTGGATAAGTTATTAACTTCCGATCAAATATAATTAGTGAAACTAAATTTAAATAAATGACAGTCTAATAAAATAGATAAATGTTTTTGATAAAGATAAAATAACCTTTTTTAAAAATAAATTAATTATTTATAAGAAATCCAATATTAAAAAATACAAAATTAATGAGTAAACATTTCTTACAAAACCTAATCGGTTATTGGATAATATTTTTACTTAGTCTTCAAATATAAAGATATAAAATATTCACTCATATATTTATTTAAATACTAATAATTAAAACTATGTTTTCATTATGTTTTAAAAACAATTTTTTTCTATTACTGCAAATTATATATTCATTTTTACATTATTTAAATTAGTAATATTAAAATAAAATATGTAAAAAGAAATAAAACTACAAATACGTTCATAAATGTAAAATAATCAGTGTTTTGATTGTTAAACCTAACAACATCAATAAAACATCCATTCTACTTACTATATATATAAAAAGTTGTGCAAACATTAAGAAAAGGTATAACAATTAAAATCATTTTATACTAATACAAAACTATTATATCTAATAAGATTAATAAAAATATAAAAATAATCTTAGTTAACCACGTTCAAAAATGAGATGAGGATGTGCTTTTATTAAACCAAAAGCGATAACAAGAAAAAAAAATCATAACCAAAATAGTATAATGTCATAAATTATATTTGGCAACAAATAAAAAATGAAAACAAGTTAGAAATATTAACAAACATTAAAAATTTAAAAGTAAAACTAACATATTATCGTGTTAACAAACATTGTATTTGCAACTTCCTTTTGTTTACTATGAACACTATTAACATATTAAGAAGTCAAATTGATGGAATGTTGAAAGACTGTGCTTATAAACAAACAAATATAAAACCAACACAAAAATATGAATCACTCAGCCACCAACCGTATCAAATTTTTTTGGTCAATAATAGTTATAGTGACAAACCTTATGGGTAGGGGTGGGCATTTTGGTTTAAATTTAGTTTTGGTTCAGTTTTGTTTGTTTGGGTTGTAAAAAACTTCAATTGAATTTAACCAAAATTATTTTGGTTTGGTCTGTATTTGGTTTGGTTTGAATTTAGTTTGGTTGTTTGTGTTTGGTTTAATTAGTTTGACTTGGATTTTTTCTTATCATATATAATCTCACAATGCTCATACATTCTTTTGCATATTAGATATACAGTACACGCAATGAGAATATAAAATAGTATAGATTCATATATCATACGTAAAGTATATCCCACGCGTAGCGCGGACCGAACATATCTATATATAAAGAAATGTTGGCTTCTCTCACATGAATACACGTCACTAAGTCGATGATTTTCAGGGCGACACATGTCCCATTCCTTCCAAACACACAATTTCATTTAATTGAGTATGCAATTGATAAGGGCATAGCTGTTGTTTTGTGTTATGTTTCTGGGCTGGCCCGTGACACTTGCATCTTCTTCTTGACTCGCAAATTTAGAGTTCATCTGCTTTAGGATTTTGTTGATTCTGTCTGCTAATGGCAGTTCTGAGATCATGTTTTTTTGTAGACGAATTGTCAGTAATCTCAAAGTCGTTTTATGTTCAAACTGTTTTGTCTTCTATCCTCTACCTCTGAACCGTTACAAATTTCATAGATTGGCATCATTAACTCAAACATAACTGTTTCTCACCACTATGACCACGGTCAAGAATTCAATGAATCTTGTCCAACATCATATCTTTACATCTCCTAATATTGAGATAAATCTAATTTTCACTATAATGGTTGCATCATTTGTCTTCCTCTATGATTTTAAATCAATATGTTGTTCTTCCACGGCCGTTGTATTTATCCAACTGTAGATTTTTTTTTTGTCTTTTTGTCTTTCTCCTTCCTCTCCACAAGATTTGTTAATAAACACTACGGATTGCTTCCGGTCGCTGTCTTATCTACTATTGGCTCAATACAAACCATATGGAGATGGAAGATCTTAGCTGCTTCCGTTCAATATGAAGTGGCCTTAGTCGAAAGTATGGCGAAGATTCTCTGTGATGATATGGAGTTGATATGAGGATGAGAGTTCCAGCGGCGCTGAAACTGAAAAAAGATTATTCCCTTAGCCAAGAGATGGAAATTATTCAACTCAAGTTACAATTGATTGTTACAGTCACTCGGCGGATTATTTAATTTTTCGTCGAGGGAATTTTTGATCCTTTTTTTGTTGGGTAACTAAAGTTTCCATCTTCATCTTCTGAAAACATGATTTTCATTGCCTATAAGGTGTTTGAGTTATTGTCTGCTATTTTCATGTCTCAATCAAAAATTTGTTTCTCTGGCTTTTTGGTCTTCTGCTCCGTTTGGTGTTTGGATTTTAAACAGATCATACTACAATAAATTTAGGCTGTGATCTCCGCCAAGAGACGTTTATGTACAAATTGACACAGGTGGTGATGTTTTGTGGGTTATTTGTGCTTCTTACAATGGCTGCCCTCAAAACCAATGAACTCCAAGTAAATTCTCTACTTTGAGATTAATGTGTTTCTTTCAATTTCTGCCCTCAAAAATAGGGGGTGATGTTTTGTGAATTTCATGTCTTTTCATTTTTAAATTCTCTGATTTGAGATTAATGTGCTGCTTTGTTTGCAGATTCAGTTGAATTATTTGATCCAGGGAGCTCAGTAACAACAACACAATTTACCAAAGATGCAGCTGGGTTGTTCAGTCCTCTAATTCAAACACACAAAAGCAACCTGTAAGAGAAGAAGTGACTATTGTACCTTTGATGACACCCAAAAACAACAATCCAATGAGATAAAGAATGAATAAGAATTGCAACAAAGAAGCACTAATTCCTTTGAAGGCTCCATTTGAAATTTTACTGATTTTTCCATTTAGACACAAACCCATTTCTTTAGAACCAGTTAACGCTTTTCTAACATTTTTAAAATGTTACATTGGTATATATTTGGAGTCTTGGAAGCAAAGAAAAATAATTCAGCTGAGCTCAAATGAAGTAAACGAGAGAGAGAGAGAGAGAGAGAGAGAGAGAGAGAGAGAGAGAGAGAGAGAGAGAGAGA
>CAKOAT010240487.1:9536-20972 GCA_932364175.1 Eruca vesicaria subsp. sativa | reverse complement strand
TGAACAAATTTAGGAGTCTCACATGGACAGTAATTTGCGATTGATGAATCGTTTCTCGTCACTCGAAATAAGATTCAAATTATAAAATAAACATTACAACAAACCCTATATAACCACTTAACCCCAAAGTGCAGAAGAAGCAGTAAAGAAGGATGCTTAGAACTTATCTACTCTAATATTTTGTTTTGGTGGACGGATGCTTTAACGCATTTGCGAATATCTAAACTTACATATAGCGGTCAGACAAAATAAGATCAAAGGAGACGCCATAAAATGTTAAAATTTTCAGTTAAATATTAATAATTATATTAGTAAAAATTTTGTACTGGTTAGTATTAATTCAAAGGGATTCTTTGAGGTTTTTATTTTCAGAAATTACATATTTATCTAGCAATAATAATGACAATAAGTAACAGTAGTATACTTATTTTTTTTTTACAAAATAATACAATTATGTAATATTAATATTCTAATTAATTATAGAGAAATTTAGCTTAAGAACATAGGAAGAAGTCGAAATTAGGAGAATAGAAAAAATACAGAGATGTCGAGATGACGTGGCATCACAGGGTGAGTAAAAAAGACAAAAATGCCTAGCTTCTGTGACGAGTAGATTTCGCTGTTATAGACTCCTAGGGCTTTCTTCCTGACACAAGGTTGCACTTAGATTTGGCAAAGATAACAAAGAGATTTGGTTTACATTAGGAGAACTTGCATCGGTAAACTAAATTATCTCATTGCTTCACGATTTGTCTGACTCAAACAGCGGAGAAGAAAATCAAATCTTCGGAAAGATTACAGTCAGATTTTCTTTTTAAATTAGTTTATGTTGGGGTCAAAATCGGTTACGACGGAATCAACGACTAAAACTCTCTGCAAAATTAAGAATTAGTATTAAAAAAACAAAGAAGGGTCGAGAACAAACCTAAGGATTCTCCAAACATAGTGTTTCCTTAAAACTAACAATCGTAATCTTGGAAGTCGTCGGGAAATCGAATAAAACAATCCGGGATTGTTTATTTGGCTAAGTTAACAAAAACGTCCTTAACGTCCAAACTCCCCGAGATATTAAAACTATTGTTAAGAACGGAATCAAGACCTACCGACACTTCTCCTTACGTTCTCCGCAAGGATCTCAGGTCGAGAAAAAAAAGAAAAGATCGGAACCGAGCTAAACGCACTTGGGCGAGCTGGTCACATGTGTGACCAGCTCGCCAACGTCCTTACGTTCTCCGCAAGGATCTCGGGTCGATAAAACAAGAAAAGATCGGAACCGAGCTAAACGCACTTGTCCAGCTCGCCCGTTTGGCGAGCTGGTCACACATGTGACCAGCTGGTGAGCTGAACACATCTGTCCAGCTTGCCAACGGGCGAGCTGATCACACATGTAACTAGCTCGCCCGTTGGCGAGCTGAACACATCTGTCCATATCGCCAACAGGCGAGCTGAGTTCAACCATCTATTCCCCTCGACTCGATTATACTCTGAACCGTGATCGGAACGTCTTTTTTCGTCTTAATCCGCCTTACCGTTTGAGTTTTACGATAAAAACCGTAAAAGTCTTGTATTTAGTAAAACCTCGAGTAAATCGTATAAAACGGCAACGGTTAAACGAAATACCGAACATTGCCAAACTATACGATTAAGTAGAGATCTTTTTATTAAAAACCAAAAAAGACGCATTTTCTTGTAAAACTTTGAGTAAATCGTATAAAACAGAACGGTTAAACGAAACACCGAACATTGCCAAACTATGCGATTAACTCGAGATCTTTTATAAAAAGTCACTAAAGATGCGTTTTCTCGTAAAACCTTGAGTAAATCTTATAAAACGGCAACGGTTAAACGAAACACCGAACATTGCCAAACCATATGATTCGAGTTGTTTACTTAAAAACGTCATCGTATCAGAAAACAATCTCGTCTAAAGTCGCAAATCGGCTAAATCGTAAAACGGCCCGAAAGGTCCTAAACCGTAATAAAGGCCCACTCGCGACTTTGAATAAGGTCCAACCCAAAGATACAATCACGGTTTGCCCATTATCCACAGAAGGGGATAAATGTCAAGTTTAAAGATAAATAGATTTTTTCCCAAACAAAAATGGAAAGAGCGGGATAAATGGAAGATTTTCGATAAACGCGGATCAAGGCGAAAAAGAAAGACCAAACCGCCTAGAGAAGGAGTATATAAGCATAAGGCCGAGGACGGAAGCAAAGGGACACATTCAGAACTCTCTTTACACAAACTTAGAGAACTTAGGCATTTTTCCGTTTTTGTTATCGAGCTGCGTCTCAACTACGGTTTTAGTCTTAGGTGGCTAGATCTAGGAAACTTGCCGTCAGCTATTGTAGCCAAGGCTAACCTCGTTGTACCATTCTTACGCAAAATCGAAATAAGAAACCTCTTTGCTCTTCTTTCAATTGTCATTTACATTATTATCTTTTGTCGAGTTCTGATCTCTTGCGTGTTGTCAAGCAGATAGCCGAGACCTCTGGGAAATTAGGGTTTTCTCTAAGTTCCTTTATTCACGGAAATCGACGGTGTGAATTTTGGTTCCCACATTTTGGCGCTAGAAGGAGGGGGGGGGGGGTTACGGATCTATCTAACTCTCAGACCACATCACGCTCAGTCAATCACGATGACAGAAGAACAACCAGCCGATGTCAACGTGAACGACGAAACTCAAACTCCAGCAAGCAAACATCACTACAGTTAACGCTACGGCCACCACTACGACGCTGCAGGAGGCACTCTCCGCCTATCAAAAAAGGACGGATGAACAGGATAAGCTAATCGGATCTCTCACGAAACAGGTCGAAACCTTAACCGCGAGGACCAAAGCTATCCGCCCTTGCGGAACTACGAAAATCCGCGGAAGAAGACTCGATTTCACGACTCCCATGGATCATCCCAGAACCAAGCAGGATAATCAACCGGGGCAAACCTCCGAGAAAGATAACCCTGACGCGACACAAAAAGACTCGGAAAAATATCCTTCCTGCGAACAAGAGATCAAGGACGATGGTGTCGAAAGGGTGAATCTGGAAACCAGCGACCAATCCGATCCTTCGAAAGAAGATGCTGATGTTCATCCGAGAAGGAGGAAACATCTCAGCCCTCAGCCTGATTCTTCTCTCGAACACTCTCCCACCGAGGACGAAGAGGAGCTTTATTACTTGGAGCATGCAAAAACGGCCGAGGAACGATCTCAAATTACTCGCAGCAAACGCCGACGGGGTCGGTCAACTGCTAGCGACCCAACTGAGATTAGCGATCTCCACGATTATATCACTAAAACGGCCGCAGCGGTAAAAGCAGTGAAGTCTCGAAATCACCATGCCACCCCCGCGCCCGAAATTGATCGACTACTGTACGTATTTCGGAAAATGCCTTTCACGGCTCGTATCTCCGAGATTAAGCTGCCGATCCTGGAAAGCTCAAAGCGCCGACTTACGATGAGACGACCGATCCCAAAGCGCACCTACAGGCCTTCCAGATCACTATGGGTCAAGCCAAGCTCAAGGAAAGCGAGAAGAATGCAGATTACTGCCGTCTCTTCGTCGAAAACCTAGAAGGAGCAGCGCTCGAATGGTTTTCTTGACTTAAGCGGAATTCGATCAGGAGTTTCCGCCAGCTTGCCTCGGAATTCTTAAAGCAGTATTCAATGTTCAAACACCAAGAGACTTCTGACGCCGACCTCTGGAGTCTATCCCAGAAGGAAGGCGAACCTCTCCGCGACTTCATGAGTAAGTTCAAACTCATCATGGCTAGGGTTAGCGGAATAAGTGACAAAGCAACCATCGACGCGCTGAGAAAGTCGCTCTGGTTTAAGTCAAAGTTCAGGAAGTGGATAACTCTCGAGAAGCCGCGTACGATCCAGGACGCGCTCCACAGCTACCGATTTCATTGTCATCGAAGAGGAAACTAAGATCATGGCGGAGCAGCATAAACCGACGAAAACGTCTGCAAAAGACACCGCGTCTGAGCAAAAGCCAAAATAGAAAAACCCTCGTAACGACAAGTACGTCCATCACCAGGGACATGATCTTCAGGGGCCGCATAACTACGTCATCAACTCTGGATCGGAGCAAGGTCGAACTATGGGAAACACGTGGACCAGAAACCCGAATTACGACGAATACGTTTTCTGTTACTTCCACCGGACCCGCGGTCATTCTATCGTAAACTGCAAAGTTCTCAGCCCACGGTTGGCCAAAAAACTGCTCGCGGGAGAACTCTCTGAAGAATCCTGCGTAAAGGACCTCATCCGCGATTCAGACCGTCCTCCGAGAACCGACATGAACCCGCAGGCAGACAATTCGCCTCAGGGGAACCAAACAAGCAAGAAATGTGGAGGAAGACAAGACGAGAAAGGGAACGATGTAACCGCTGAAGGGTCAACCTGATCATCGGCGAATTGCAATACTACGGCGACACCATCTCGTCCATCAAGTCCTATCGATGAAAAGCCGAGACATGCTTGAATTGGCCGACACCGTCGGATGATACTCCAAGAGGAGCTATCGCCTTCGAGGAAGCCGAAACTTTTGGCATCAATCACCCGCACGCTGATCCTCTCGTCATCGACCTAGTCATAAGCGATTTAGAGGTCGCTCAAGTACTCATTGATACCGGAAGCACCGTCAACGTGATCTTCCGCGAATCTTTGACATGAATGGGAATCTGATTAATGGAGGTTGAACCAATTCCAAAGCCTTTAACCAGTTTCTCCGGAGAAACGGCTATCACTCTAGGATCAATCCGACTCCCGGTGGCCGCAAAAGAAGTAACCAAAATTGTTACTTTCGCAGTCGTCAATCAACCGGCCATCTACAACGTAATCATGGGCTCGCCTTGGATAAACGCGATGAAGGCAGTTCCGTCGACATACCACTTAGGCATCAAGTTACCAACACCTACAGGAGTCGCGCCAATTTTAAGATCCCAAAGACAGTCGCGATCCTGCTTTTTAGCGGAACATAAGCTGAGGTAAATGGCTATCCCCATCGTAAAACCGAACGGGCGAAATCAGCTCCTCCAGCCGCGGAAAATGACCCAAAATCAGCAACGATCAAGAAGCAACAAGCTTCAGAACCCATCGCTTCTACCCAATCGGAGGAGAAAAACCCAGAAAAAGTCATCGATCCAGCGACTGAAGCGATCGACGCATCTGCAATAGCCGAGTAAGACATACCCACACCAACAACCAGAACTACGAGATGGCTTGATTCCCGAAAGGGATACGTAGGCAGCTCGCCTAATGACGAGTTCAGTTATCCCCCTTTCTAAAACCGGGGGGGGGGGGAGTGGGTACGTATACGAGTATTCGTATACTCCCATATTTTTTTAAAAAAAAATATATATATATATATTCGCTTTGTACTCGATATTTTTGAAACATTTCAATAAAGACAAAGTTAGAATATATCGCAAAATCTATCCTTTATCAAAAAAACATAATCCGACAAAAAACATTAATTTCGAACACTTTCGGAAATTACTTCAAGCTATAAAAAAAACACTTGGTCGATTCCGACCGAAAACTTATACATCGTATAACATGAATATTTCGAAAAGAACCGGTGAGACGTCGCCTAAAGTCTTAGAGAAATATTTGCAAGTCCAGCCGCGACTATAAAACACAAACGCTCGTCGATTGGCCCCGCCGAGCACATCTGCCGTCTTAAACAATCGCATACGACCCGCTGGTCCTTATACATCCGAATAGGATAAAATAGTGCGCTCTAAAAGAAATCCAAAATTTTGGTCAGCACTTCCAGGCGACTTAAAAATTGTCTCCGGTGAGATGCTCGATTTCGACCAGACAAGTCGTATAAGCCGAGAACATATCGCGGACTTCAAATCGGTATGAAATCTGGTTAAAATCGTAACAGGCAAAACGAAAGCCAACTAGTCATCACAAAGCCTTAAAACCAAAAGTAAACCTAGGTCTTGCCCTAAACCCATCACACTGGTCTGTAACGTCTCAAGGCATGAATTGAGAACCTAAAGGCATGTCTCTTCGTCCACATCTAAGCGCTCACGAAAATTGAAACATTCCGATGCAAGCAAATGAATAAGACGATCTACACAAAGAGTTAGGTACGAGACGAAAACTCGTATTCTTCCTTCTACACCTGAAACAAGTCTCATACTTGAAACATTTTTCATTAAAACATCATTCGATACATGCCGCTCAGCGGCATGGATTCAAAGCCACCAACGGCCAGTCCCGCCAAAAATATTACAAACAGTCACACTACAATAAATGATAAGAACATCAATCGTCATAGTTATAAAACCCAGGCGACGAGTATTGGCCATCATTCGCATCAGCTCCCGGCTGATCGACCTCAACCCCTTCGTCCGGGATTTCCGCGTCAGCTTCAACTGTGTCCGGCGACACCACAATAGGATCCCACTGAGCCCACACTCGCGCCTCAAGGTCCAGGAGTTTGGCACGCTTCCTCTCCTTCCTATCCAAGCGCTCTTTTTGCTTGGCATACTCCCTCTCAAACAAGAAGTCCGCGTGTTGAGAAAGGTGTAATCCGCCAACCACACCGTGGCACTCACAATAATCGCCATCGGCTCTTTGCGCATCCTTGATTCCCGAATAAGGGATCGTAAACTGTTCGCGGCGAGTCCCCAAATCTTCAACAATCGCTCTCTTTCCCTCTCTGCGAGCACGACGAACTTGTTTCTCAGAAAGTTCCATAATACGGCGAGAATTAGCCTCATACTCCTCCCTCACAAGAGCAACCTCCCTTTCAGCCAACTCTTGAGCGCAAGAGTAATTAGTTTCAATCACCTCTTTGATACGACCGATCTCCTTCTCCGCCAGATCCGCGCGGAACTCGGCAAGACGGGCCTCAGTGTCACCCGCGTTAAGAGCACGGCTCATGATGAGAAGACCCTACAAAAGGGAAAAACGACGAAATTAAACAAAATTTCTGTTTCTGAAAACAATGAAAACAGACTAACTTGATTAAGTCGCTCTGATTCAGCGTTTCTGAAAACAATGAACAAAAGACTAACCTGATTAAATCGCTCTGATTCACCAGGGTTTCCATCCGAAAAATTAAGATTCAGCGACCCGTCGGTGTAAATCTGTTCGCTCCCATCCGTCTAACTGTCAAGGAAGTCATTGAGTATGTTGTCAGGATCGGCATCATTGGACGCATCGTCATCAATCACCACATTTTTTTCCTTCCGAGACTTTGACCTATCCCGCCTCACCAGAGATTCGTATGGGACGAAACTTCCCATACACGCCCTTCTTCAGGAACCGGTGAGGTCGGTAGAAACCGGGATCGATGGAGGGCGACTGCATGACAAACACGCCTTGGAGTAAAAATATTCCAATAGCATTCCCCGCCTCGAAGAAAGTTCGCAACCGTAATCAAACCTTCCGGGCACGGAGGAAGAGGGGTGGTCTCTATAAAAAAAAAAGAGAGAACAAAGTGAGTGAGATTGGAACTCCGGAAAATAATAATGCAATTGAGTCGTGATACCTTTCCGACCCCATCTGGTCCTAAGAAAGGAGATGCAGCTCTCCTCCACCGACGCACTATCCACACAAACATAGAAGAAGCTTTTCTTCCAAAGAGGAAATATTGTCGTAAAATCGGTAAAAATCGACATACCATCACGATGGCGCAACCGGATTCTATCTGAGTCCCCTTCGAGCTTTAACAAAGCTTCCAAGTGATCGGGCCCGAGATTCATCCCTCGCTCATATCTCAGCACCAATATTCCGACAAGTCGTCGCAAGCTTCCGGAGTCATTTGACTTATTGACAGCTTTAGACGATGAAGGAACTGAACAATGACCTCTGGGATCAGGAACCACAAATGACATTGCGTCAAGAACACGTCATAACACGTGAAGTAGCCATCCGGTGTGTTTTCGTCATCATCCCCAGCCACCGGGAGACGAAACTCCACCGCATCTGGGACACGACCGAAACGTCGGATGGATTCAAGACCATTAGGACAGACCAGACTTGGACATCCATCGATATGGTCGGGAGATAATGGATATGGAACCCAGGTCCCAGTTTTGGAGGGTCTCGCTTCACCCCCGGCCACTCGATATGCCTCAAGGTCTTCGGGATCAACTAGGGATATCGCAAACTCTTCCTTCGGTTCTGCGGCACGAGCTAACCCTATCGGAACCATAATATTCAGAACTAGTCTCGGAGCGAGTCCTCCTCTTTGATAACATGGTTAAAGGTATCAAAGGTGAAACTCAAAGAGATAAACAAAGAAGAGAGAAATATTTTCTATCTTAAAGAAGATTTATTTGGAAAGAAGTGAGTAAAGAATTTAAAAACTTACTCCACATATTTATAAGCAAAATTTTACTATTCACTTTTGGACTTTTACTCGTTAAAGTTCCGCGTACTTCTACCAAATTTGCTGAACAAGTTCAAACCGCGCGCAAGAACTCTACGATTCTTACGGGCTGGAGGGTTAACTGTTGGGGTCAAAATCGGTTACGACAGAATCAACGACTAAAACTCTCCGCAAGATTAAGAATAAGTATTAAAAACACGAAAAAGCGTCGAGAACAAACCTATGGATTCTCCAAACATAGTATGTCCTTAAAACTAACAATCTTCATCTTGGAAGTCGTCGGGAAATTGAATAAAACAATCCGTGATTGTTTTATTGGCTAAGTTAACAAAAACGGCCTTAACTTCCAAACTTCCCGAGATATTAAAACTATTGTTAAGATTGGAATCAACACCTATGGACACTTCTCCTTACGTTCTCTGCACGGATCTCGGGTCGAGAAAACAAGAAAAGATCGGAACCGAGCTAAACGCACTTGTCCAGCTCGCCAACGGCCAAGCTGACCAGCTCGCCCATTGGTGAGCTGAATACATCTGTCCAGCTTTCCAATGGGCTAGCTGACCATACATGTGACCAGCTCGCCCATTGGCGAGCTGGCCACACATGTATCCATCTCGCCCGTTGGCGAGATGAACACATCTGTCCAGCTCGCCAACAGGCGAGCTGATTTCAACCATCTTTGCCCCTCGACTCGATCGTACTCAGAGTTGCGATCAGAACGTTTTTAGTTTCGTCTCAATCCGCTTTACCGTTTGAGTTTTACAATAAAAACCGTAAAAGGCGTGTTTTAAGTAAAACCTCGAGTAAATCGTATAATCTTATAACATTGCCAAGCTATAAGATTAAGTCGAGATGTTTTTATTAAAAACTGCAAAATACACGTTGTCTCGTAAAACCTTGAGTAAATTGTATAAAACGACAATGGTTAAACGAAACACCGAACATTGCCAAACTATGCGATTAACTCGAGATCTTTTATAAAAAGTCACTAAAGTCGCGGTTTCTCGTAAAACCTCGAGTAAATCGTTTAAAACGACAACGGTTAAACGAAACACCAAACATTGCCAAATCATACGATTAATTCGAGTTGTTTACTTAAAAACGGCTTCGTATCAGAAAACAATCTCGTTTAAAGTCGCAAAACTGCTAAATTATAAAACGTCCCGAAAGGTCATAAAACGCGATAAAGGCCCACTCACGACTTTGAATAAGGTCCAACCCAAAGATAAAATGACGGTTTGCCCATTATCCGCTGAAGTGGATAAATGTCAAGATTGAAGATAAATAGAAGTTTTCCGAAGAAAAATGGAAATATCGAGATAAATGGAAACGCGAATCAAGGCGGAAAAGGAAAGACCAAACTGCCGAGAGAAGGAGTATATAAGCAGAAGGTCGAGGACAGAAGCAAAGGGAGACATCCAGAATTCTCTTCACACAAACTTAGAGCACTAAGGCAATTTTCCGTTTTTGTTATTTACCTGCGTCTCAACTAGGGTTTTAGTTTTAGGTTGCTAGATTTAGGAAACTCGCCGTCAGCTCTTGTAGCCAAGGCTAACCTCGTTGTACCGTTCTTACGCAAAATCAGAATAATAAACCTCTTTGTTCTTCTTTCAATTCTCGTTTACATTATTATCTTTTGTCGTGTTCTGATATCTTGCGTGTGGTTAAGCAGATAGCTGGGACCTCTGAGAAATTAGGGTTTTCTCTAAGTTCCTTTATTCACGGAAATCGACGGTGTGAATTTTGGTTCCCACAGTTTAGTTATAAATTTATATATTTCTAAGATCTGTGGGTGTCAATATAAATGAGTTACCCGGTTTCTCCTTTTACAGTAAACGAAGTTGAGTTCACTGAAGGTTTAATATATGTAGGAGTTAAGTCTATAAAAGCTTTGTCAAAGGTGAAGAACATTCCTAACCAACTTTAAATGTCAAAAAGTGATTCCGTTGAGTTGTCTGTTTATTAATGTTGTCCAGCATTAAATCAAGTGTTTTAATTTCATTGCTTCGTTGGATATCTTAAAGATATTAAAACACCTTTCAGTTCATCGCAGGAAATGGGTCGCGTGTTCAGAATCTAGCGTGGAGATTGAAGAACGATCAAGATGAGTGGTAGTTTGTTCCAAATCACCAATATTATGGCTTCCTGATATACATGGATTCCCCTGAAACCTTCCCAGTCATCGATCCTACAGTTCGAGAATACTACATGCTCAGTCAGCCCACTCCGGTTCTGATAACATACGGGATGCCTAACTGGAAGCTATTCCCAACTGGTCCTTCACCGCCTATAACAATTGCTACCACATCTTACCTTGTTGCTTTGATTAGCCAAGGGCCACCACTTTCAGACATAACACTACTTGTCACATTAAAAGCAAAGCGTGTTTCAGTGTTTCAGTTCATTTCTCGTTCTGATTTCACCATAGGTTCTTGAACCTACATGGTGGGTGATGGTCAGGATGAAAGGGCAAGAGCAAGATACGAGAGTAAGATGTCCAACTATGTTTGAAGTTTTTGACCTAATAGTTTCTTATATTTTTGACTCACACTATATTCAATGTTTTGTAATTTCATTGTACTAATTAACCAAATTATTCCAGTCTTGGTAATGGGTGAGAGGTTTATTACAAGTGAGCGAGTTATGAATGAGATATTTGGAGAGGAGGAGATGGTTATCCTCAACCGTGTTGCACTGGAGATGGGATATGCTGACAGGGTTTTGGGACCACAAGCAGGGGCAGGGGTAGTCCAACGAATGGAAATCATTCAACTTGATGAAAATGATAAAATGGTGGATGTTTCTCAATTTGGAGGGACACCAAATGGAACCCTAGTTGGTACTGCAGGTATATATCTACTCTAGCCGGGTAAAATGAAAATGACGTGGTTACTAGGATTCTTGGAGGGTTATGTAGTTTGATTAGCCTATACCTTATCATTTAGTTTAGCCGGGAATATTTATTCAGTGTAGTTCACTTTATATGCGTTGCAGGTCCGATCATTCCTTTCCAACCTTAACCCCTGGGACAAATCACCGCTGTAGAAGCAACATCTGTACTCTAGGATGTTGGGTTGGACT
>CAKOAT010240376.1:2143-37706 GCA_932364175.1 Eruca vesicaria subsp. sativa | reverse complement strand
AGTTCAACGCAGATTCGGAATAAGAACCTTCTTGCTTTCAAACCTCTCTTATTTTCGTTTTTATTCTAAGTGTTTTAGTCATCTTAATCTTTGTTGTGCGGTTCTCGCAGATAGCCGGTTCCTCTGGAAACTTAGGGTTTTCCCGAAGTTTCCTTTTTTACGATTTATTGACAGTAGGGTGAAATCGACTCCCACAATAAATATCAGATCTCAGTAGCACGAAATGAATATATCGCAAATAAGAACAAAATTTAACCTTAATATATCCTCTTGCACAATAATAGTACAATCTTCCTGGATTTTTAGCTGATCCGGATGTACATATCTCTGAGGCTGCACCACACCAACACTGTTTTGGTGTTCCTCTCTCCCCATTCGTACGTACTCGGTTTACATTTCCTGATGAGATAGTGTTAGAGGAGGAAGAAATTTTTTCTTTAGAACCCTAATCCCCACTTTTTCCTCTGAAAAGTTGCCTTATTACATCGTTATATAGAGCTGGGCCAGGTCTGTGTTGGAATATTTTCAAGTTCCCGCACAAACATATTTTCAAGTTCCCGCCCAATGGCTTAGTTATTGGCTTGTTACGGCTGACTTTATGTTTAGGATAATTTTATGTTTTAGGTTTAGGGTTAAGTATTTGGGGTTTACGGTTTAGGGTTTAGGGTTTATGGGTTAGGTACCACTGTAAAATATAGGAAATTACACAAATTCAATTGAAAAAAAAAATTATATGGTACTTTGTATTTGGTGCGTTCAACACCTATATAGTTACATAAGGTTTTAAGTATTTGTAAGACAACTTATACCTCAAGATCATGGTCAATCCAAAACTTGTAAATTCAATGAAGTATACACATTGTACTGATTAAATATTCGTCCAAAACTGATAATATTAATTTATAATAACTTTTTAAAGTACATTTCCAAATATTAGGGTATGTTTGTGGTGTGGCTGAGTTATATAAGGCAAGACGGCTGGATTATTAGAAATGTTTCGGCTGGGTTATATTAAACTTTTTTGATTTTAGGGTATGTTTGTGGTATGACTGAGTTATACAAGGCTAGACGGCTGGATTATTGAAACGTTGCGGCTGGGTTATATTAAAGTTTTTCGATTTTAGGGTATGTTTGTGGTATGACTGAGTTATATAAGGTTAGACGGCTGGATTATAGAAACGTTGCGGCTGGGTTATATAAAATATACCATTACCAAAAAAATATACAAATCGTTGTTCAAAGGCTAATAAAACTGGGAATAGAAGTCAGTTCCTCCTTCATCCAAGATCTCTGCTGCCATCTTCACCCGTATACCTTGAATATTCCTATCATTTATCCCAACAAAAGTCACGCCAAGCGCTAAGCATTCCACAAACTTCAATGCATACACTCCACAATCACCAATTTGGGTGTTTTGGGGAATGTAATCGCCTTTCCTCCTTCGGAACGAAAACTGCTTCTTTCTCTGTTTTCGGAGTTTGGAAGGAATATTTTGATTCAACATCGAAGGTACCATTTGCGTAAGAGGCTTAAATGCATCAATCATTTTCTTTTCACTTTCGGCTGTGACGTGTCCAATGATTGGATCATAGCAGTTAATCTTCTCATTAAGCAGATCCACGTGAAACGCCACCCAATGATCGCCTCCTGTTGGAAGCAATCCGTACAGGTGATCCACATCCTCATACCACTTCAAGTTTGTACAACAGTCTGCGGGTATTCTACCGTTTATTAACTCTGCATAGCCATTACTGGTGAATTTCATCATCTTAGGATTGAGCTTGTACTGCTTGTAATCGCGAATCCAATGACTGAGAAACCAGATGTCAATAAATGCAATGCGCTTGGTCCAGAATGGGCTGGGATCTCGCATGGACCTTTTGATGAGGATTTGCAGAAACACGCTAACATGCTACGCAAAAACATAAAATCAAGTCAATATAATAGAATCTATAACTCAGTCGTAACAAAACACATAACTCAGCCACATAGTATACTAAACTCAGCCAACTATTATACTTAACTCAGCCGTAAAGAATAATAAACTAAGCTACTTAGTCTTCTTTAACTCAGCCTTAAAAAAACGTAACTTAGTCACATAAAATTTATAATTCAGCCGTAAGGAATACTTACATCATGCAGCCATCCATATTTAATGTCTTTCCATGGTCTTTCAGTGATGATGATTCTGTAGAACTCACCCTCATGGCCGCTGTTGGGGTAGTGGGAGCGTCTTTATGTTTCTCTAGGTGTTCCATAAGTTTATCCCATTTTTCTGGATCAACCGGTGCTAAAGGATCATATATTGCTGGTGAAGGTAATAACTTATTCCTCATGCACGTCGTTACATTGTCTCCAATCTGAGGAAAAACTGGTGCTGGAGGAGCATTATCAGAGAGTTGCAATGCAGACCCATTTGCAGATAACTGAACATTTTTCTCCCGATATTCTTTTATTCTTTCGGATCTGATCCTATTCTCTTCATCCTCATCAGAATCTGGAAGCACTTCGTCTCGTGTTGCGAGAAATTCGTCAGTAATATCCGCAAGCTCACTGTCGGCTTGAATCTGGTTCGGCTGAGGTACAGCTACTGTTATTAAACCGCGACGCGTCCTTTTTGCGACCGGATTCTGTAACTCAGCCATTTCTTTCTTCTTCAACTCAGCCGCCTTCTTTTCGTCAGCCTTCCGTTGCTTTGTCTCAGCCGCTTTTTTTCTCCTTTTATCAGCCGCCTCCTTCTTCTTTAACACAGCCTCTTCTTCCCTACTTACAGCCGTTAAGTTATTCTTAGGAGACACATCCTTCTTTCCTAACTCAGCCGCCTCTTTGTCCTTCTCTTTAACCATATTTCCTTTTTGTTTAAACCTTATTATCTTGTGCCCGCTTCCTAAGGCTGGATCCTTTGCAGGAGAAATACCAACGAAATCAACAGTGTCTCCCAAATTCTTAGCAGGTGTACTATGGACAGAGGCCTTAGCAGGTGTACTATGGACAGAGGCCTTAGCAGGTGGACTATTGACTGACTGCTGCGGAAAAAAGTTCGACGGTGGCGGTGGCGGCGGTGGTGCTGGCAACGTTAAAGATTGTTGGGGAACTTTAGAGAAGTACTTGTCCACTGCAACTCTGACTAAATCAGGAATGTTCGTATAACTGGACTCGATTCTGGATAACCGCGCGTCGAAGTTTTCGAAGTTGTTCTCGTGGCTGTCTATTTTTGAGACAATTCTATGTAGACTAAACATTGTTTTCACCAGTATCGGATTTTCTCCAATATCATCAATACCTTCCTTCTCGTAAGCACCCTTTCCCTCCATAACAGCTTCATCCTCTTGGAAGCTGCTCACTTTCTTCTGCTTCTTAATGGGTGGCTCAGCCTTTGACGAAACACCAAAAACCTTTGTGTTTGTTTGTTTGCGTTTCATCTGTGTTCCCCAAACACCTCTAACAAACCGACTTGCATATATGTCTGTTATCAAGTTAACGAGTTGCGGGTCATCTGCTTCATCTGGCCACTGAGGAAACATCTCTTCTACGGAGTTCTTCATAACCATTTTTCTCACGCGCACCTACAAAATCAGCCACCGAATACATAATAATTCAGCTGTCAAAGTACCAATAATTCAGCCACAAAGTACCAAAAACCCAGCCACCATGCCACCATATAAACACTATCTCAGCCATCAAATAACTAATATCAAGAAACCCAGCCACTATGTACATACTAACTCAGCCATCAAAACTAATACCAAGAGGCTGAGATATTGTTTATATGGTGGCTGGGTTTTTGGTGTTCATAAAACAACTAATAACTCAACCATAAAATAACTAATAACTCAGACACTTTATACATGCTAACTCAGCCATCAAATAACTAATACGAAAAACCCCAGCCACTTAAGTACATAAGTACTTATAACCCAGCCAACAAATAAATAATAAATCAGTTGACACCTTACCTCGCCATGTTTTCTAATCTCCTCAGTAATAACAGTATCAAAACTTGAACGTGTACGCTTTCCACCCCATCGAAAAAGTGGAACTTCTTGCTCATTGACCACTCTCCCAAAACGCTCTCCAAAACAAATGACAGATTCATACGCCCAAACCAACAACACGTCCTTCAGACCGCTTATGGTGTATGTCCTTCCTTGTGGATTCAACATCTTAATAGAGTCAACAAGAACTTNGCTTGAAGAAGTAACAGCCCTAACCATTTACGCTTTTCAAAACTCCAGGCCGGACATACCTCTAATGCTGCCCTCAGTTCATCTAACTTGGGTCCCACCCCAAGCGGCAGATTCAACTCCTCCCAAAACGCTTTGTATTGGTCATGTTCAAAACTTTCTGTTGGCACTGGATCTGTGTTTAACCCAGTGATCTCACCAATTTCGAGTAAGCTAAACCTGATAGGTTCATCACCAACTAGACTCCAAATCTCCTTCAAGTATACTCGAAGATGTCGACATAGTAGATAGTGGACAGTCATACCAGACCACACGCTTTTGCGTTCAGCTAGCTTCACAATAATTCCAAGAGGACCCTGTCTCATGTGATCCCACACATCTCGTACTATTGCTTCTCTGACGTTAGGGAAATCTCCCATCTGCAAATTATGATTAATCTCTTTATTTTCTAGATTAGAAGCCCCTTCAGCGTAGAGTCGTGGAGGATAATCCCGTGCTTGATCTTCAGAAATAGCCATCTGATCCTAAAACACATATATAGATAAATCAACCGCAATAGAAACAAAACTCAGCAACAACATAATAAATTACCCAGCCACCATATCAATAACTCAGCCAAAACATAATCAATAACTCAGCCAAATCATAAATAATAAATAACTCAGCCACAACATAATATATAACTCAGCCACAGTAATCAATAACTCAGCCAAAACATAATCAATAACTCAGTCGGATCATAATCAATAACTCAGCCACTTCATAAATCAAACTCAACTCAGCCACACTATACAATAACTCAGTAACAACATAATCTATAACTCAGACACGTCGTAAATCAAACTCAGGCACAACATACCAGAGAAGATGAGAAGATGATGTCGTAGATACGATTACGTCGAAACTTTTGCGGAGAAGAGGATGTCGACGAAGATGATATCGGAGACGGTTAGGGTTTAACGAGGTCGACGAAGATGATTTACGATATCGGAAACACTGTTTGAAACGAGAGTATTAGTTGTGACGAAGATGATTTCGGGATTTCGTGATTTCGTAATCGGTTAGGGTTTAACGAAAGTTGTGACGGAAAAGAATGTGACATTAAGACTTTTTTTTGTTCGCCGGAGATATGAGACTGTTGATTTTCCAGTGTAACTGTTGATGACACAAATTAGTTAGTGACGTGGATTGTCAAAATTATGATGTGGATTTAATAATTAAAATTTGTATCAATAGTAACAAAATTAAGCAAGGGTGTTTGTTGTAATTTACTACGAGTCTAAAAACATTCTAGTAATTTTTTAAAAATGTATACTATTCTAGTCATATACAAGTTTTTGTGCATCATTCTAGTAATTTTCTCATATAATAAACTTGCGTATCGAAAACGTGGCAAAAATTAACAGGGCTAACTATTCAAGAGGAAAGCGTTTTGATACATGTTAAAGAAATCAGCTTCAAATCAGAGAAATATTGGGCTTTCTATGAAACCACTCATCACAAATGAGACAATTGATTCACAAAACAGGTTGCTAGTACGTGCTTATTAAATTGGTTTACACTCTTCCAAATGTGAAATGGAGATTTAACATCGGGATCACCAGCTTTGCTTCATTCAAAATTTTATTATGTATTTTCTTTCGTTTTATTGCTTATCTCATTTTCGTAAGGGAATATTGAGAAACGCCCATATGAGAAAAGAAGAAAATGATTGAGGTAAGTTTAAAAATGGATATTGTCGAATGTTTGATTAACTCGTGCTGGTTAGTAACGCTACTCATTGTCATTAGTTTAAAAATTTTTTCCGTTGATTATTAGCTCACTTTTATTTGATTGTTCTTGACTGAAATCGTTTCTACCTTCGTTTTGATTTGAATTTGTTGCGAGATTGATCGATGAATGTTAAGCAAAATAACACACGAGAATTTGCTAACGAGGACTTCTTTTCCTACTGTTTGGGGAGAGATCAAAACTCTCAAGCTCTTCACTTGAATCGGTATAAAGTTCTGGTAACAATGATACAAGCTTCGATCTAAACATACCGGAGAAGATGGACTTTTGTTACTTCTGAAATACACCACCGGTAATCGGATCCTGATGAGGCAATGTCACCAGAGTTTTTCCAACTCCAGTCTCTGATCAATCGTCCATGTAGAATTCTTTCTCTTCGATTCTCTCTTCCTCTGTGAATCGCTCTGAATCACTCTTCTACTTGTTTCAAGTCACGAAGAAGAAAATAGAGACGTTGGCCGTTATAACCATCAAAATGATGCAGTCTCGCTATTGGGCTTACGTTCGGTTTAGTCCAGCTGATCATACGTTTGGGCTTAAACATGTCAAGCCCATCTTGTTAATAAAGCTGACCGGAGTCAAGCCCAAATTCACAAATCTCCACCTCTTGACTTCGAACAGGCTTCGCAAAACCTTCAGAAGTCTTATGTCTATTCTTTCTCTCTTGTCGCCGCTTAGCTCTCTCATCTCTCTAGAAAGCTCTGACAAGCAGACACCGAGAAAACCCATGATTCTCCGGTGAATCCCTTCCCCATCAACACCGTAAGACTCTTCGACTCTTCTTCTCGTTCTTTATTCAAAACCAAATCAATAAACTTTCAATTTTATTTGAAAACCCTATCCTGAAACTTCTTTATTTTGTGATGCATGTTCTCGATCTGAACTCTCTTGGCTAGGAAACTTCAAGAAGCCAACACACTTCCACTGCAAGGTAATCTTCTCTTCAGATCTTAAATTTTCCTTAACATGCATGTCTTCCAATGGCTTCAAAAAACACATAATGACCACCAATCGTTCTTTCTATGTTTCTGACTTTGCAGATCTGAACCCTCAAAACAACAACGAAAGACAAACCCTTCAGATACTCCACCTTAAACCACAGGCCTTCAAAAGAAAACAACCCAGTTGTTCGCCGACAACTCCACCTTAGTCTTTAAAACTGGAGACCTTCCTCGATCTTCTTTTCTCTACGTGTAACTCTCTCTCTCTCTCTCTCTCTCTCTCTCTCTCTCTCTCTCTCTCTCTCTCTCTCTCTCTCTCTGTTATCTGATTTAGAACATCACTTCAAACTTCAGACGTTTTCAGAAACTAACCCATGTCTCCTTTTGTTTCTGCATGTTGAGACGCTAATGGAGTTACCCGGCGCCGATCGTCATCCTCATCAGATGTTAAGAAGTTCACATCAAAGCTGTAACGTAGTACTAGGTACGCATTTAGTTAGGAAGTCTGCTGGATTCTTAGATGTATGTATCTTCGTTAGGTTGATGATTCGCTTAGATACAATATCTCTGACAAAATTGAGTTGTGTATCCATATGTTTAGTTCTTTCATGATGTACTGTGTTTTTAGATAGGGCAATCGCACTCTAAGAATCACAGTGTATCCTTATACTGTCTTGCTTGTAGCCTAACTCTATGATAAAATTTCTCAACCATTTAGCTTTTTTTACTGCTAGAGTCAGAGCCATGAATTTGGGTTCGGTGGTGGATAAAGCCACCACTGACTGTAGTCTTGACTTCCAGGACACAGTATTACCCCCAACCTTAAACACGATTCCTGAAACTGTTCTTCTCATGTCCAAATCCGTAGCATAGTCTGAATCTGAGAAACCCTCCACCTTGAACTCTTTAGATTTCTTAAATGTCAAAACTGACAGTAGGCTCCTGCTACATATCTCAAACCCCATTTAACTGTTTCCCAATGATCCCTGCTAAGATAAGACATAAACCAACTGATCAATCGAACCGTGAACCCCAAATCTGGTCTTGATCCATGATATACCATGGATTTGAACCAGTTTTAACCATGGTTTACTATATTATCGAGTCTTTAAAGCATATTTATAGATTCAGAAGTACTTTGGAAGAAAATGATGTTTTTGCAACATTTTGGAGAGAAATAGAGAAATCACCACCAACACATGAGGTCGACACAGAGTGATTAAAATCGATCGATGCACACTCTGTGACATCGATCGATACCGAAGCGCGCAAGCCCAGTTCGTGACCTAGCCGAATTTAAGCCCAAGACTTCACCAAATTACAAGATTACCCCTGAGAAGTTATAACCTAAGTATTTATACTTTCCCATGGTGTTTTAGGCTAAGAGAGCTTTTTTTGTATTCTTACTTTTCACAGCAAAAGTTTTTAGGATTTTAGAGTTGGACATAAGATCCTGAGAGTTTTGTGATTGAAACTTCATTATTATCTATCTATCTATTATGCAGTTTATTTACCTTGTGTTATTAATTGCTTAGCCATGTTTGAGTAGTTCACTTGTTAGGTTTATCGTTTAAATAGGTTAAGGGGATTAGCCCCAACTATGAGATTTCTAGTTGTGATATTTATTAATAGAAAGTTCTCAATGCTTTTGTTCTAGAATTGCTACCTAGAAACTTGATCTAAAGAATTTGGATATTTGAGCAACCTTTACACAATACTGTCATGATTCTATTCTATTAAGCTAAGATTTGCTAGAGTATAGTGACAACTTGATCTAGAAGCCTTAGTGAGCATTTTTCAACCCGCGCATAAAGCTTAACTAGAATCACGTCGATCAATGTCCTTATAGAATAATTGATCGACGGAGTGAAAGGTGTATCGATCTATATTCCTCTAGAATAATTGATCGACACTACTATTGATCGAACATCTTTGTTTGGGTCAATAGATATAGTTAATAGACTCATACAAAAAGGCGAATGCTGATGAATTTGTTATTAAGTAGTTGAGCGCTTTAATATCATTGCATACAACTGTTTAGAACCTATAGGATTAGAATCCCTAATACATGAATAAAAATCTTAAGTCTTGCATATTTCCAATTAAGTTTCAAAATTCTCAATCAATTTAGTAGAGCAACTGCCTTACTCAATTAGGATTACTACAGTGCTATTTACTTTAAAATCATAAACTAACCTAGTCTTATTCACTCTTATTAGATTTAATTGGGTCCCTAGCTTCTTGTGGATTTGATCCCTAAGTACTACAACTGAACCTCTTATTTGAGAGAGTAATTCACTTCTTACACTAATTTGAGTGATATCATATATGGCGCCGTTGCCGGGGAGCTTTGATCACCATTAGATTTAGTCTGATAATTCTAGTTTACTCTTCTTTAAACTCCCCTTTCTGACACAAAATTTTTTCTTTACTTTTCAGGTGCATGCCCAGCAGTATCAGAAGAAAGAAGGAAAAAAAAACTGCTATTCTGAGAAGATCCTGCAAGTTTGGAATGCGCAATCCGCAAATACAGATGATCCACATCGATCGATATCAACGCTTGTACGTCGACCGATTTTGCCAACCACCATCAACCACCATCAACCGATTCAGCTCTTACATCGATCAACATCAACACTTCATCGTCGACCGATTTTCTTCATCCGACATCGACCGATACCACACCTTGTACATCGATCGATACTCAGCTGTGAGACATGGTTGCGATTATGTTTCGTAGACCGGATGAGAATGGATACCTGCATGACCAAGAGGGTCATCTGCGTAATGCAGCAAGTCATAAACTAGATGATCAGTGGATTGTAATCCCTGAGCTTGATACTGATGCTACAGGAGCTGCTCAACCTGTAGATGAGGCTGCTCGACCCAAGACCTTGGCTAACTACAACCGTCTAAACCAATACTATACCAACAGGTCAGCTGTTCGTCTTCCAGACATCCCGAGGGATAATTTGAGCTGAAGCCGCAGTACTACACACTCGTGGCACATATACCCTAATGTGGGCTATCTCACGAGCATCTTATGGACCATCTACAGAGGTTCGAGGATCTTATTGCTACAATAAGAGTTAATGGAATCCCTGAGAATAACTTACTTTGCAAAATAGTCAAGTACTTACTTGCTGGAGAGGCTTCGCATTGGCTCAAGCAGCTACCACCATGATCTCTTACATTCTGGGCCGACATCAAGAACGTATTCCTGCGTAACTTCTTTGATGAGGCACGTGCTGCAGAACTGAGGAGCAAGATTGCTACTTTTGCACAAAAGACTGGAGAGTCCTTCAAAGACTCTTGGATCAGATTCAAGTTTTATCAGCGAGGCTATCCACACCATGAATTCAATGAGGTGCAGCTACTCAGCAATTTCTTCAGAGGTATCACTTTGAGGTATCAGATGGCTCTTGATACAGAAAGCGAAGGGAACTTCAACACTAGGAATCAAGAAGAGGTTGTGAGACTTATTCAAAAATTGGCATCCATCAGCAACACCAAGAACACTGACTTTGAGAGGAAGAAATCTGTTGCATTCCTTGGGAAGGATCATATGGAGGAAGTGAAAGCAAAGTTGGATGTTGTCAACCAGCTTCTTAGAAAGAAAGTCTGCCAGATTAGGATGCAGAAGCTGTAGAAACAGAGGTAGAAGAAGAAGTGAACTACATTGGGGGTACTGGATTTCAGAGGTCTGAAAACTAGGTTGGAAACATGAACTTCAGTGGCTCACAATATCTGAAACCCTATAGTAACAACTACAACAACATCAGAAGCTATGGGAATTCATATTACCAAAATCTACCACCACAGACTCATGAGAACAAGATTGAAGCTACGCTTGATCAAGTTCTTGAGGGACAGCAGAAGCTCACAGTGGACTTCAATGGAAAGATTGATTCTCTCTACACACATCTGAACACAAAGATTGAGACTTTGGGTACTCAGGTAAAGAAGCTTGAGACACAAGTAGTTCAAACTGCAGAAGCTGTAGATACATAGGTAGAGGAAGAGGTGAACTACATTGGAGGTACTGGATTTCAGAGGTCTGGAAACAAGGTTGGAAACATGAACTTCAGTAGCAATGGTCAGAGAAGCAACTTCAACCAGAGTTCACAATATCAGAAACTCTACAACAAAAACTACAGAGACAACATAAGCTATGAGAATTCATGTTATCAGAATCCACCACCACAGATTCAGGAGAGAAAGATTGAAGCTATGCTTGATCAGGTTCTTGAGGGACAACAAAAGCTCACAGTGGACTTCAATGAGAAGATTGATTCTGTCTACACCAATCTGAATACAAAGATTGGAATTTTGGTACTCAGGTAAAGAATTGAGATGCATGTAGTCAGACTGGAGAAACTGTAAAAAGGCAAGAAGCCTTATTTAGAGAGGTAGAGGATAAAACTATGAAACACCATGACAATGCCATACTAGATGATTATTTATGGCAAGTGGTTAAGCAAGAGAAGCTGCAAGGAGACGATTTCGAGGTAGAAGACTCATTGATTTTCGGCGGATCACACCCATGTTGATTGACGCCAACCTTCGCATATCGATCGACACACTCTAGCCCGAATCGATCGACAGCCCTCAACACACATCGATCAATATCACCTGACGAGTCAACTGCAACGTCTAATGCCGTAAGGATTATTACTCACGAGGAGTTTACAGAGAAACACCCACATCCACCAGCCCTTTCTTCGCCAACATCGATCGACATCACGAGCCAGAATGAGAGAGTCCACCATCGATTGACATGCAACTGTCACCATCGATCAACGCGCACCTCTCACATAACGAGTGCAGTTATCACATATTGATATATCACAAATCAATGCACTCAAACCACCACCAAAACCATCAACCAACCCACTAGATGCCATCAACAAACCTTCAAACACTATACCAAAGCTTATAGAAGTTGATAAGGCGACTACAGGAAGAACTTTTAGAAAAAGGAAGGAAAAAGTTTCTACACATTTGAAGAGGGAAGCTAATGAGAAGGAGATGGATGGTTTCACTAAGAGAGTCCTTAAAATTTCACGGGATAAACTTTTTGAGGAGATTTACTTCACCCACAGATTATGGATGTTCTTCAAAGAGACTAGAGAAACTGAGGAGGACATTAGGAGAATGTTTCATCATGTCAGGGACAAGATAAAGCAAATGATCACACTGAAGAAGAAGAGTGATCCTGGGAAGTTTGCAATACCATGCTTACTGAAAGGTAGTGAGTTCCCAAATGCAGTATGTGACACATGAGCATCAGTCAGCATCCTACCAAAGGTTATGGTAGACCAGCTTGGCCTGAAAGTGGAGTGATATCACTCAAATTACGCTAAGAAGTGAATTATTCTCTCAAATAAGAGGTTCAACTGTAGTACTTATGGATCGAATCCCCAAGGATCTAAGGAACCAATTAAATCTAATCAGAGTAAATAAGACTAGGTTGATTTATGAAATTAAAGTAAATAGTAGTGTAGTAATCCTAATTGAGCAAGACAGTTTCTTTACTAAATTAATTTAGGTTTGAAACTTAATTGGAAATGTTCTAGACTTAGGGTTTTTATTCAGGTATCAGGGATTATAATCCTATATGTGCTGAACAGTTGTTTGCAATGATACTAAAGAGCTCAACTACTTAATAAAAAATTCACCAATGTTCGCCTTACTGAATGAGTCTAATAACTAGATCTATTGACCCAAACAAGTATTTTTGATCAATAGCAGTGTCGATCGATTATTCTAGAGGAATATTAATCGATACACTTTTCACTACATCGATCGATTTTCCTTTTGTGATATCGATCGACGGGCTCCTAGTTAAGCTTTATGCGTGTGTTGAAAAATTCTCATAAAGACTCCTAGATAAGGTTCTGACTATACTCTCGAAAATCTTAGCTTAATAGAATAGATTCAGGACAGTCGGTATTGTTAAAAAGTCGCTCATACAATCCAAATTCCTTAGATCAAGCTTTTAGGTAGCAAATCTAAAACATAAGTATTAAGAACATTCTATTAATAAATACACAAGTGTTGGGGTCAAAATCGGTATGACGGAATCAATGACCAAAACTTTCCGCAAAAATAAAAATACGTTTTATAAAACACATGAAGTTGTTTTATAAATTCTAAGGATTTTCTGAACAAAGGAAATCCGCGAAAAACTTGGAAATGTAATCTCGGAAAAACGAACGAAACAATAGCCGACTACACGATTTCCCAAGTTAAGCGAAAAACCGCAAAAAATCGCATCCGCCGAAAATCGCGAGCAGGTTCGACCGAACCAGTTCAACGTACGACAAGCCGAACCAGCCGGTTCAGCTCGCCGTACGGCGAGCTGAACCAACCCGGTCCGGCTCGTCGTACGTCGAGCTGACCGTCCTGAGCCTTGCTTACTCGCATCCTTGACATAAGGCATACGTCCTTCGATTCGATCATGCTCTGAACCATGGTCGAAACGTCTCTCATTTCATCTCGATCCGTCTTAAAAATCGTTTAAGTCTTCTTTTCTCGTAAAAATTCGGGAAGATCGTATAAAACGGCAACGATTAGACGAAACATCGTATATTGTCAAACTATACGATTAACTCGAGAAATCTTATAGAAACGGCATCGTATCAGGAAACGATCTTGTCTAAAATCGTAAAATGGGTTTTATCGCAAAACAGCTCGGAAAGTCCTAAAACGCGATAAAAGCCCACTCGCGACTTTAACGAAGTCTAGCCCAAAGATACAATGACAGTTTGACGATTTACTCGCAGAAAGAAGATAAATGTCAAGTTTGAAGATAAATAGATGATTTCCGCAAGGAAAATAGAAAGATCGAGATAAATGGAAGATTCCCGATAAACTCGAATCTGGGCGAAAAAGAAGGACTAAACCGCCTAAGGGGGGAGTATATAAGTAGAAGGCCAAGGACAGAAGAAGAGGACGATTTTTCAAAGCTCTCACCACCAAAACTTAGCATTTAGGCAATTTTCCGTTTTTGTTATCGAGATGCGTCTCCACTAGGGTTTTAGTCTTAGATTGCTAGAACTAGGAATCTCGCCGTTAGCTCACGCAGCTAAGGCTTACTCTCGTTGTACCGTTCTTACGCAAACTCGGCATAAGACTCCTTCTTGCTCTCAAATCTCGTTTTTTACGTCTTTACTTTATTCTCGTCGTATTCTTGATTGCTTGTGTGCGGTTCCACAGATAGCCAGGTCCTCTAGGAAATTAGGATTTTCCCTAAGTCCTAAACTTACGTAAAATCGACAGGGGTGAATTTTGGTTCCCACATTTTGGCGCTAGAAGGAGGGGGGGGGGTCGGATTTATCTTAGACTCAAGCCGTAGCACGCTCAATCAAGAAACGATGACAGAAGAACAACCAACTCGCAACGAAATGGACAACGTTGACAAAACACCACCACCAGATGTGTCTGCGGCTAACTCGAACTCTAACGCTAACGCCGAGACGATCGAGAAGATGATCTCCGACTTCAACAAGAAATCGAAAGAGCAAGAAATGTTTATTGGTTCACTCGCAAAACCAGTTGAAACCCTAACTGCGAGAACTAGAGCAATTCGCCCCCGCGGAACTACTAAAATCCGCGGAAGGAGGCTCGATTTCGCGACTCCTATGGATCGTCCCAAAACCAAGCAAGGTAATCTGGCGGTGCAAAACTCCAAAAATGATAACCCTGACACGACGCTGAACGAATCAGACAAATCTCGTACTCGTAGACAGGAGACCAAAGAAGACGGCGTCGAAAGGGTTAACCTGGAAACAAGCGACCAATCCGATCCGTCGGATGAAGACGCAGACGTCCATCCAAGGAGGAGGAAAGACCACAACCTACAGCTGGAATCTTCTCTCGAGCATTCTCTTACTGAGGATGAGGAGGAGCTCTACTGCGTGCAACGCGAAAAAACGGCCGAGGAACGATCTCGAGTTACTCGCAGCATATGCCGACGAGGTCAGAAAACTGCTTGTGACCTAACTGATATTCGTGATCTCCGCGACTATACCTCTAAGACGGCCACAGCAGTAAAAGCGGTGAAGTCTCAAATTCACCATGCTACCAGCACTGCGCCCGAGATAGATCGGCTGCTATACGAATCTCAGAAAATGCCTTTCACGGCTCGCATCACCGAGGTCAAGTTACCCAATCCTGGAAAGCTCAGAGTGCCGACCTACGACGGGACGAACGATCCCAAAGCACACCTGCAGGCCTTCCAGATCACCATGGGACGAGACAATCTCAAGGATCACGAAAAAGACGCGGGCTATTGCCGTCTTTTCGTCGAAAACCTAGAAGGAGCAGCGCTCGAGTGGTTCGCCAAGCTTAAGCAGAATTCAATCGGGAGTTTCCGCCAGCTTGCTTCCGAATTCCTGAAGCAATACTCGATGTTTATAAATCGGGAAACTTCCGACGCCGACCTCTGGAGCTTATCCCAGAAGGAAGATGAACCTCTCCGCGACTTCATGACCAATTTCAAACTTATGATGGCTAGGGTTAGCGTAATAAGCGACAGAGCCGCCATCGACGCGCTCAGGAAATCGCTCTAATTCAAGTCAAAGTTTCGAAAGTGGATAACTCTTGAGAAACCACGGATGATCCAGGACGCGCTTCACAAAGCTACCGATTACATAACCATCGAAGAGGAGACTAAAATCCTTTCTGAGAAGCATAAGCCGGCAAAGTCATCCGCAAAGGACATCGCGTCCGAACAGAAGCCGAAAAAGAAAAACCGTCGTAACGAAAAATTCATCAATCACGAGGGACAAGATTTCCAAGGGGCGCACAACTACACCATCAACTCCGGATCAGAATAAAGGCGAACTACGGGGAACACGTGGTAAATGAATCAGAATTACGACGAAAAGTCCTTCTGTGATCTTAACCAAACTCGCGGACACTCTACCGTGAACTACAAAGTTCTCGGCACCAGACTTGCCGCAAAGTTTCTCGCGGGAGAACTCTCCGAGGTATCCAGCGTGAATGACCTTATCCGTGATTCAGATCACCTCCTGAAAAACGATAGGAACTCGCGAGCAGAAACTCCGCCTCAAGGGAACCAGCCGGGCGAGAAGCGCGGACGAAGACAAGACGAGAAAAGTAACGACGCTAACCGCCGAAAGATAAATATGATCATCAGTGAATCACAATACTACAGCCATACTATCTTATCCATCAAGTCCTACCAACGGAAACCCGAAACCGGTTCAAGTTGGAACGTACCATCGGATAACACTCCAAAGGCAGTAGTCGCTTTCGATGACTCAGAAACCGGCGGCATCGATCAACCACACGCCGATCTTTTCGTCATCGACTTAGTCATAAGCGACTTAGAAATCGCCCGAATCCTGGTCGACACTGGAAGCACCGTCACGTAATCTTCCGCAACACGTTGGCGAGCATGGAAATCGATTTATCGGAGGTCGAGCCAATACCAAAGCCGTTGACCAGTTTCTCCGGCGAAACGGCTATAACTCTAGGATCGATCCGGCTTCCGGTCGCCGCGAAAGAAATTACAAAAATCGTCAACTTTGCAGTCGTCAATTCCCAGCTATCTACAACGTGATCATGGGCACGCCTTGGAAAAAATCCATGAAGGCGGTTCTGTCGACGTACCACTTAGGCATCAAGTTTCCGACCCCTACGGGAGTCGCGGCAATTTGAGGATGCCAGAGAAAATCACGATCGTGCTTTTTAGCTGAACATAAGCTAAGGCAATTGGCGGTCGCAATCGTGAAACTGAAACGGGCAAAGTTAATACCGCCGCCCACGGAAAACGAACCCAAAAAAGCAACGGTCGAGAAGCAGCAAGCCTCGGAAGCCATCGCTTCTACCCAACCGGAGGAGACAAAACCCGGACAAAGACGACGATCCAGCGACTAAAGTGATCGAGAAGTCTGCGACAGCCGAGTAAACACACTCGCACCAACAATCATAACTACGAGATGGCTTGATTTCCGAAAGAATACGTAGGCAGCTCGCCTAAAGACGAGTTCAGCTATCCCCCTTTCCGAAACAGGGGGGGGGGAGTGGGTGCGTATACGAGTATTGGTATACTCCCAAATTTTAAAATATTCACTTTGTAAATCGAAATTTTTGAAAATTTTAATAAAGACAAAATTAAAATATTATAAAATCTCTCTACTATCGAAAAGCGTAAAAACAAATTCCAAACATCCGGAATTTACTTCCGCAGTAACAACCATTTGATCGTTTCGACAAAAAACTTATACACCAAATACTTTTGAAAAGAACCGGCGAGACGTCGCCTAAAGTCTTAGATGAATATTTCGCAAAGTCCCTCTGCGACTATAAAATCACAAACGCTCGACGATTGGCCCCCTCGAGCACACTAGCCGTCCTAAACAAACGCATAGACCCATTGGTCCGCATACATCCGACTAGGATAAAATAGCGGGCTATAAAAGAAATCCAAAATAATGGTCAGCACTTCCGGGCGACTTAAAATTGGTATGGAATCAGATTAAAATCGCAACAGGCAAAACGAAAGCCGACTAGTCATCGCACAGCCTCAATCCGAAAGTAAACCTAGGTCTTGCCCTAAACCCAGCACACTGGTGTCTGTGGGAACCAAAATTCACCTACTGTCAATAAATCGTAAATAAGGAAACTTCGAGTAAACCCTAAGTTTCCAGAGGACCCGACTATCTGCAGAACCGCACAACAAGAATTAAGAAAATGATGAACTTAAAATTAAAGTATGAATGAACGAAATCGAGAGCAAGAAGGTTTTTATTCCGAATCGGTGTAAGAATTGCTACAACGAGAGTGGCCTTAGCTGCGTGAGCCGTTGGCGGAATCCCTAACTCTAGAAGTCTAAGACCGAAAACCCTAGTTAAGACGCAGCTCGCTAACAGAAAACGGAAATATTCCTAAATGCTAAATTTGATAGTGAAAGCTCTGAAAATCTTGTCCCTGCTTCTGCCCTATGCCCCTTGCTTATATACTCCTCTCCTTGGCGGTTTAATCTTTCCATTTCGTCCAGATTCAAGTTTATCGGGAATCTTCCATATATCTCGATCCTTCCTTTTTTCCCACGGAAATCTTCTATTTATCTTCAAACTTGCCATTTATCTTCAAACTTGCCATTTATCTTCAAACTTGACATTTATCTTCCTTCTGCGAGTAAATCGTCAAATCGTTATCGTATCTTCGGGTTAGATTTCGTTAAGATCGCGAGATGGGCTTTTATCGCGTTTTAGGACTTTCCGGGCCGTCTTGCGATAAATCCGTTTTTCGACCTTGTACGAGATCATTTCCTGATCCGATGCCATTTTTAGTAAATTCCCCGAGTTAATCCTAAATTTTAGCTACGTTCGTTTCTCGGTTAATCGTTCCCATTTTTACGATTTACTCGACGTTTTTATTAAAAACGCGTTTTTATGATTTTAACGAAAAATCTCCAATAAATCGTTTACTTTAGGAAATGTTCGGTGTCTCGTTTAACCATTGTTGTTTTATACGATTTCCTCAAATTCTTTTCGAGAAAACAAAGTTTTACGGTTTTTATCGTAAAACTCAAATGATAGGTCGGATATAGACGAAATAGGAGACATTTAGACCGTGGTTCGGAACACAACCGTGTCGAAGGACGTAAGAATTGAATCGGGGATGCGGGAGATCGAGGCTTGGGAGGTCGGTTCGACGTACGGCGAACCGAGCCGGACCGGTCCAGCTCAACGGTTAGTGAACTGTCCGGGAAGCCTCTAGTTCGCCCAACGGCGAACTAGTCGGAAAGAGACTAGTTCGCATTTTACGGCGGTTTCGGTTTTTCGCGGTTTCGTGCTTATCTCGGACGATCGTGTAATTGACGTTTGTTTCATTTTTCCGAGATAACGATCTTCCGAGTTTTTCGCGGATCTCCTTTGTTCGGAAATCTCTTTTAGATTTATAAAACGATTCTTCGAGTTTTATAAAACGATTTCTCGAGTTTTATAAAACGATTCGTCAAGTTTTATAAAATGATTTCTCGAGTTTTATAAAACGATTCTTTGAGTTTTATAAAACGATTTCTTTTATATTTTTGCGGGGAGTTTTGGCTGTTGATTCTGTCGTACCGATTTTGACCCCAACAGTTAGCCTCCCAGCTCGTAAGAATCGTGGAGTTCTTGCGAGCAGATCGAACTTATTTGGCGAGTTTGGTAGAATTAGGCGGAACGTTAATGGCCAAAAGTCCAAAGGTGAATAGTAAAGTTTTTCCTATAAGTATATGGAGTGAGCTTTTCAAGTTCTTCACTCATTTTTCAATAACTTGCTTAAGTTTCAAGAAGCTTTCTCTCTACTTCTTCCTTTGGATCCTTTCTTTTTCTTTCGACCGTCTAACATGTCTTCCGAATGGAAAGCTTCAGATCATGCTCATGCATCGATCTTTGATCCGAGTGACCTCGATGTCCCTGGCGGTTATCCCCTTCCCAGGCCGATCTTTCGGAGTTTTTCCACGACTAAGAAAGAGTTTTCGGAATACTGTTCAGCGTTGGAGGCCGCCGAGGTTCCGCCTTCAGGTTTCTGGGTTCCGAAGAGGGATAAACTTCAGAAGAAAATGGTCAGTCCGAGTACGAGCACTATCGGCTCTCTCAGAGATTTGAGGAATCTCCGTGCGATCCCTGAGTCGGTCCAGTTTTGCCTCCCCGTCCAAGGTCAGGATGCCGAGAATCCGCTCGTGCTACGAAACCTTTCTGTTGAACTGTCAGCTGTGGTTCCCTATTCCTCAAGCCATTGTCGAGTTCTTGGATAGGATTGGTGTACCGCTCAGCCAGCTACGTCCTAGTGGATTGCAGCACCTTGTTGGAATCTTGGTGCAAGGCTACGAGCGCGGAATGTCCCATGACGCGGACTATCTTTCGGCTATGTTGACATTCAAGGGAAGAGGGGGCGGCTTTTACCTGGCCCCTAGGCGAGCAATGACGGCTATCGGCGGGCTTGCCTCGAATGATCACGATTGGATTGACCGATTCTTCTATGTCAAAATTGATAGCGCATCGGTGGAGGAGAGTTGTATTCCTTTGTTCAGGACCGTGTGGGCGACAACTTGTATTCTATTGACGTGATCTTCATCCGTATATATATATATATATATATATATATATATAGATTTTAACCTTTTCGTGCGTTTCGCAGTGCATATCCTCTGCAAGCCGCTGCTTGAGGATTTCCCGGAGGTCATGAACCTTGTTCGTGGCGGCCCACTTCATTGGGGATACTTCTCTCTGAAAAGGATCCGTTGCGCAGTTGCCTATTATTCATCCGGTTTTTCTCGGGACAGTCATACTGAGGTCGAGGCGGATGATGGTGTGGAGGAGAGGGAAAGATCCAGATCTCCGCAGGACAGAGAAGTTCCGATCGGTCGCGGTCGAGCGTTTGACGATGATATCAATATCGAAGATCTTATTGACTTTTCAGCCTCTTAATTTGATCCGACCGAGATGTCATCCCGAGAACCGGCTCACACACCGCTTGCGAAGGCGTCGAGGCTTTTTAAAAAGGTTTGTCTATTTTGCTTTATCTCGGTGTCATACGCGGTCGCCTCTTTTGTTATTATATATATATATATTTTTTTTATAAAGGATGATTTTTCCCGTTTTGCAGGGTCTTCGCTTTATGAACGAAGCGATGAACGCGAATAGTGCGGAACTTCGCAGGGCCGAATCTAAAGCTGCAGCGGCGGAAGCGGAGGCTGCTCGTCTCAAAGAGGAGATCGATGCCAGTTTCTCTCGCGCCCAGGACTTAGCCGCAAGGGAGGCCGCTCGTGTGAGAGAGGAGTATGAAGCTGAATCTCATCGAATCTTAGAGCTTTCTTACATGATGGTTCGCCGTGCTCGTAGAGCGGGCAAAAGAGAGGTTGCTGCGGAGTTGATGGCTCGCCGTGAGCGGTTAGTGCCTCTTTATGCGGAATTTGAAGATGCGCAAAGGGCGAATGGCGATTTCCGCGAGTGTCGGGGCGTAGCTGGGGGTTTGCATCTTACCCAGGACCCCGACTATTCGTATGAGGTTGTGATTATGAAGCAGAAAGCGCGTCTGGGTAAGAGAGAGAAGAAGAAGAACGAGTCCGCCAATCCTGGGAAGCACATGTGGGATCAGTGGAACCCCATTGTGGTGTCGCCGGATTCGGTCGAGGTCGGACCTGGGATCTCGGATTAGATGGCGAAGTTGACCAGTCCGTGTTTGATGACTTCAGTGTGTGATGTTCTTGCTTTTTTGATTTAGTTGTTGTTTTTCCAGGACTGGCCGTTGGTGGCTTTGAATCCCTACCGCTGGGCGGTGTGTATTTGAAGACTTTCTAATAAGAAATATTTTCTAACTATGAAATTTGTGTTTTGTTTTTAGATGTAGAGGGAAGAATACGAGTTGTCATCTCGCATCTAACTCTTGGTGTAAATTGTCCGGTTCGTTAACTCGGAAGGTTTCGATTTTTGCGAGTGTCTAGATGTGGGCGAAAAGACATGCCTTTATGATCTCGATTCATGCCTTGAGACGTTAGAGACCAGTGTGCTGGGTTTAGGGCAAGACCTAGGTTTACTTTCGGATTGAGGCTATGCGATGACTAGTCGGCTTTCGTTTTGCTTGTTGCGATTTTAACCTGATCCCATACCGATTTAGAATCCGCGATAGGTTCTCGGCTTATACGATTCGTATGGTTGGAATCGAGCATCTCACCGGGAACAATTTCTAAGTTGCCCGGAAGTGCTGACCAAAAATTTGGATTTCTTTTATTGCGCGCTATTTTATCCTAGTCGGATGTATGCGGACCAATAGGTCGGTGCGTTTGTTTAGGACTGCTAGCATGCTCGACGGGGCCAATCGCCGAGTGTTCGTGTTTTTATAGTCACGGACGGACTTAAGGGAATATTTTTCTTGAGAATCTAGGCGACGTCTCGCCGGTCCTTTCCGAAAATATTTTGATGTAAAAGTTTCATAGAAACGATTAAGTAATTGTTGCTGCGGGAGTAATTACTGGATGTTTGGAATTTGTTTTTTGTGTTTTCGATAGTAGCGGAGATTTTATAATATTCTAACTTTGTCTTTATTAAAAAAGTTTCGAAAATTTTTCTATTACAAAACGAAAGTTCTAAAAATTTGGGAGTATACGAATACTCGTATACTCACCCACTTCCCCCCGTTTTGGAAGGGGGATAGCTGAACTCGTCTTTTAGGCGAGCTGCCTACGTATTTCTTTCGGATATCAAGCCATCTCGTAGTTCTGATTGTTTGTGCGAGTATGCTTACTCGGCTGTCGCAGAATTTTCGATTGCTTCAGTCGCTGGATCGATGTCTTTGTCCGGGCTTGTCTCCTCCGGCTGGGTGGAAGCGATGGGTGCGGAAACTTGTTGTTTCTTGACCGTTGCTTGCTTTGGGTCGTCTTCCGTGGGTGGCGGCGTGACCTTTGCCCGTTTTGGTTTCACGACTGCGATTGCCAATTGCCTCAGCTTGTGTTCGGCCAGGAAGCAGGATCGCGATTGTCTTTGGCATCCCCAAATTGCTGCGATTCCCGCAGGAGTTGGGAATTTGATGCCTAAGTGATACGTCTACAGAACCGCCTTCATGGAATTTATCCAAGGCGTGCCCATGATCACATTGTAGATGGCCGGGAAATCGACTACTGCGAAGTTGACGATTTTCGTCACTTTTTTGGCTGCCACCGGTAGCCGGATCGATCCCAAGGTCATCGTTGTCTCGCCGGAAAAGCTAGTCAACAGTTTTGGAATAGGTTCGACTTCCAAAAGTTCTATTCCCATACGTGCTAACGTGTTGCGGAAGATCACGTTGACGGTACTATCGGTATCGACCAGGATTCGAGCGACTTCTAGATCGCTTATCACCAAATCAATGACAAGGGGATCGGGATGTGGTTGGTCGATTCCGCCGGTTTCAGCGTCGTCGAACGAGATTATGCCCTTTGGAGTGTCGTCTGATGACACCTTCCAACTCGAGCCGGTTTCGGCTTTGCGTTGGTAGGATTTGATAGATGAGACGGTGTCGTTGTAATATTGCGATTTACGGATAATCATGTTGATTTTTCGGCGGTTAGCGTCGTTACCCTTCTCGTCTTGCCTTCGTCCACGTTTTTCGCCCGACTGGTTCCCCTGAGGCGCAGTTTCCGCTCGCGAGTTCCTGTCACTTTTTGGAAGGCGATCCGAATCGCGGATGAGATCCTTGACGCTGGATATCTCGGAGAGGTCTCCCGCGATCAGTTTTGCGGCAAGCCTGGCGCCGAGAACTTTGCAGTTCACGGTAGAATGTCCACGGGTTTGGTGGAGGTCACAGAAAGAATTCTCATCGTAATTCGAATTTCTCGTCCACGTGTTACCCGTGGTTCACCCTTGCTCCGATCCAGAATTGATGGCGTAGTTGTGTACCCCTTGGAGATCCTGTCCCTCGTGATGGACGAACTTGTCGTTACGAGAGTTCTTCTTTTTCTGCTTCTGCTCAGACGCGTTATCCTTTGCGGATGTTTTCGTCGGCTTATGCTTTTCGGACAGGATTTTAGTCTCCTCCTCGATGGTTATGTAATCGGTAGCCTTGTGGAGTGCGTCCTGGATCGTCGCGGTTTTTCAAAAGTTATCCACTTTCGGAATTTCGACTTGTACCAAAGCGATTTTCTGAGCGCGTCGATGGCGGCTTTGTCGCTGATTCCGCTAACCCTAGCCATGACGAGTTTGAATCTGCTCATAAAATCGTGGAGGGATTCGTCTTCCTTTTGCGACAAGCTCCAGTGATCAGCATCAGAGGTTTCAGGACTGATGAACATCGAGTACTGCTTCAGGAATTTGGAAGCGAGTCGGCGGAAACTTCCCGGGATCGGGCAGCTTGACCTCGGTGATGCAAGCTGTGAAGGGCATTTTCCGAGATTCGTACAGTAGCCGATCAATTTCGGGTGCGGTGCTGGTAGCGTGGTGAAGCTGAGATTTCACTGCTTTTACCGCTGCGGCCGTTTAAGTGATGTACTCGCGGAGATCGCGGATCTCGGTCAGGTCGACAGCAGTTTTCCGACTTTGTTGGCGTTTGCTGCGAGTAACCGAAGATCGCTCCTCGGCAGTTTTTGCGTATCACGCAAAGTCGAGCTCCTCCTCGTCTCCAGTAAGAGAACGCTCGGGAGAAGACCCCAGTAGAGGGCTGCGAGTTTTTCTTCTCCTAGGATGGACGTGAGCGTCCTCGTCTGACTAGTCGGCTTGGTCACTCGTTTTCAGGTTAACCCTTTTGATGCCATCGCCCTCGGTCTCCTGTTCTCGAGTAGGAGATTTTTCCGATTCGTTCAGCGTCGCGTCAGGGTTGTCTTTTCCGGAATCCTTATTTGGTAAGTTACCCTGCTCGGTTCTGGGGCGATCCATAGGAGTCGCGAAATCGAGCCTCCTTCCGCGGATTTTAGTGGTTCCGCGGGGGCGAAGCTCTCTGGTTTTCGCAGTTATGGTTTCGACCCGTTTTGCGAGCGAACCAATGAGCTTTTCCTGCTCTTCCGTTTTTTTGTTTAACTCGGAAAGCATCTTTCCGATGGTCTCGGCGTTAGCGTTTGTAGCGTTGGCCGCAGGCTCATCTTGTGGTGGTGGTGTTTTATCAACATTGTCGTGTTCGTTGCGAGTTTGTTGGTCACCAGTCATCGTTTCTTCGTTGGACATGTTGTGGCTTCGGTGTAAGATAGATCCGACCCCCCCCCCTCCTTCTAGCGCCAAACTGTGGGAACCGAAATTCACCTACTGTCAATAAATCGTAAATAAGGAAACTTCGAGTAAACCCTAAGTTTCCAGAGGACCCGGCTATATGCAGAACCGCATAACGAGAATTAAGAAAACGATGAACTTAAAATTAAAGTATGAATGAACAAAATCGAGAGCAAGAAGGTTTTTATTCTGAATCAGTGTAAGAACTGCTATAACGAGAGTGGCCTTAGCTGCGTGAGCCGTCGGCGAAATCCCTAACTCTAGAAGTCTAAGACCGGAAACCCTAGTTGAGATGCAGCTCGCTAACAGAAAACAGAAATATTCCTAAATGCTAAATTTGGTGGTGAAAGCTTTGAAAATCGTGTCCCTGCTTCTGCCATATGCCCCTTGCTTATATACTCCTCTCCTTGGCGGTTTAATCTTTCCATTTCGTCCAGATTCAAGTTTATCGGGAATCTTCCATATATCTCGATCCTTCCTTTTTTCCCACGGAAATCTTCTATTTATCTTCAAACTTGCCATTTATCTTCAAACTTGACATTTATCTTCCTTTTGCGAGTAAATCGTCAAAACTTTATCGTATCTTCGGGTTAGATTTCGTTAAGATCGCGAGATGGGCTTTTATCGCGTTTTAGGACCTTCCGGGCCGTCTTGCGATAAATCCATTTTTCGACCTTGTACGAGATCGTTTCCTGATTCGACGCCGTTTTTAGTAAATTCCTGAGTTAATCGTAAAGTTTAGCTACATTCGTTTCTCGGTTAATCGTTCCCGTTTTTTACGATTTACTCGACGTTTTTATTAAAATCGCGTTTTTTATGATTTTAACGAAAAATCTTGAATAATCATAAAGTTTAGGTAATGTTTGGTGTCTCGTTTAACCGTTGCCGTTTTATACAATTTCCTCGAGTTCTTTTCGAGAAAACAAAGTTTTACGGTTTTTATCGTAAAACTCAAATGATAGGTCGGATCGAGACGAAACGGGAGACATTTCGACCGTGGTTCGGAACACAACCGTGTCGAAAGACGTAAGCATTGAATCGGGGATGCGGGATATCAAGGCTCGGGATGGTCGGTTCGACGTACGGCAAACCGAGCCGGACCGGTCCAGCTCGCCGGTTGGCGAACTGTCCGGGAAGCCTCTAGTTCGCCCAACGGCGAACTAGTCGGGACGAGACTAGTTCGCCCAACGGCGAACTAGTCGGAAAGAGACTAGTTCGCCGTTGGGAGAACTAGTCGGAAAGAGACTAGTTCGCGTTTTACGGCGGTTTCGGTTTTTCGCGGTTTCGTGCTTATCTCGGACGATCGTGTAATCGACGTTTGTTTCATTTTTCTGAGATAACGATCTTCCGAGTTTTTCGCGGATTTCCTTTGTTCGGAAATATCTTTTAGATTTATAAAACGATTCTTCGAGTTTTATAAAACGATTTCTCGAGTTTTATAAAACGATTCTTCGAGTTTTATAAAATGATTTCTCGAGTTTTATAAAACGATTCTTTGAGTTTTATAAAACGATTTCTTTTATATTTTTGCGGGGAGTTTTGGCTGTTGATTCCGCATACCGATTTGACCCCAACAGTCTCTAACGTCTCAAGGCATGAATTGAGATCGTAAAGGCATGTCTCTTCACTCACATCTAAACACTCGCGAAAAATCAAAACACTCCGAGTAAACGAACCGGACGATCTACACCAAAGTGTTAGATGCGAGACGACAACTCGTACTCTTCCCTCTACATCTAAAAACGAAACACAGATTTCATACTTAGAAAATATTCTTATTAATATTTTTCATTCAATACACGCCGCCTAGCGGCAGGGATTCAAAGCCACCAACGTCTAGTCCCGATAAACATTACAAACGACAAAGACATCATCCATTGAAATTACAAAACCCGAACGCCGAGCTTTGGCCAGAATTAGCATCAATCCACGGCTGACAACTTCGCCACTCGCATCCGGGATCTCTGGCTCAAATTCGACTGAATCCGGCGACACTGCAATAGGAGTCCATTTCTCCCACATTCGCGCCTTAAGATCAAAGAGTTCAGGTTGCATATCCTTCTTCCCATTCAAGCGTTCCATCTGCTCGGGAAACTCTTTGGCATATGAGTAATCCTCACTCTGAGTAAGGGACAACCTGTGAAAAACACCGCAACACTCGAGATAATCGCCATTGACTCGTTGAGAAACCTCAACATTCGAGTAACAGGTCGCAAATCGTTTGCGGCGAAACATCACACTACAAAAAAAAAATCTTTTCTTAGCATGAGAAAACCGCTATCATATGTCATAGATAGCGTAGTATAAACCGCTATGTCTGCCCCAGCTATAATAGGTCTTCCACTTATGATAGCAGTTTTGTACGCGCTACTATATCAGAGACATATGTTAGCATTATTTATAGTTTGCTATTATATAATGAACATTATAATAGCATTTATTTAAAAAATTACAAAATACAAATAATATAATTAAAAATTAAACTGAAAATTGATTTATAATAAAAAAATTATTGATAAATTTAAATTGGTTTACATAGAGAATCTGGTTTACAAAAAACTAAACCAAAATTAAAAAATAAAGTAAAACTAGAAAAACAAAACTAAACCTAATGTCACTTCTTGGCCACAAGGATTCTTCAAAGCTGCCGAATTTTTTTGTTACTCACAAAGCTATTCCCCATATCAAATGGTGTTGATGTCGTCATGCTTTGATCAGGATTAACATAAGAGCACACTGAGCCACTATCTCCTTTATTGTCTAACAGAACAGAAGATGATGAAAGTGCAGATGCAATGGCTGAAGGGCTAAGCTTTCTGAATTCTGTTGATCAATGCAGCCACACTGACTTGACTAGTTGTTGAGATACTCTGCAGGCTTTGCAAACATATGTTGAAAGAAATATGTTACATAACCAGGAATTTCGAAATTCACTTCAACACACCTAAAGATAATCAAATGATGAGCACTAAGCAGGTACAAACAAATACGTCATTGTTGAAAGACACAAAAGCGACAAACACTTCAAATTCTAAAAACAAGAATTCATCAAAATTCTGAAACAGAACCATTAAGATGAACACAGAGAAGGTTTAGTCATAATCTTACTTTTACAAGCTCATCAAGAAGATGGAATGCTAGAGAGAAATCTATCTCTGGGTAATACCTGGAAATATAGACAAAACAAAAACCTAACTAATGAGGTTCTCAAACGCCAAAGATAATCTAACAGCATAAGAAGCAAGATCCAAGAAAAAACATTTAATCTCAATTAGATAGTAAAATGCATCAAGGAGCAGAAAGATACATACAGTTGCGTTGGAGTTGTGTGTTACTGAACCACAGCAAACTGGCCTCGTTAAGAGCCTAGAGACAGTAAAACTCAAAATTCTCAAAATATTGTCATAAATAAAAGAAGAATAAGCTGAAAAGGACCACTAAAAGAACCGTTAGCAAACACAACGCACACCTAAGCCAGAAGAAGAATATGGAAATAAAAACATGATAACCCACAATGAGTTTCCAAGCCCTGTTCTCCACTTTCACCTGCAAAATGAAAATGAAACAAAGTAGCAATCAGAAAGATGAACAACAATCCATTACAAAGAAAACAGAGTATCACAAAGGTACTACACTTTATATTATGCGGATTTTGAACCTAGCTAATTGAAAAGGAACATTTTAAGTCTCCATTCTATAGTCATTTAACTGCTCCAAAACAAAAATAAAACCAACTAAGAGTTACCTGATGTAATATCGTCATCCTCTTTAGAGGTGTAACTGCAGTTCTGACCTAAGAAAAACACGCATCCCAGTTCAGATATTAACCAGAGAAAAAAACATGTGCAGTGAATGCTCTTTCTTTTTATATATGTTAATCACAGGACTCAACCATTTTCAAGAAAAGATGGACACTTTATGACCATGCTAATCCTTCAGACATAAACCGATATTTACATAACCACAAAACACAAGGCTCATCACAAATATAAATGTCTTAAAATAAAGAGAAACGTGAAAGAAAATGGCTCAAAATTGTACCTAGAAAAGCAAGGAATAACATCCCTTCTTTTTTCTTAGTTTAAGTCCTTACATACTCCCTCTAAGACCAACATTTCATATAATCAGGCATGGTGTGACCAGGACTGTAACAAAGTGAAGTTTCACCTATATAGAAGAATTACACACAAGAGGTGTCACCAGATGGAATATCCCACTCTGTTAGAGAGTTTGTTTTGCATCCCAAAGATCTTGAAACCTGCAGATTCTTTCTCAGTAACGAGACAAAGATACACAGACATAAGTAAAATCATAAATTGACACATACACATACATGATTTATACATAGACATGAGTAACATCATAAGAACCTGATTTAAATTAATTAACACATACATGAGTGAAATCATAAGAACCTGAAAGCAGAATAGTCTACAGCTTGTTGAGAGTTTAAAGGAGGCTCAGCTAGCAGCATTGGATGCTCCTTACGATCAATAAGGAGCCAATTCCTTCAGATATTAAAAAACATATTAGAGATTGTTGGTGTCAAAAACCGTAATCTCGAAATCAACGTCTACGATAACTTCTACGAAAGATAGAATCATTACTTTCCGCAAAATACAAGAATCATTTTATAAAACTCGAGAAATCGTTTTATAAAACTCGAGAAATCGTTTTATAAAACTCGAAGAATCATTTTATAAAACTCGAGAAATCGTTTTATAAAACTCGAAGAATCATTTTATAAATCTCGAGAAATCGTTTTATAAAACTCGAAGGATCGTTTTATAAAACTCGAGAAATCATTTTATAGAACTCGGAGAATCGTTTTATAAAACTCGAGACATAGGGCAAAAGCAAGCCAGATCCTTAGAACGTTTCGACGTCCTAGTTCTGCAATTCTTTCTTGTAACAGTTGTCAATCAATTATTCAATAAAAAGCTTATCACGCAAATTCTTAATTCTCTGTTCGTCGTTGTTCATTCATATTCTATTGATTTCGTTTGTTTTAGTGATTTCCGCAGAGATCCAAGACCTCGGGAAAATTATGGTTTTTCCTAAGTTTCCATATTTGACGGAAAATTGACAATGCGAATCTTGGTTCCCACAGTTTGGCGCTAGAAGGAGGGAGGGGGTCGGATTCTATTACACAATAATCGCTGGAACGAATGAGAAAAGAAATGCCTAATTTGAAAGGCGACGTCATCTCGTTCGAGAAAAGAGCAACGATCAATTCGATCAAACCTCTCAACGATCTTCTCGTTATCGAGCTGACGATCCAGAATATGGATGTCGCAAGGATATTACTCGATACTGGAATCTCGGCTGATATCATCTTCAAAAATACTCTCGAGAGAATGGAAATCGATCTGTCTGAAATCGCGGAAAATGTAAGCCCGCTACTAGGACTCTCGAGAGAAATCACCATGACCCTCAGAATGATCAACCTTACGATTCGCGCCGGGAGCATAGTGAAAAACATCGAATTCCAAGTCGTCGATCGACCCATGTCTTACAACGCAATCGTAGGCACACTGTGGTTAAATTGGATGCAAGCAATTCCGTCAACGTACCACATGTGTCTTAAATTTCTGACTATGTGCGGAATCGAGACCATATGGGGGAATCGGGGGACCTTGCAAGTTTGCTACGCCGCAGATTTAAAACGAAAAAATCTGCCGGTCGATGTTTCTTCCAAAAAGAAAAAGAAGTCGATGGGCCTCGACAACGCCCCAGAGCAAGATAAAACGGAACTCTTATGGTAGTTGCGAGCGGCCGAGGCATTGGAAGGTAAACGCGAGCCAACCTTCGAACCCGTCGTCTCAGTATGCATCGTCGAGGCTTTTCCAGAGCGCTGCGTCGAAATCGGTGCAAACCTGAGCGAGACCTTAAAAGTCGAACTCCTGACATGTCTGAAACGAAACTCGAACACGTTCTCTTGGACTGCGGAAGATATGCCAGGAATCGACATTAACATCACATGTCATGAACTCAACGTTGACCCGACATCCTAACCCGTCAAACAAAAAAGACGAAAACTGGGGCCAGAACGCGCCGAAGCGGTCAACAGCGAAGTCGACAGACTACTCATAGTAGGATCGATCACAGAAGTTCGGTATCCTGACTGGCTCGCCAATCCTGTCGTCGTAAAGAAAAAGAACGAAAAGTGGCGTGTTTGCGTCGATTTCACCGACCTCAATAAGGTGTGTCCTAAAGATAGTTATCCGCTGCCACACATTGATCGTTTGGTCAAGGCAACCGCGGGAAACAAACTCTTATCTTTCATGGACACGCTCTCGGGGTACAATCAGATCATGATGAACCCTGATGATCGGGAAAAACTGCATTCATAGCTGATCGCGGAACTTACTGCTATAAAGTGATGCCTTTCGGCCTTAACAACGCTGGTGCGACTTACCAACGACTCGTCAATCGCATGTTCGCCGAACAGCTCGGAAAAACAATGGAAGTGTACATCGACGATATGCTGGTAAAATCACTCGAAGAGCGAGATCATGTCGTGCACCTCCAAGAATGTTTCGAAAGGCTCAACCTTCATAACATGAAGTTGAACCCTGCGAAGTGTCGATTCACCGTCGCATCCAGAGAATTTCTAGGGTACCTCGTCACTTACCGGGGGATCGAGGCCAATCCGAAACAAATCATAGCGTTGATAGAAATGGTTTCTCCCAGAACAAAACGCGAGGTACAATTACTGACCGGCAGGGTCGCAGCACTTAACCGGTTTATCTCGCGATCAACGGACAAATGTCTACCTTTCTACGAAACATTAAAAGGAAACATAAAGTTCGAATGGTCCGAAGAATGCGAGGAAGCTTTCCAACAGCTGAAACATTACCTAGCTACCCCGCCAGTATTCGCGAAACCTGTAGAAGGAGAACCATTATTCCTCTATATCGCAGTATCGACGACCACCGTGAGTGGCGTCCTTATCCGGGAAGAACGCGGTGAACAAAAGCCAATCTTCTACGTAAGTAAGACGCTACTAGACGCGGAGACACGATATCCGATGATGGAGAAAATGGCTTTGGCCGTAGTCATGTCAGCAAGAAAATTGAGACCGTATTTCCAATCTCACACCATCGTCGTGCCCACCTCGTTCCCTCTCCGCACCATTTTGCATAGTCCCAGCCAATCGGGAAGATTAGCAAAATGGGCGATCGAGCTGAGCGAGTACGATATTGAATATCGCGCAAAGACTTGCACAAAATCGCAAGTACTCGCGGACTTCATAGTGGAACTCCCAACGGGAAGCACGTCCAACCAAGAGCCGAACTCGACTTGGATCCTATACGTTGATGAATCCTCATCCAAACAAGGCTCCGGGATCGGCATCCGACTCGCATCCCCAACGGGAGAAGTATTGGAACAGTCATTCTGATTAATTTTCCACGCTTCGAACAACGAAGCCGAGTACGAGGCCTTGATCGCAGAACTACGATTAGCTCACGGTTTGAAGATTCGTAATCTTCACGCTTACTGCGATTCCCAGCTAGTGGCTAGTCAGTTCAGCGGACAATACGAAGCAAAGGACGAGAGAATGGAAGCATATCTGATCTTAGTTAAAGATCTAATCCAAAAGTTCGATCAATTCGCCCTCACTAGAATCCCTCGAGCGGAAAACGTCTAGGCAGACGCCTTGGCATCCAGCTCGGACCCTGGTATGAGCAGGGTAATTCCTGTTGAATTCATCGAACATCCGAGCATTGGACCGCCCGTAGTTATAAACCTGATCAACGAATCGGAGGACGGTATAGACGAAAACCATCCAGTTGAAGATCAGTCTGATTACGTATTTAGTCATCCCTGAATAAAAACGATTCTCGCATACATAACCAACGGAGAACTCCCACCGAAAAATGGGCGGCCCGGGAAATAAAAACTCAGGCCGCACGGCATGTTGTAGTTGTCAGAGAACTCTACAAATGGAGATTCTCCGGACCACTAATAACTTGCGTGCAAGGGGAGAAAGCTCAGCGGATAATGCAGGAAGTGCACTCCGGATCTTGCGGAAACCATTCCGGCGGAAGATCTCTCGCAATAAAAATCAAGTGCCACATATATTTCTGGCAAACGATGGTAAAAGATTGTGAGGATTTTTTGCGAAAATGCGAGAAGTGCCAGCGGCACGCTCTGACTATTCACCAACCTGCCGAAGTTCTCTCGTCTATCTCGGCTCCGTATCCGATCATGCGATGGTCGATGGATATAGTTGGGCCAATGCACGCGTCAAAACAAAAACGCTTCCTTTTGGTCCTGACCGCGCGACTTCTTTAAATGGGTTGAAGCCGACTCTTACACAAGCATCAAAGATGCTCAAGTATAGAGTTTCGTATGGAAGAACATAGTCTGCAGACATGGAGTCCCATACGAAATCGTGACGAACAACGGGTCTCAATTTATTTCAACTAGATTTGAAGCCTTTTGCGAAAAATGGAAAATACGATTGACCAAATCGACTCCAAGATATCCTCAAGGCAACAGACAAGCCGAGACCATTAATAAAATTATCCTCGACGGCCTCAAAAAACGCCGAAGAACTCGAGGGAGTTTTATGGTCGCACCGCACGACCCCGAGGCGAGCAACGGGCGAAACTCCTTTTGCCCTCGTATACGGAACAGAATGCATGATTCCCACGGAAGTCGAATTTCCAGGAGTATGCAGAAGGCTGCTCCCAGAAAGAGAAGCGTCAAACAACTTAATGCTTCTCGACGAACTCGATCTGATTAACGAACGATGGGATCAGGCACTCGTCCGAATTCAAAACTATCAGCAAGCGGCCGCAAAGTACTATAACGCGAACGTACGCGGCCGCAGATTTCACGAAGGCGAACTAGTCTTATGAAAAGTCTTCCAAAATACCGCAGAACGAAACGCCGGTAAATTGAGAGCAAACTGGTAAGGACCATACAAGGTCATAAAAGTAGTCCGGCTTGGAGCATACGAAATCGCAAACATGCAGGACACCAAAATTCTCAGATCCTGGAACACGATGCATCTCAAAAAATACTATCACTAGGCGACGCGCCCGCAAAACACTGAACTACGAGACGGCTTGATCCCCTTAAAGGATACGTAGGCATCTTGTCGCAAAACAAGACCAGCCATCCCCCCTCGTTAAAAGGGGGGAGTAGGTGAGTATACGTATACTCGTATACTCCCAAAATTTCAAACTCGAAATTTCAAGAACTTTTTTTCAACCAACGTATCAAAAGAAAAAACGACATTCTGAATATAGCGAGACGTCGCCGATGTTCGGAAAATCGTTCCTCTCCAAAAACAACAAACAGTCCGCCCGCGACTATAAAACACACACAGCTTCTTAATATATAATCCCTTTGCGAATGTCTAAACTACGTAAACATCTATCACTTAAAAATAGTTTGTTGCTGATCACAACAAACTCGCAACAGTCCTAAACAAACTTAAGTTATCTCGCAGAGATAGCTCTCGAACGCCCGACACAAGGGTAATAGCGCTATAAAAGAAATCCAAACTTTTGGTCAGCACTTCTGTTGGGGTCAAAATCGGTACGACGGAATCAATAGCCAAAATTCCCCGCAAACGCGTAAACGCAACAGTTTTATGAATCTCGAGAATCATTTTATAAAACTCGAAGATCGTTTTATAAAACTCGAGAGATCGTTTTATAAAACTCGAGAGATCGTTTTATAAAACTCGAGAGATCATTTTATAAAGCTCGAGAGATCGNGAGATCGTTTTATAAAACTCGAGAGATCGTTTTATAAAACTCGAGAGATCGTTTTATAAAACTCGAGAGATCGTTTTATAAAACTCGAAGATCGTTTTATAAAACTCGAGAGATCGTTTTATAAAACTCGAGAGATCGTTTTATAAAACTCGAGAGATCGTTTTATAAAACTCGAGAGATCGTTTTATAAAACTCGAAGGACGTTTTATAAAACTCGAGAGATCGTTTTATAAAACTCGAAGATCGTTTTATAAAACTCGAGAGATCGTTTTATAAAAATCGAGAGATCGTTTTATAAAACTCGAGAGATCGTTTTATAAAACTCGAGAGATCGTTTTATAAAACTCGAAGATCGTTTTATAAAACTCGAGAGATCGTTTTATAAAACTCGAGAGATCGTTTTATAAAACTCGAAGATCGTTTTATAAAAACTCGAAGATAGTTTTATAAAACTCGAGAGATCGTTTTATAAAACTCGAGAGATCGTTTTATAAAACTCGAAGATCATTTTATAAAAACTCGAAGATAGTTTTATAAAAACTCGAAGATCGTTTTATAAAACTCGAGAACTCGTTTTGCAAAACCGCGAAAAACCGAAACCACCGCAGAACGCGATCTAGTCACGACTAGATCGCCTGCTGGCGATCTAAGCCGAGCTGGCTTAGATCGCCAGCAGGCGATTTACACTCCCCCGACTAGATCGCCTGCTGGCGATCTAAGCCAGCTCGGCTTAGATCGCCAGCAGGCGATCTACACTCCCCCAACTAGATCGCCTGCTGGCGATCTAAGCCAGCTTGGCTTAGATCGCCAGCAGGCGATCTAGGGATCTCCCGGAGCCTCGATTTCCCGCATCCCCGATTCGACCTTACGACACGGTCGCTTTCTAAACCACGGCCGAAATGTCTCTCGTTTCGTCTCGATCCGACTTACCGTTCGAGTTTTACGATAAAAACCGTAAAACTTCGTTTTCTCGGAAAGAACTCGAGGAAATCGTATAAAACGGCAACGGTTAAACGATACACCGAACATTGCCTAAACTATACGATTTATTCGAGATTTCTCGTTGAAATCATAAAAAACGCGCTTTTAATAAAAAAACGCTGAGTAAGTCGTCAAAAACGTGTTTTTAATAAAAAGTCGAGTAAATCGTAAAACTTTGCGATTAACTCGAGAAAATTATTAAAAACGACGTCAGATCAGGAAACGATTCCGTAAAA
>CAKOAT010240265.1:57245-73405 GCA_932364175.1 Eruca vesicaria subsp. sativa | reverse complement strand
AGCACCACACATTCAAACTCATCCTATCCAAGCAAATGCTCGAACAGCTCAGATATTAATGAATAAAGACACAAACCAAGAAGCATTCCGTAACTCAAAAGAAACCTAACTTACCCGGAAAGCAACCATTCTCAACGGAGAGATAAAGCTCCTACGAAAGGCGCTAAAACTATTCAAAGTTTTAACTCTAGGCCCGTTTATATGGGCCTTTTCATTATATTATTGGGCCTTTAATCCTTACTTTTTAATCAAACGTTAAATCTTATCCAAGACATCACTGTCAATGGAAACATAAGACCCTACTGGTATATCCTCACACGTGTCTGACACGCTTCGCACTCATTCAGCCGTTTGACGCGTTTCTCAACATGTTTTCTCTACTTCCGTAACTGAAAAAACCAAAACGACTCCGTTTCATGCTTTTCGAAACCCGAAACAGAACAAAGAAAAAAAGTCGTCTTTCTAGGATATAGATCCAATGTTTTTTCTCTTTGTCTCTGTCTCTCTGTCTCTGCTTTCAAACCGAAGCACTCATCATGAAAAGAGTTAAAGACTCGGTGTGGATGTGTTTGGTTTCGTGAGATTTAAAACTTGATCCTCTGTTTTTAGAAGAAGAAGAAGAAGGAAAAAGGAGTAACCTTTTGGAGTTTTTCTTCTCACTCACTTTTGTGTGTGTGTTTCGTAACGTAATCCTCAATCATAAGAAAACAATGGAGTGTTCTGTGTTTCATCATGTAGTGATTGTGTTGATGTTACTTTGGCTTCTCTCTTACTTTAACCGTTCACACGCCCTTTTCTATTTCCTCGCTCTCATCTATCTCTACCTGGTATACCTTCTCTGTTTCTCTCTCTGTTTCTGACGTTGACTTTAAAGCTTTGATCTTGATGGGTTTCCTTTTAAGGTTCATGAACGGTATGTGATGAGATTGAGGAAGAAGTTTCAGTTTGAAGAGAGGAAACAAGCTAACCAGAAACGGGTAAAATAATTCTTAATAGGGTTCTCAATTTTTGTATTTAGAGGTGTTTACTTTATAAGGTTTTGTTTTGTTTTTGCAATGAAACGGTTTAGGTTCTGTCTGATTCTGAATCGGTGAGGTGGTTGAATCATGCTGTGGAGAAGATATGGCCTATTTGTATGGAACAGATCGCTTCTCAGAAGATTTTGCGTCCCATCATACCTTGGTTCTTGGATAAGTATAGACCTTGGACCGCGGTAAAGCATATATAGACCTTTGTTTCTTGATTCCATATAGCTCTTTTGAGTCTTAGTGTGATGATTTGTGCAGAAAGAAGCTTTGATACAACATCTCTATTTGGGTAGAAACCCTCCTTTGTTGACTGATATAAGAGTGCTTCGTCAATCTACTGGTGATGATCACTTGGTATAGTTGCAAAACATAGATTATTATGGTGACTTTTGGTTTTTGATATGTATAGAACTTATGGTGAAGTGTATACAGGTATTGGAACTTGGAATGAACTTCCTCACAGCAGATGATATGAGCGCAATACTTGCAGTGAAGTTAAGGAAAAGACTTGGTTTTGGAATATGGACAAAGTTACATCTAACAGGAATGCATGTCGAAGGAAAGGTAATAGCTTTTCTGCGCATATGCTTACACCGCTCTGTTTTTGAAGTACATTTCTTTCATTATGGATACCTTTATACACTCTTGAAGGTGTTGATTGGAGTGAAGTTCCTTCGTCGATGGCCGTTTCTGGGGCGGTTACGCGTCTGTTTTGCAGAGCCACCTTATTTCCAAATGAATGTAAAACCGATCTTCACTCATGGAGTTGATGTTGCTGTGGTTCCTGGGATTGCAGGATGGCTAGTAAGTATTAAGTAGTGTAGAAAGTTTCCTCCTACTCTTTTGAGTTTTTACTCTTCTAACACTCCCACATTTTTATTATTATTTCCAAATCAGGACAAACTCTTGTCTATTGCATTTGAGCAGACTCTTGTTGAGGTAAGAGTTCCCTCATATAGCTAAGAAAATATTTTTTATTACAATGAAGCCAGCTAAAGGAAGCTTTTGTCTAACTTGCAGCCAAATATGCTTGTAGTTGATATGGAGAAGTTTGTTAGTCCACAGTCAGGAGGTAACTATTGCAGTCGATATTCAGAATCCATAACTTCTGTGTTCTGTCTTGTACTTCTTTTTTATGATTACATTTGGTGTCTGTGTGTTTTGCTTCCAGAGAATTGGTTCTTCGTTGATGAGAAAGAACCAGTTGCACACGCACTCGTTGAAGTCGTTGAAGCATCTGATGTTAAACCATCAGATCTAAATGGTTAGTCACTAAGCAAGTTAGTTTCCTCCACTTTTGAACGGCATCTTATGAACTGCTTGAATTTGGATGCTTCAGGTTTATCTGATCCTTATGTGAAAGGACAGCTCGGCGCTTACAGATTCAAAACCAAGATACTAAAGAAAACGCTCTCACCCAAATGGCAAGAAGAGTTCAAGATACCAATCTTGACATGGGACTCTCCAAACATACTCAACATTGAAGTTCAAGACAAAGACAGATTCAGCGACGACAGCCTCGGTGACTGTCAAGTAAACATTGCAGAGTTTAGAGGCGGGGAAAGAAACGATATGTGGTTACCTCTCCAGAACATCAAGATGGGGAGACTTCACCTCGCTATTACAGTAACTGAAGAGGAAGCAGCAAAGGTAGATGACCCGTTTGAAGGAGCAACAATAAGTAAAGAAGACATGTGGGCTTCTTTTGCTTTTGATGATGCAAATAAAAGTTCCTTCTCTTCAGTGGTCTCTGATAAGTCTCCAAAGGTTAGGGATAATCTTGAACCAATCAACATTGAAGGACAAGAAGAGACTGGAATATGGGTGCATCAACCAGGAACTGAAGTCTCACAGATATGGGAGCCGAGAAAAGGCAAGACTCGTCGATGCGTCGATAACAATATACTTGGAGTTGTTACTCATGAGAGTACTACTGGTAGTAATGAAAGCAGCAGCCCTGATGAAAACCAGGAAGGGAAGAACACGGTGAAGTCTGTTGGTCGGGGATTGAAGAAAGTCTTCCATAGGAATGGGAAGAAGGAAGAAGAGTCAGGGAACTTGGAGGAGGATGTCAGGTCTCCTAGGGTCAACTTGAAGGCGTTAAACCGAAAGGATGTTGGGGTTAAGTACATCGTTGAAGACCGTTTATCAGGGCCTCTGACAGGAAGAAGTCCAAAGGGTGAGAGCTTTGGTTCTGAAGATGCTCAGAACAAGGGACACATGAAGGATGTTGCAAAGAGTATTCTTAAACACGCTGAGAAGTCTGCAAGACATATAAAGCATGCGTTTTCGCGTAAAGGGTCAAGAAAATCAAGAGATGATGAGTGCTCAACCGTTCCTGAGAATGAGTCTCTGTCCGGTTCTGAATGTCAATGTGAATATTCTGATGATGATACTGCAGTTAGCAGTGTGCAGGGGACACCAAGAACAGCAAAACCTGAAGGTAAAGTTGTGAGGGCAGGAGAAGATGATCATGTAAATACATCAGCAAACTCTAAAGAAGCAAAGGTACAAAAAGTAAATCCAGCGATCTTGGAAACTACACATATGGATGCTTCTGCTGGAGCTGAGAAAGTCACCACGCCAAAAAATGTCTCATGATAGAAAGGAAATATAGGTATAATAAAAGGCTTGTTAAGTTTGAGTAGTTTTTAAGTTTACGACAAAGGAATAATGTACAGCTTTTGAATTTTGAGTCGATGTTCTCCTATTGAAGAATTTTAATTCTTATTGAAGTTGAATTTTTAAATGTTTTCTTTCAGTACTGCCGTTCAATATGTAGTAAATTGTTTTGCGTTAATAATTTTTTTTTTGAAATATTATTTAGATTTTATTTGATTTTATGTCTTTAAAAATTATAATAGGAAACTATTAATTCGACATAAAATGTCTAAAATTTATGTAAAATGAAACCAAACAAATAATAATAGTTTTTAGTTATCATTGAAAACATTTAAATTGAATAAACTAAAATAAATATAGATTTAGAATGATAGTTATATTTTAGGACATTACAAAAACAACGTAAAACTGTATCAATATCCATGCTAAACAAATATAATATCATTTTTATCTTGAAAATAACAAAATACTAATTTCATTTCGCGTAAGACGCGGATTATTACCTAATTGACATGTTATAGTGGTATCAACAACAACAAGTGATTAGGTTATATTCCTTATAGTCACCAACATACTTCAACAAAGTATTCAAAGAATCAAAAATTTGGAACAGTAAATGAAAGTGTTCCAGAAAAAAGAGCACTGCCTGAAAACCATAAAATTATTTTACCAATGACTAGGTGTCTTAATACAACACTAATCTTGAGTTGATAGTAAAGTTGTTTTGTATAAATTTACAAAATTTTCATATCATATACATATAAATGTTTTCCGCCTTTATCGTCTTTCTTGAACATGCGAGTAGGTGTGGGCGTTTTTAACTCAACCCAAAGTACCGACCTTAATCCGAATCGGAAAAACCGAAATCGAATCCGAACTGTTTTACAAAAATATCCGAACGGGGCTTATGAACTTACTACTTTGGAATTTGGTTATAACCCGAACCGAACCGAAATCCAAATTAGGATCCGAAGATATCCAAAACTAGTTAAATATGTTAATGTTTTTATATATGTTAAGGTGATTTAAATATTTTCGAGTATTCAAAATATTTTTGTAGTTTATTTTATTTGTTATTTTGAATATTTTTAGTTAATTTAGATAGTTTAACTAATTTTTAATGATTGTAAATAATTTCTATATTTAAAAAAAATTGTCAATTTTTGAGGTTTAAAAAAAAAAAATTTAGACGATTTTAAACATTGGTTAGATCCGATCCGATCCGTACCCGGAAGGAACCGAACCAAATCCGATCTGATAATTAGTAAAAACCGAATGGTACTTATGAACATAACACCAAAATACCAAAAATCCAAATCATCCGGACCGATACCAAATAGACCACCCAACGCCGATGCGTACATGCGAGTAACTAACTAGCTAACTAACTAATTGAGGGAGATTTCAACGAACCATAATTTTATCGGCTGACAATACCAGCTATATTATCTGATTCTTTTATGTATCAACATTGTGTTCTCTTGCAGACCAAGAGCTTAAGCTTGGTTCCGTGTCTATAATGCCCCCAAGTATGGTCTCCTAGATCATACTTCCTCTGTTTCTTAATATATGATGTTTTGGGTTGGTACACAAAAATAAGAAATTTACATTATTCTAAAAAATACTTTAAAAGATATAATATTATAATCATTCAACCAATTAAAAAATGTAAAATTTTATTGGTTAAACAGTTTCCAATTAAATTAAAGTTAACCTTAAAACCTTAAAAGATATTTTAAAACTTCAAAATATCATATATTTTGAAACAATTTAAATCTTCTAAAACATCATATAATTTGAAACGGAGGGAGTATCATATATAAATCTATACTATTATTTGCGAAGTGATTTTTCGCAACAGAACTCTCACGTTAAAAGTTGGAGTGGTTAATATCGTTTGTACCCTTAATGAATAAAATATATAAATTAGACATAAAATAAAAAATAAATTGATATTTATTTGATTAGAGATATGATTTAAATTAATAATAATGATAAGAATTATCCATAATCTAAATATATATTTAAAAATAAAAAAAAGATAATTCTTATATATATTGTGTTGTTATCCGGAAAATATATTTTAATAAGAAATCAAAAACAGAAACACATAAATATTTAAATACTCATAAAGAAACTTTTTAATTGTACATAATTGAAAAGAGAAAATTGAAAAATTTATAAGACGTAATTATTTTCATATTAAAAGAATATAATAATATAACATAATGAATAAAATATATAAACCAGCCATAAAATAAAAAAGAATTTAATATTTATTTGATTAGATAAATGACTTAAATTAATAATAATGATAAGAATTATCCATAATCTAAATATATGTTGAAAATAAAATAAAAAGATAATTCCTAGATATATATTGTGTTGTTATCTTGAAAATATATTTTAATAAAAAAATTCAAAAATAGAAAACACATAAATAAATATTCATCATGTACAATTTTTAGTTGTATATAATTGAAAAGAAAAAAAAATGAAAAATATGTTACGTAATTATTTTCAAATTAAAAGAATATAATAATACAATATAATGATATATATTTGTGAAGTTATTTTTCACCTCTGAACTCACACGTTAAATTAAATCAAATTTTATATTTTATGCAAGATCAATTTTTGATTGTATATTTATCGATTCAATTTTTTAAATTAAAAGATAGATTTCTATATTTTTATCAATTAAGAAGAAATGAAATAGACTTTAGATTTTTCAAAGATTTAAAGGAAAAATAGATTTGTTTTTAATTTGTGAATAAATTTATTATGTAATTTTTTTTAATGTTTTAGATCGAATTTTTTGAACACAAATAATCATTTATTTAGATGATTTTTAAATGATATTAAAGATAATTAAACTCGCATGTGCGAGCAAAACACCTAGTTATAACTCTATAAGTGACTGATTCTCGTCTCTGCGTTTTACTTACTCCAATCAAGTGGCCCAGAAATTAAGACACTCATAATGTTCTAGGATCAGATCTTCACACATGCTCTAGGTTCAGACCTGGCATACCTTCCCTGAAGGCAATATTTCTTTTTAGAACTTCTTCTTATAATTAACTACTGATGCATTCAGCTAATCTAGTTACTATTTGAACATATTACCTTCTAATATATTCATATATCGAGACCTTTTTATCCCATAATTGAATATTCATACCATCTTGTGCGCTGGTTATACAATTTAAAATAACAAGAAAGACATTCATTGCTTCCAAGAAACCTATTAAGGGCCTTCACATGCTCTTAATGGGCAAACCAATTATAAAATTTTATTGGGAGAAAGTGGATCAGCAATGGCTACCGTTCATCTGATATCATCTTCACTCTTCATCCAATCCAGGGGAAGAAGATACAACTCCATATCCTCTTTCAAGAGTCTCCAGAAACGCACAGTTTTGTCTCTCTCGTCTGCTCTCACCTCACAAGGTGGAGATATGATTCCACCAGAGGGAAAAGGCAATGATCGCAACCCCAACTTTGACTTCAAGTCCTATATGATAAGTAAAGCCGAATCTGTAAACGCAGCTCTCGACGTGTCCGTACCGCTTTTCAAACCCCTCACGATCGAAGAGGCGGTGCGATACTCATTGCTAGCGGGTGGAAAACGTGTGAGGCCTCTGCTCTGCATTGCTGCCTGCGAGCTAGTGGGTGGCGACGAGGCCACTGCCATGTCATCCGCTTGTGCGGTGGAGATGATCCACACAAACTCTCTAATTCATGACGACCTTCCCTGTATGGACAATGCGGACGTCCGCAGAGGCAAGCCTACCAACCACAAGGTATGTTTTTAAATCATTAAAAATAGTTATTAGATAGTTGGCCTTCCAACATAAAACCAATAGAAAAATGGATTGGTGCATCTTTTTATATACTCCTTCCGTTCCGAATTAGTTATCATTCTAGAGAAAAAAAATTGTTTTAAAACAAGTGTCGTTTTAGAGTTTCGAGGCAAAATTTATTAGTTTGATATGATATTCTATTTATCTATTGGTTAAAAAATGGTTAAGTGTATAGGTAATTATGTTTTTATCTTGGAAATATGTAAAATTAAATATGTACCTTAATTTGTGTGTAACAATTAAAGTGAAACGGATGGAGTATTACTTAAGATCTTTTCCAGTTTCTAAAACGAGACTTTGTTCCTAATCGTGCTCACTGGTGTTGAATATTTCATTGGTGTTAATGCATGCTCACTAGTGTTGAACCAAATTTTGCGCAAACTAGGTATTTGGAGAAGCCATGGCTGTTTTGGCAGGTGACACACTTCATGCTTTGGCGTTTGAGACCATGACGGTCATGTCAAGTGGGTTCATCTCTCCCGAGAGGATGGTTCGCGCTGTTACTGAGCTCGCCGGGGCCATAGGGACAAAAGGGCTAGTGGCAGGGCAAGTTATTGACCTAAGCAGTGAAGGATTAAATCCAGAGGACGCTGGATTAGAGCGTCTAGAGTTCATCCACCTTCATAAAACTGCGGCATTATTGGAGGCAGCGGCGGTTATAGGGGTTATAATGGGAGGTGGAACAGATGAAGAGATAGAGAAGCTTAGAAAGTATGCGAGATGTATCGGGCTGTTGTTTCAAGTGGTTGATGATATTCTCGACGTGACTAAATCTACTGAGGAATTAGGTAAGAGCGCAGGAAAAGACGCCATCGCCGGAAAATTGACGTATCCAAGGTTGATCGGTTTGGAGAAATCGAGGGAACTGGCGGAGAAACTGAGAAGAGAAGCAGAGGAACAGCTTCTAGGGTTTGATTCGGTTAAGGCCACACCTCTAGTGGCTCTGGCTAGCTACATTGCCAGCAGAAACAATTAATTCTTTGCAGGAAATGTTGTCTGCGATCATTCGTCATGTTTGTTTCAAACCTACATATAATCAAGTTCCTCTTTTATGTTCTTATTTCATATAAACAATAAAAGGTCTATTGCTTTTCCAGATTACCTTCTCTTCTCCTGTTTTACCGTTTCTCATGTGTACAATCTCCAAAACTTAGGTCCCGCTTGATATGTACTTTTTGCGGCAAGGAAACTTTAAAATTGTAGAAAACTTTAGTGGCTATAAGCCTGTAACCATAAATCTTAAGAAGAAATAGGAGACAATATTCGATTGCGTGAGTTTCGAAGATTGTAATACGTAACTCTTATGAGAGTCTAAATACATATATGTCCCGATGCAATTTTGTCACTTACAAAATAACTAAACCAGATCCTTGTTACATTGCTTCAAATATGTTCGACTAAGTAAATTTTTTAGAATTAGTAACAAGATAAAGTTGTTTTAAAGTGAGACTAGCTATGTAGATTATTATTCGCTTTCATAATTATTTAACCACATAATAATTTGTTCAAACGTGAGACTAGCACAATACCTGGATAGACGTCACCCCGATCATACTAGTGGTGCAATCTTCCAAAATATTGGCATATATACGTTATTACTTTATGGTGTAAGCAGACATACGGAACATGTGAACATGTTAGATTCTTTGTTAAGTTATATTAGCTTCAAATATATATATATATATATATATATATATATATATATATATATATATATATATATATATACTTTAGGATCCTTGTTAACTATTCTTGTGGGAGACTTTGTCTTTAATATGTCTCCTAGAAATGATGATTTTTTTGAGCGCCAATTTCAGGATCTTTGGACTATCGATGGGTCGACGTTGGACCAAATCAATGTGTATCAGGTTGGATTGTATAGATTGGATTTTGATACCATATTAAGTTACATGAGACAGATCAATGTGTATCGAGTTGGATTGTATAGATAAGATTATGATATCATATTAACTTGACTTAATAAAACTAGTTGATTTTACGTTGGAAACGTATCTAACTTAACATTTTTAATGGACAATTCACTTAAATTATGTTTTTTTTTTCATTTTCCTGGTTCCCATATATGATATTATTTATGTTTTATTTTAGTTGTCGTTTTAGGTTTGTGCACACAGATTAAGACAACTTTGATTTTACATATTGTTTTAAATAAAAACATCATTACCTATAAATTTTACCAAATTTCAAACAATAAAAAATAGAATATCATATAAAAGTAATAAATGTTGGGTTGAAATCATAAAATGACATTTATTGTGAAACGAAAAAGTTATTCTGCAATGCCCACTAAATTAAAACAAAATGAATATATCCGTACAAACCCTAAAGGCTAAAACTAAAAAAAAAATTTAACTTCATTTATTCCTTCATTCTTCTTTTCCAAAAGGGATACTGTTTTGAATACAAGGTGAAACACTTAAATAAAAGACAACCAACTTGGGACGGCTAAGATGCATTAAAAGAAACACATGTGAAACAGTGACTTGGCGATGCTGAAATTCCAGAGAAGACAATTGCTAGGAGTCGAAATGGCGAAACCAGAGGGTGAAGGTAAGTTTCTGAGTGTGCTGAAGATTGCTGCAAACGCTGAGGTCTAGAAGAAATTCTCATTCGATCCAGTCCAAACAACTTAGGCTTAGTAAGAACCTTAACCTCTTTGACCAGAATGTGGGATGGCTTACTAGTTGAAGTATGCAATCTGAGATTTCTTTCCTTCCACAGAACATATAAACTAGCTTGAACAAGGAGGTAGCAAATATCTTTGAGCTGTGAATTACCTGCTGGTCCAGACTTCTTGGGAATAAGGACAAGCAAATAATAAGTGGTCACGGTTCTCGTCCGAAACATCACAAAGCAGACATAACTAAGAAACATTCATTCCCCACTGCTGTATTCTGTCTTTCGTTGGCAATCTATTCAGAATCGCCACCCACGAAAGAAATGCATGCTTAATTTTGAGAGTGATTTTTTGACAAAAACTTAAAAAGAGCTATTTGAGAGAATTATCCTTAATTATATGACTTTAAATATGATATCATTTAATTATATAAACTATGAAATACAATAACCTTTTTGTTTTGTTTTTTATTTTATTTTATTTTGGAGATAGCCTACGAACTAGAGAAAATAAAGGAATTCATTTTTAGTTGTTGAAAAATATAAGGCTTATACTTATAGAAAAACATTTATTTCATTTGTATAATATAAATTCTACAATCATTTGATATAGTAATACTTGTAATTATGATTAATCATAAGGTTGTAGTTTATTGGTAGACGGATTCTTGCGAGAAGGAGAATGGGCCCTTGTCCATATAAAAATCTGAAAAGAAGGTATATCCACTGGCATACATCTCCTTTTGAAGATTAATTTGTGCTTGTAACACTCTCAAACCATTTTAGGCATATCAAGGACATGACCGGTAGACCGACGAATATCAAGGATCTAGAAACGTTACGTGACAGACTAGGGACGATCCGATCAAATTCAGATAACTTAATCTGCAATTTAGACCAGTTTTATCCTCTAAAACATCCCGTTAAAACAAGACTTAAAACTCTGAACCTGTATTATAAGTTAAAAGTTCCGTAAGATCGAGGCCTAATTCTTTTCAATCCATACCAACACGTCCTCGCTCTTCTCCACTCCCCCTTAGTGGTGGATCTAGAGAAGATTTTTACATGTGTCAAACATATAAATAGATGTCAAATATGAAGATAACATGGTTCAAAATCCAAAACACATATGAACTATAAAGAGAAAATCAAAATTTATGGTATGTCATTTGACCCCCCTTAGTATCAAATAGGTGTGCCTTTCCCCCCCCCCCCCTTCCTTTTCCCTCTTCTTACTCTTTTTTCAGTAAACTTTCAGATACTATACCATATGATCATTAAATATGAAATCTTTTATTTTGTACTATCAATTATACTTTTTCATTTGTTATACTTTACATTGAAACATTTCTCATACGTATAAATATACTTATGATATTATATACCACTCAAAGTGCATTAAATTCTACATTTATATTTCCTATAGTTATATTTTTTTTCATTCCAACAATCTATTATTTATAAATAGTATAGTATTTTTTTGTAATGTGTTTTTATGTACTCCCTCTGCTTCTATAGATCTATATTCTAGAGAAAAAATTGTTTCAATATATTAATTAATAATAAATTGTCAGTTTCAGAAAACTTAATTGTGTTTATTAAAATTCTATTGATTAAAAATTATTAGGAATTGTTAGGTACAAAAATAATACATTGGTAATTAATATTTTATATGTTTTTTAATATGTATGACAAATCGCCATGCGATACATCGTACAAAAGTATTTGTTTTTTTTGTTGAATTTCTCGGATGAGAATCTCATTTGCATTTCTTACCACTTTTTACAACTTTTAATACATTTTTAATGAAACCATCTGCTGAGATATTCTCACCTCCAAAAATTTATGCTCATATACTCCTCTTTTATATTTTACTTTCTACTTCATTTAATTTGAAATTGCTGTAAAAACCCAAATACACGATGACTAATCTAAATAATTATGGATTCTGCCATTCTGAGTTTAAACCTAAAAACTCTTCTAATCTGTAATCTCGCTAACACCTTTTCTCATTCTCATATTTTTATTTTTTTTCATCGTTAAGAAAATATTAAGTTATGCATATTTTTCTAAATAAAAACATCATTGCTTATATACCTAACCACATTTCAACCAATAAAAAAAGAATAACATAGAGTTAATAAATTTTACATTAAAATCATATAACGCCACTTATTTTGAAACACAAAATTTACGTACAATGATATCTAAATTTAAACGGAAAGAGTATATCCATACAAACCCTATATGCTAAAATTTTAAACTTGCACCTACATGGGAGTTACCGTATTTATTAGGGAACACATTACAATTGATTAGTGGCTTTTCATTTCCCAATTGTTCTTGTGTTTTCCAATACAGTAAAACTCAATAAATTAATAATGTTAAAACTTTAAAATTTTATTAATTTATAGATATATGAATTTACAAAAATTTTCATATTTATATTTCTTATTAAGATGTATTTAATCCAAGACAAAAAGACAAGAAAAATATTTGATTTTAGTGTATAGACATTAATAATTAATTTTTAAAATTTGACTTTTATATTAATTTTATATATTATTTGGTGTATATAATATATATTGCATATAATTTAAATGTGGTTTTAGATATAATATTACTAAATCTTATCAAAAATATATTAAGTGTTAAGAAAATATAAAGATAATTTCATTGTAAATATAAAACAAATAATATAATGATAGGTTCTTACATATACAAAATATGTATACATATAAATTATGAATTTATAATTTTAATGAGACCATATATTTACATAGTTTCTAAGAACTTATTATCTTATTATTTTATCAATTTGTGTCAAATTTTGAACGATCCAAATTAGAACTAGTGAAATTTATTAATTTATAAATATTATTAATTTATCAAATATTAATTTATATAAGTTTTTCTGTATTTTTGTTTTTCTGTATTTTTGTTTGTCGGCTTGGAAATTGGACTTGTCCAGGAGAATAGTTACCTATAATTTATGTAAATACCCCTAATATATATGTAATTTAGTGTGCTCCATACTGAATGAGTTGGTGGATTCACCCCTTGACTCGTCTCATCGTAAAGTTGTCATAAACCTATAAATTTTTAATCTTATTCAATTTCTATTCTTCCAAAGAGCAAAAAATATTATTTTCTAGAACATGTATCTTTCTTAGACGTAAGAGATGTAAAATTATAAATAGATTAAGATCCACAATATCTAAAAATAAAAATCTTTTAATTTAAAAAATAAAAAAATAGTTTTTAATATCTACTCCATTTAGTTTTACTTTAGGTTTAGTTACTTAAATAAAACGTGAGAGCAAGTTGGATTAATTAAAGCTTAAAACCCGACTGTGGAAGAAAAATCGGACACCATTATCACATGTTACTTGGGACTCGTCTCATCGTGAAGTCGAATAAAAAACCTGACACCATTATTCCTGGATCCCATTTGTAATGATATGAGTCGTTGCCTTATTTTAAATCCTTTATCACATGTTTTAGTCTGGCTTGTTTTAAATAATTCATCACATGTTCCAGTCTGGCAGATCCGGATTATCTGAACTGAAACGTGATTAATTAACAGAAAAGGCGTAAAATGTGCTGCCTTTCGAAGTTGAAAAATATAACAAAATACTCAAATGGTTTGAAAGGTTTTGTCATGATTCATCTCCTCTATTAAAATAGTCATTTTAAAGATACACTTTACAATTGTCTATGTTTAATCATTTCTATATTATTATAAAAATACACTTTACAATTGTCTATGTTTGATCATTTCTATATTATTATTTTTTCTTATTTGATATTTGTTTAATTAATCAAAATATAATCTTAAAAATAGTTATGATTTACCATAAGGTGGTGGTTTACTAGTAAACAGATTCTGATAAGCTAAAAAATTTGGGTTCCAAAACACCCTTCTACATTTTATCTTGTCGGTCACACAGAGAATGGAATACTTTCAAGTTGGCATGCACTTCCTTTTGAAGATTAATCTATGTAAAGTATGGAATACTTTCAAGTTAATTAAAAATATATAATTAATTATAGGAAAAAAAAAATTTGGATAATTTTTTTAGTTTATTTTCACAAAATTGTCTTTAGAGGAAAAAATAACCAAAATAATTTTTCATTAAAGTAAATATGCATTTATATCTTTGAATTAACTAATATAGATTCATGGTCTAGGGTTAAGAGGTGATGTTTTAGGTTTAGAGTTTCAAATTTTAAAAAATAAAAAATAAATATTACAGATTTCAAAGTTAAAAATGACTAAAATAGTCATTTTAAGACACAAACTTAAAAAAATAACTATTTGAAAGAATTACCCTTAATTTTATCATTTTAAATATGATATTATTTAATCATATAAACTATTAAATACAATAAATTTTTTGTTTTGTTTTTATCTTATTCTATTTTGGAGATAGCCTACGAACTAGAGAAAATAAAGGAATTTATTTTTAGTTGTTGAAAAATATATGGCTTATACTTATAGAAAAACATTTATTCCATTTGTCTAATACATCCTACAATCATTTGATATAGTAATACTTGTAATTATGAATCATAAGGTTGTAGTTTATTGGTAGACACATTCTTAGAAGCTACTTTGGTTCCAAAATATCCTTCTACATTTTATTTTGTTGTCATAAGGAGAATGGGCCCTTGTCCATATAAAAATCAGAAGAGAGACTATATACACTGGCCTGCATCTTCTTTTAAAGATTAACTAGATTTTGACCCGCGCTTGAAAGCGCGGAAATTTTTTATAACTAAAAATTTATGTAATTGGGTCTGTCTTAATTTAAAGAATGTTTTGGGATAAAATCAGTTCACCAAAACTTGTGGTTATGATTGTTATTCAATTGTTTTTAGTTTCAGTTTTTAATTTTAGATTTTGTTTTAGATTTTAATTTTTGGTTTTTAGTTTTTAAGTTTCTATGTTTGATTTTCAGCTTTTGGTTTTGGTTTTTAATTTTTAGACCCGCTGAATTTGTTTAAACTGATATTACTAACAAATAAATCCCAAATAATCGAACATCTAATTTAAAACTGAAAAGATGACAAAAAAATTTTTAAAGAAATTTGCAATAGTTTATTTTGTAAGTAAATAAAACTAAAAAAATATAACCTGTTTTTTAGTTTTTTTGTTTTGGATTTTAGTTTTTAGATTTGGTTTTTGGTTTTTCTTTACATTTTTATTTAAATCAGTAAATTATTTAAGAGAAATAAAATAATAAATTATTTAAAAGTTACCATTGAAATTTATCAAAACAAAGTGATTGTTACTTAAAATAATAAAATACATTAACATGTTTTAAAGTACATGATTTAAATAAATGATTAATAATAGACAGTTTTGTTTTGTTTAAAAATATTAAATACATTTTGGGCTTGAAAATGATAACTGATTTTTTGATCCATTAAGGTGGAAAATTTATTCAATGTTTTTTGAAGTTTTTTCTTAATATTAAGCCCAAAAACCAAACTATATAATTTGTTCTAAAAACAAAAGTAAGCCCAAGACTATATCTCATAAATAACCACCGGTTTAATTTAAGTAATACGGTTCAATTAATTATATGATTTGTATTATTTATAACACTCTAGAAAGGATCCAAATTTAAATGATGACTTGTATTAGTAGATAAAAAGAATGACTCTATTTTAATATAGTAGATAATTTGTGCATGTAACAATCCTAAACCATTCTAGGCATAGTCGATTGATCGGACAACAATTAAAAAGGAAGATGACTGGTAGACCGACGAACATCGAGGGTCTAGAAACATTATACGTGACAGGCTAGGTATGGTTCGTTCAAAGTCACATAACTTAATCTGCAATTTAGACCAGTTTTATCCACTAACACGTTCCGTTTAATCAAGACTTAAAGACTTTGAATTTGTATTATAAGTTAACAGTTCCATAAAATCAAGTCCTAATTCTTTTCAACCCGTACCAACACGTCCTCGCTCTCCCCCCCCCCCCCCCCCCCCCCCCC
>CAKOAT010240265.1:42215-57145 GCA_932364175.1 Eruca vesicaria subsp. sativa | reverse complement strand
TCAAAGTGCATTAGACTCTACAGTTATATTTCCTATAGTTATATTTTCCTATAGTTATATATTTACTACTCAAAATGCATTAAATTCTATAGTAAACTGTATTTCCTATAGTTATATTTTTTTCATTCCAACAATCTATTCTTTATCAACATTATAAATAGTGTAGTACTTTGTTGTAATGTCTTTTTATGTACTCCCTCTGTTTCTATAAGATCTATATTCTAAAAAAAATGTTTTAAAATATTTTTTTTTACATTTTTAATATATTAATTAATGATAAATTGTCAGTTTTAGATAATTTAATTGTATTTAGTAAAATTCTATTGATTAAAAATTATGGGAAATTGTTAGTTAAAAAAATAATATATTGGTAATTAGACTTTTATATGTTTTTTAATATGTGTGAAAAAAACATAAGCATATAAATTTTTGAAAGAGAAGGAATAGTAAATTGACACATCTTCAAGAGATGATAATTTCTTTATTTTTTTCTGTGCTATGGTTATATACATCAATTCACCCAATCTAAAATTAGATATAATTTTAGTCTGGTTTAAATTATCATCACATGTCTAAGTCTGGCTTATTTTAAGTCTTCCAGTTCCAGTCCGGCTTATTTTAACTTCTTTATCACATGTCATATAGTCTGGCTTTAATATCTACTTTTACTTGGGACTCGTCTCATCGTGAAGTCAAATTAAAACCTGAGACACCAATATTCCTTTTTTTTATCAATATTCCCGGATCCCATTTGCAATGATGCGAGTCGTTGCCTTATTTTAAATCATTCATCACATGTTTCAGTCTAGTAAATTTTTAATTATTCATCACATGTTCCAGTCTGGCAGATCCAGATTATCGGAATTGAAACGTGATAGCAAGTTGGATTAATTAACAGAAATTTGGCCTAAAACGTGCTGCCTTTTGAACTTAAAAAATCTTACAAAATACTTCATTGGTTTGAAAGGCTCTGCATGATTCATAATCTAGTATTTACTCAACTTATTGGGAATTATTGTACACAATTAAGGCTTAGTACTACGTATTGACTATGTATGTAATTTGAGTTACTTTTGTTTCGTGGACATGTAGTCTTCTCTATGAAGGGGTAAGGGAAACTACATCCATCACAGCAACCCCAATCGGGGATGTCAAGAGAGAATTCTCAAATATATATATATATATATATATATATATGTATATATGTATTCTGTGAATTCTCTCTTGACATCCCCGATTGGGGTTGCTGTGATCGTACAAAAGTATTTCTTTTTTTGTTGAATTTCTCGGATGAGAATCTCATTTGCATTTCTTACCACTTTTTACAACTTTTAATACATTTTTAATGAAACCATCTGCTGAGACATTCTCACCTCCAAAAATTTATGCTCATATACTCCTCGTTTATCTAAATTTTACTTTCTATTTTATTTAATTTGAAATTGCTGTAAAAACCCAATTACACCATGACTAATCTAAGTCATTGTGGATTCTGCCATTCTGAGTTTAAACCTAAAACTCTTCTAATCTGTAATCTCCCTAATGCCTTTTCTAATTCTCTTATCACTGTACAATTTGGTAAAATTAAGCATAATTATAGCAAGTGTTATCATTATTATAGTATAACATGGTAATACTAAAAACTAGGTGTTTTACCCGCACATGCGGGCTTAATTATTTTTAAGACAATTTAAAAAATCATCAAAATAAATGATTATTTCCATCCAAAAAATTAGACCTAAAACATTAAACGTTTTTACATGATAAAATTATTCATAATTTTTTAAAAAATCTATTTTTCCCTTTAAAACTTTGAAAACAAAATCTAAAATCTGTTTCATTTCTTCTCAATTGATAAAAAAATATAGGAACTTATCTTTCAATTTGATAAATTGAATCAATAAATATAATTCAAAAAATGATCTTGCAGAAAGAAGAATATTAGTTTGGATAATAATACAATATATTTGAATTTATTTTGTCAACAACGTATTTTTTTCTTTTTGAATGATCTTTTATTTTATTATGATTAATTCATGTTTAATGTTATACTATATAAAATATAAAATAAATTTAACTTAACGTGTGAGTTCAGAGGCGAAAAATTACTTCACAAATATATATATATATATATATATATATATATTGTTATGCTATATTATTATATTCTTTTAATTAGAAAATAATTCCGTATTATAAATTTTTCAATTTTCTCTTTTCAATTATGTACAATTAAAAAGTTTCTTTATGAGTATTTATTTATGTGTTTTCGGTTTTTGATTTTTTATTAAAATATATTTTTTGGATAACAAAACAATATATATAGGAATTATCTTTTTTTTTCTTTTTAAATATATATTTAGATTATGGATAATTCTTATCGTTATTATTAATTTAAATCATTTATCTAATCAAATAAATATCAATTTTGTTTTTATTTTATGTCTAATTTATTTTTTTATTCATTAAGGGTATAAACGATATTAGCCACCCTAACTTTTAACATAGGAGCTCCGTTGCGAAAACTAAATAAATGATACAACTAGTTATAGAGTAATTGCAGTGTATAACCATGAAACAAATTTTTATTAAGTAACTGACTATAACCTTTTCATAATTAGGTAAATGGGCATGGCCTGTAATATGAAATGTCGAAACCATCCTCTAGTACCATTAGTTTATGCTATGTTTGCACGAAATGTTATCCTACAATGTCACTTCCTGTCTCCTACATCCCCATCATGTCCTGTTTGATGTTGTGTATTTAAATTCAAATTATGTCGAATATTTTGTGTTGATATACTCATGGAACATATATTTGAGACGTCATCGAATATATTATTAGATGATAAGTTCATGGCGAAGGTTTCTGACAACGGATTCCCGTTTTTGACTCCGTTTGAGAAGTTGGTGTATGTAGTCATATTCTTGTAGTGTATGCATAGATAAATATCTTTTTTTCTATTTGACCACAAATAATGCGGAATTTATTATGTTTTGGTTGGTCTAGTGGACCATATGTAATCGGAAAAACATTTTTTAAACAGGTTCAAAAGCCTATAACCAGTTTATAAAGTCAATTTACACAGGCTATAACTACCCTTACTTAGAAGTAAATAAAATAATGGTTTAGGTGGTTTTTGATATCAACATATAGCCAGATACAAATTACCGGAACCAGATTATTGTACTATGTAACCGGGTTATTGTATTATGTAACCGGATTATGTGTTATATAACTGGATGATAGATTATATAACCGGTTTTATATTATCGGAACTGGATTATTGTACTATGTAACCGGGTTATTGTATTATGTAACCGGATTATGTACCATTTTGACAGGTCTTTATATTTATTTTTTAGGGTTTAAGTTTTAGTGTTTAGTGTTTAGTGTTTAGAGTTTAGGGTTTAGGGTTTAGGGCTTATTGTTTAGTGTTTAGGGTTTAGGGTTTAGGTTTTAGTGTTTATTGGAAAATGAAAAGCGTATAGGTTGGCCGGCAAATCTGAACCAAACTTCGTGTTTCTTCCTCACTTTTAGATGTTTTTTATATGATATATTGCATAAATCTTATAGAAAAAGTGGATTATTTTGCAATTTCTAGTATTTTCTCGTATGGTGATTTATGTAAGATATGCATCTCGTCTGCTTCCTAAAAAAAAGAGTAAAAGTATGGATTTGAATTTTTTTGAAGAAATCAATCGTTTTTACTATGACAAATTCGACAACTTGCTTGTATAAGTGCTTGTTGCACTGAATGGAAATATTTAGGTGCTTTATTCTTTAGTTGAGTCTATAATCTTTATTACTCTATAGCGTAGATACATGTACCTACTCTGTCAACGTCAATGCTTTTCAGTTTTCATTGTAGGGGCACAAAGGGCAATACAATCTCTTTGCCTTTGCAAAAATCGTACGTATCCACATAACTAATTAACTTTTTTGTCATGGTTATTCAGCTAAATGACTCCTAGTTATATTAAACTGCTTGGACAAATGGTACAACTTGGTATCATTATAACTCAATTATATTAAATTTTATTCCAACAAAAGTATATAACATGACATATTTTAATTAAATAATTTATTTGTTTTAAAATATTAATATATCGATACGTAGAAATTCAGTTTAAAATCATTTAAATAACATCCCACTGGTAGTTTTCAAGTGGATCTCTTACGATATATTTATCTTAATTTTAATATAAATAACAAAATTTTGTCAATATTTTATTAGTGGGATTTTCAATAATTTTAGAAAAAAGATAAAAAAAAATTGACAAGATCGTTGCTCAATTTTTTAGAGATCCACTAATAAAATATCTATAAAATTTTATCTCCACACTTTATAAACTAAATATTAATATAATTTTGAAAACATTGTGTTCAAACTAAATATTAATATAAAATTTATTCATTAAATATCTATTAAACATTGTGTTCACACTTTATTAATCACGAGTTTAACAAAAAAAAGATTCGGCTTACTTAAGAAACTTACTAAATTAATAATTTATATTTAATTATTTATCTTTGATCCTACCAGCTTCCACTTGATTCCGGTTCTATTTAAGGAGAATAGAGAAGTTAAACAAGGCATCCTACCACAACATCAGAGTAGAGAGTTTCTCGTGTCTATCTTTTAGTGACAGTGTCTAAAATGGAAGCATCAAAAATGTGTTTTGGTCTTAAAACTCTCCCTAACGTTCACAATGGCCCTCTCTTTCATAAGACCAACCTCTCTCTCTTTCCTCGCCGTTTGCTTCAAAACAACACTCTTTCCTCCAAGAAACCCACAAAACACTTGTTATGTGTAAAGTCTGAGAGTAGTGGAGATCTTGAGAGTACTCGTCCATTAACCTACTTTTCTCCATCAACTTGGGGAGATTACTTCCTCTCTGTTCCCGTCGATGACTCTGTAAGTACAAACCTGATCTGATGTATTTCGTGATCAACAAGTTTTCCTTAATTAAGTCATATTGTTCTCTTTGAAGGAATATGAGGCACTTGAGCAAGAAATTGAATCTGTGATGAAGCCTAAAGTAAGAGACATCCTCATGTGTCCTCACAATAGCGACAAGGAGAAGATTCGCATTATCCATTTGCTTATCAGCCTTGCTATCGCTCACTATTTTGAGAAAGAAATAGAAGAGATTCTACACCAAGCTTTCCTAAAGTTGGACGACTTAATTTCAGAAAACGATGACCTGGAAACAGTTGCAGTTATGTATGAAGTTTTCAGACTATACGGACACAGGATGTCTTGTGGTAAATTAACAACTTTAAAATATGAAAATTCACAAATTTTTGGCAAAGAAAATTAAATGGATTTCTAATCTAAATTCAATTGGCGATAATGAGATTAATATTTTTTTTTATATATTCATTCCAATTTTTGATGTGCGACTTTGTCCTCAATAATTTTGTATCGCCGGTTTCTTATAGATGTGTTTGAGAGATTCAAAGGTGAAGATGGGAATTTTAAGAATAGTCTGGCACATGATGTCAGAGGAATGCTACAGTTGTATGAAGCAGCGCATCTCGGACTGCCGTCTGAAGATATAATGGACGAAGCATTGAATTTTACGAGGCATCACTTGGGGTCGTTGACTGGCCAAGAAACTAACCCAAATCTCTTTAAGCAGATACAACGCGCACTGTATAGAGCTCGATATCATAGCATAGAGATAGTGGTCGCACGACAATACATATCTTTCTACGAGCATGAGGAAGGCCACGACAAGACGCTCCTCAAGTTTGCAAAGCTCAACTTCAACTTTTGCCAAATGCATTACATCAAAGAGCTTACGATAATGACCAAGTAATTAAGTTTTTTCCTATTTTAGGTGTGTCTTTATATTTATATGATTCTGACCATCAATTAAATTGATATGTAACTTAATTTATATGGCTCCAGATGGTGGAAAGAACTAGGTATGGCGCCTAAGCTATCTTACATAAGGGACCGAATTGTGGAGGTCTTTCTTTTTGCAGTAGGAATGTTTTTCGAGCCACGGTATTCACTTGCAAGAATTCATGCCACTAAACTTTCAATGGTCGTGACTGCTTTGGATGATACATGTGATGCATATGCCACTCTTCCCGAAGTTATTAGTCTTCATGATGCTATCCAGAGGTATTTATGTAGATTCTTATCTATCAATATCTTATGCATCTAACTAACAAAGAAATCAATTGTCCAGGTGGGATCTTGGTGCCATGGAAGAACTACCAAGCTATATGAGAATCCTCTACCAAAATATTTTAGAAACTGTCGAAGATATTGATCGAGAAATGAATGCTCGAGGAAAGTTCGGTAGTTTGCAACCAACTATAGATGAGGTATAAGCAATCGATTTCATGTAATATACGGAGTGGAGACCAATTTGATTTAGTTAATCTGATTTATAACAACTATCCTTGCAGACTAAGAGTCTGATGATATTGTACCTGGCAACAGCACAATGGGCACGCGCAGGTCACGTGCCAAGCTTTGAGGATTACATGGAGGTTGGGAGCTCCGCATCTGGACTGCATGACTTTGCAGCCTACGGATATATATCGATGGACGATTGTGATCAGAAGCAATTGAATGAGTGGTTCAGCTCCAAACCGAAAATACTGGAAGCTTTAAATAATGTATTTCGTCTTAGAAATGACATTGTCACTTTTGAGGTACGTATGTGTATATTTATTACAAATGGCCAACTCTTACTAACAAATTTATAAACCATATATATAATGGACAGCAAGAAGTAAGCAGAGGAGAGGTGGCCAATGGCGTCAACTGTTACATGAAGCAACATGGTGTTACCAAAGAAGCAGCGGCTGAAGTATTGAGGAAGATGGAACGAGAGAATTATAAGATAGTAATGGAGGAATTTGTTTTGTCGAAAGATGTACCACGACAGATTCTGGTGCGAGCCGTCAACATTGCACGTGTGATTGATTTATTTTACAAGGAAGGTGATGGATTCGGTCATCCTGATCAAAAGATAGAAGACAATATTACCTCTTTGTTCCTCCATCCAATTCCTCTTTGAAAACTTATGAAAGTTAGAGTGAATTTGGGAGATATATAATCATTCTATTATCTTCAACATTTCTTTCCCTTGTTCTTTGTATTTCATGTGCATTGAGTGAGAACTACTCGTGCCCTCTCTCTTCATTTTTGGTTTGTTTTCAAAACTGAATAAGAAACTACCCAGTTTTATCTAATAAGTTACGATTAATTAACACAGACTTCACTTTAAAACTGAATGCTAGTTCGAGAGGTGAAATGACATATAGAAAATGTAATGAGAGAGTCAAAGCTGCTTTTTATGCTTAGGGTTTGGAGATTTCTCGTATCTGTACTCGTGGTGCTCTAGCGGGATGTTAAGAGAAAGGTGACAAGGAAGAAGCGTCAGTAAATTCCCTGTTCGCTTCTGTTGCAATTGGTTAAGTTCTGGGGAACGGTTTAAATCAGATTGGTGGAGCTGAAGCAATAACTGGGAGTTGGTTAGAGCTGGTTTATGACTCGGGTGAAATCGTTCGGATAAGTGTTCTCAGCTCAAGCAGATAAGATCAAAGTGAGGGAGCTCAAGTGACTCAAGAAAAAGGGGTAAGGGATTAGAGGTCATTAAATCAATTGGATAGGAATTTGGCCATATTGGTAAGAAGTCCTCGGCTTGAGTGATTGAGTGATCGTTGGAACAAAACTAAAACAAAGCATAGATAATACAAAGCAACCGCCGCTAAAACGATTGTTGCTTTTCTCGAATCACGTGAATATCGACATTTCCAAGCGGTGGTTTCACTCCCAATACATACAATCGATGTTTTCTATCATCCCGGGAAATCTACGATACTCACCAATATCAAGTAGACGTTGAAGATCAGTTGGTGTTGATTTTCTTAGGTACTCATCGCTGAATAAATATATTACTCCTTCCACAAAATTTTCCAAACATGACCGAGTTGTAGTTGCACCGAGTCTGAGGTATTCGTCAACCGTATCAGCTGCAGTACCATATGCCAAGCAACGAATGGCTGCTGTACACTTTTGAAGAGGAGAAAGAGTGAGCCTTCCGAGAAAATCTTTTTTTTTTTTGTTGAAAGAATTGAACTTCATTGGAGAGTCAATCAACAATATGCATGAACAATGGCTCATTCATTCTAAATCTTCGTCGGAATAGATTATCAAGGTATGTTGGAGTTTCACTGAAATAATCATTCCATAAACATAGATCTCCTTTTTCACGATTTCTTTCGATAGAAACTTGTTTTTTCCTTCTTTCCCTTTCTTCTTCTTGATTACCATAATCAATGAAAAAATTATCGAAAGCTTGATCAAATTGTTGATCAAGTATTGATCAAAAATATCATCAAGTGATTCCTCAAATTTGTTTTGAGAAAAAGATGCCATGAGATGAGACTTGTTTACAAGAGAAAAAAAATTTGTGTTACAATTTATGTTACATTTATATTTTGAGAAGGATAAAGGAAGATAGAAAATGAGAAGGTGATAATGATAAGGAAACGAAAAGAATATTTTGAGAAGGAGAGAGGAAGATAGAACATGAGAAGGTGATAATGATAATATATTATTTATACAATCTTTATATAGAATTTGAGAACACAAAGTGATTAATACAAAATGAGTAGTCCATGACCTTTCTTTACACAATAACTAGATTTTGACCCGCGCTTGAAAGCGCAAAAATTTTTTATAACTAAAATTTATATAATTGGGTTATGTCTTAATTTTAAGAATGTTTTGGTATAAAATTAGTTTATCAAAATTTGTGGTGACAATTTTTTTCATTAGTTTTAAGTTTCAGTTTTTTTTTTAAATTTTGGTTTTTAGTTTTTAACTTTCTATTTTTGATTTTCAGCTTTTGTTTTGGTTTTTAAATTTTAGATCCGCTGAGTTAGTTTGAACTGATATTACCAACAAACAAATTTCAAATAATCGCACATCTAATTTAAAACTGAAAAGATGACAAAAAATTTAATAAAAAAATTGAAATAGTTTATTTTTTAAATAAACAAAAGAAAAAACTATAACAATATGTTATCCAGAACAATGCGTTTTTAGCTTTTGGTTTTGGGTTTTAGTTTTTAGAATTGGTTTTTGGTTTTGCGTTACATTTATTTTTTTTAAATCAAGTAAATTATTTAAGAAAATAAAACAATAAATTATTTAAAAGTTACCATTGAAATTTATCAAAAAATGATTGTTATTTAAAATAAAAAATACAATAACATGTTTTAAAGTACATGATTTAAATAAATGATTAAGAATAGATAATTTTGTTTTGTTAAAAATATTAAATACATTTGGACCTGAAAATAATAGTTGATTTTTTGATCCATTAAGATATAAATTTTATTCAATGGTTTTTTTGAGTTTTTCCTTAATAGTAAGCCTAAAAATCAAACCATATAGTTTGTCCTAAAAGAAAAAGTAAGCCGAAGACTATATCCCATAAACAACATCGATTTAATTTAAGTAATGCGGTTCAGTTAACTATATGGCTTGTTGTAACACTCTAGAAATAGTCTAAATTTAAATGACAATTTGTATTAATAGATAAAAAGAAAGACTCTATTTTAATAGAATAGATTTCCATTGGTCTCATATTATTATTAAATTTCCATTTTTTTAAAGGAATTGTTAAGATGCTAAATGGTATATTACGATTTCCACATTAATACAATTAATAGATTTTCATATTCCATATTTTGATAATATATATTCTTTTAGAACATTCCATATTTGTAAGAGAAAATATGTGTTTATGGTAGACACATAGATATTTGCCGTATTTTGAAGATACTTTACAATAAGATCGCCATGTTACATTAATTGTATTGATTTAATTTAAGTAATGCAGTTCAATCAATTATAAGACTTATATTATTTGTAACACTTTAGAAAGGGTCCAAATTTAAATGACAACTTATATCAGTAGATAAAAAGAATGTCTCTATTTTAGTAGATTAGATACAAATTTGTGTTCTCTGATGCATACATGTTTGGGTAGTCTGTGACCTTCCTTTACACAATAAAGACAAGATTACATGACACTTGATATCACTTAAATTACCCTAAGGAATGATCTTACTCTCTCAAATAAGAGGTACATCTGTAGTACTTTGATCAAATCCACAAGGAGCTAGGGAACCAATTAGATCTAAACAGTTATGAAAAATCTAGGCAAATAAATAATAAAACAGTAAATAGTTATAAAGCAGTAAACAAGATGAACAAGACAATTATTCATCTTGGAAGAGAGTTGTTTGGTGGAAAGATGGTTGCTAGACGTAGGGTTTCTATTCAGGTATTGGAGAATATAATCCTATAGGTGCTAAACAGTTGTATGCATGATATTGAAAGCTTAACCACTAAATAACAAATCAAGCAAAGCGTTCGCGTTACTAAATAAGTCTATTGGCTAGATTGTTATTGATCCAAACAATAAGGTCCGATCAATAACAGTGTCGATCGATTATTCTATATGAATATCGATCGATACACTTTACTTAACGTCGATCGATTTCCAAAGGGAATATTGATCGATGCGGCTAGTTAAGCGTTATGCGTGAGCTAATCTATACTCACTATGGACCCCTAGATCAAGCGTTCGCCTTCTCTCTAGTAAAAATCCTAGCTTAATAAGATGGATTCAAGATATCTAGGATTGTCTAAAGGTTATTCAAACAATCTAAACTCCTTAGATCAGGTTTATAGGTAACTAATCTAGAACATAGGTATTAAGAACATCCTATTAATGAATATCATAACAAATGATCCTATAGTTGGGGCTAATCCCTCTAGCTATTTGAACCCTAAACCTAACAGGTGGATCTATTCAGTCATGAAGTTTGTCACAAAATCATAGAAAGAATAGATATAAAATACAAAGAACCAAAGAACCAAAGGAGTTCCAGGAGGACTCTGATGGATTTCCTCCCTTCTCTCCTAGAACTAAGAACAAGACGATAGAAAAAGAGCTTAGCCGTCAACAATGGCTTACAAAATACATAAATAGGGTCGTCCAAGGGAATTCTGGTAATTTGTGGTAATTCCTTGGTCTAAATCAGTTATAAAATATTCGGCCCACGTTATGGGACATCGATCGATACAAGTAGTGCTGCATCGATCGATTTTCCTTTATTTTCTCGACAGCTTCCTCTCTCGCGAGGCAGACTGACCACTATTCAGTAAAACGAAAATAACCTCTGCTACAAGATGCTGATTGATCTCAAACAGGTGGCATTAGAAAGCTAACTCAAAGCTCTATCTTTTGTCAAAAGATGGGATCAATATAACGGTGGGAAGGTTTCCATACATATCTAAACGTCTGAAGCGTATGTGTAATTATGCACTCAAAAAAGTTTCAAAAGACACCAAAATCACCATATTTATGCAGAACGTACCTGAACTAAAAAGACTACAAAACAACATAAATATATCTTAAAACACTCATATACCATGACTAAAAGTGGGTCAAAATCATGGTATATCAACACTGCATACAACAAGTTTAGTGCTACACTCTTTCGACAAGACTACAAGACTACATGACACTGAGCTTGTCCGTGAGTCCTCCACTCCCATTGCTACACTTTCCAACTCTTTTTAACCTGAAAATAATTACAAGAACATGAGAACCAGACAATCGTTATATCACCAACAACAACTACACACCAATTACATTGTGTCCGTGACACAACATTTACATAGATTCCGTGACACAAGCTTCATTACCTGACAAGACTGCATATCACAAGCTTCATAGCCTGATGTGACACAAGCTCCAATCTTTCACACAATTTTAATCTAAAAGTAAGAACAGGCAACAAGTCATGAGAACAACAAACACATGCATATCATCAATAGCAAATACAGAAAGAACAACAAACGCATGCATATAATTAACGAAGACAAGTAAGACAAACATAAGCATTTATATCATCCATAACAAGAAACAGAGAGTTAAAATACAACTAACAACAACGACATGGACTTGAAATTAAACTAATTAGACAACATAAATCACTGAATCTAGATTGCGATGGTTGTAGATCTTTAGAAGTTTTGGAAGTCTTCATTTTCTTCTTTGGTTTCGCTTTTGACATTGTTCATACCTGACATCACTGAATCTAGGTTGGTCGCATGCGAAAGAGAAATTAGGAGTACTTTGAGAGAGATAGAAACTGAAATTAGGGTTGTGAATTTGGGAAAGGGGAAAGTAGATCTGCATTCAAATTAAAGTAACTAGGGTTAGATATCTATGGTTTAGTTAAGTGAAGGCTTGACTGGTTTTTCCGCTACCACCCGCAAACGCAGCTTTTGCGGTTGGTAGCGATTGTTGGCGTTTTGCAGCAATCACAAAAACCGCTATAAATCGCTTCAAACCGCTCCTAACCTCTTAAAATCAAAAGTTGGTTCCAGCTAGCGTTTACGCTTGCGGATGGATAAAAAAATATTATTTTTCTTTTAAATTTAAATTAAAATATAAATATATACATATATAAAAAGATATACATATATACAAATATACAAATATATAAATATATAAATATATAAATATATAAATATATAAATATATAAATATATAAATATATAAATATATAAATATATAAATATATAAATATATAAATATATAAATATATAAATATATAAATATATAAATATATAAATATATAAATATATAAATATATAAATATATAAATATATAAATATATAAATATATAAATATATAAATATATAAATATATAAATATATAAATATATAAATATATAAATATATAAATATATAAATATATAAATATATAAATATATAAATATATAAATATATAAATATATAAATATATAAATATATAAATATATAAATATATATAATTAATTATATTATATTATCTTATAATATTTTTATTAATTATAGAAATTATATTTTAATCTAAATTTAAAAAAATAGTAAATAAATAACATTTTTCTTAATTATATTATATTAATAAATTTTTTTTTATCATAACAGTATGTTTTGATATTTTAGTAATGTTATAATATATCAATATTGATAATTTATTATTGAACCGCTGTAGTATCTCATAATCAACCAGTCATAAATGTCCCGCAAATGCACCAGTTTTTAATCGTTGTACGAGTCGTACAAATCGCCTAATAACGCTAGAAACCGCAAACTCTCGCAACTGCAACCGTAACCGCAACCGCTGCATTTCAACCATATCCTGAGTAGTTGGTTAGTTTGAGGGCATAAATGATAATAAACACAAACAAAGTGCTTGACCAGTATGAAGTCTCTACAAATGAAATTCATAAGACAAAAAGTTTCTTTTTAGGTAAAAAAATTCTATACTTAATTGGTGAGTGTCTCTTGTTGTATTGTGATCAATATTCATTATGAGAGAAAGTGAGCTACGAGGGCTTCTGAGAGTGAGAGATTCTGAGTAATTGTGATCAGAAACTTGAGTTCGCCGGAGGATACTTTGATCTAGTGGATTCGGTGAGGTCTGTTGGTCGAGGATTGAAGAAAGTCTTTCATAGGAATGGAAAGAAGGAAGAGTCAGGGAACTTGGAGGAGGATGTCAGGTCTCCTAGGGTTAACTTGAAGGCGTTAAACGGAAAGGATGTTGGGGTTAAGTATATAGTTGAAGACCGTTTATCAGGGCCTCTTACGGGAAGAAGTCCAAAGGGTGAGAGCTTTGGTTCTGAAGATGCTCAGAACAAGGGACACATAAAGGGTCAAGAAAATCAAGAGATGATGAGTGTTCAACCGTTCCTGAGAATGAGTCTCTGTCCGGTTCTGAATGTCAATGTGAATATTCTGATGATGATACTGCAGTTAGCAGTGTGCAAGGGACACCAAGAACAGCAAAACCTGAAGGTAAAGTTGTGAGGGCAGGAGAAGATGATCATGTAAATACATCAGCAAACTCTAGAGAAGCAAAGGTTATACAGAAAGTAAATCCAGCGATCGTGGAAACTACACATATGGATGCTTCTGCTGGAGCTGAGAAAGTCTCCACGCCAAAAAATGTCTCATGATAGAAAGCAAAAATATATAGGTAATAAAAGGCTTGTTAAGTTTGAGTAGTTTTTAAGTTTACCACAAAGGAATATTGTACAGCTTTTGAGTTTTGAATCTATGTGTTGGTTTACAGATTTTGAGTGTGTGTCTTGCTTTAACCACTTGATCTCCCACTAGAAGAATAGAGTGAGAATAGCTAGCTACTGCTAATCTAATCACTGGCTTTGAAACTGTTCTCGAACTATTTTCAAGCAATTGCTCTGTTTCACATCTTGATAGAAAGAAGTTTCACTATTAATCGTGGTTCTGATTAGAGTGGGTTTTATGTCATCTTATGCATGTTGAAAGCAAAGTGATACTACCAAGTAACTAATCATATTTTAAGTTTTGTCACCTGAATTTGAAAAAAGTTTTAACTTAATAATATACAGAGAATTGTCTCTTTTCTATGCCATATAAGTCTTTTGTTTCTTAACCTAATTTTATTGATGTTAAAACATTACATGAGTGTTAACTCATTACAAAACTAAATACAAACTCACTTAGCATAGATGTATAGTCCATTAAAGGACTAATTCTAAGGTGAAATAAAGTATATATTAAACCATCTTTTGATCATAAGAAATAGTATAAACTGAAGTGTATATATTTGTATCCAACTGATGTTTGATAGATGCTAGTTTTAGTAACTGATGTCTTGCATTATTACATTGTTTTATCTCTTCATTTGCATTCCTTTTCATCATGTAGAATAGGTTTTAGCCATGTTTAGGTTGCATTTTGCATACATGAGTCCCTTTTAGGTATTGGAGCATCACATGGAGCTTTTGGAAGCATTTGGGATTCATCAGGGGCTCAAGGGAGGCAAAAGGAGTGACCTAAGTCCGG
>CAKOAT010240265.1:0-37708 GCA_932364175.1 Eruca vesicaria subsp. sativa | reverse complement strand
GATTTTCTAAGGACCTTTTTGCAATTGTTGTGCACGTTTTTGCACTTGGAAAACCTAATGTTTAAGGACCTTGTAGCCACCTTTTGGCAGATTATCTTTTGATTATTGAAAGAACACAAAAACTCTTGAGAGAAATTGATCCTTTTGATTTCCATTGTATGTTCTTGTGCTTCTGTTGATTATTCCATCTGTTTCTCTATATGATTAATCTGAAATCCACCATGGGTTTAAGGATAATCATGGAGATTAGTGAGTAATCACCCCTTGGATTCATGGGTTAGGGTGATTTAGGGTGATTAGGTTAGAGCTAAGATGTTTTAAGTGTAGATTTCTCTTATTCCTTGCATACTAGAGTAGTCTTAAAGCCTCCTTTGAATTGATCACTCAAAGGTTAATCTCTAGACATTTCTCAGCCGACAGGTGTTCGATGGAATGTCTGAGTCAACTCCTTTAAGCTTTTAACAGTCTTTACCAGGGACACTTGTTGTTAAAGGTGTTAAAATGGCTATTAGATCCGTTCTTAATGATTGCTTGCATGTTATTCAACCAAAGACATTTGATGCTTGAGATGTGTTAGCAAATGAACATTCATCTAGACATAGAGCTTGTTTAGAATCGTGTCTAGGCCTAAGGCAGACAGTTTAATTGATAGCTTGCCATCTTAGTTCGAACCCTGATCACCCAAGGTCTAAATCCCAATACCCATGAGTTCTCCTTCCCAATAGTTTAAAAGTATCATTTTTGTTATTTGCATTCTAGTTTTAGTTAACTTCAAAACCAACCAAACATTCGATTGCACTTAGATTAAGTTAGTACTTGCNCTAGGCCTAAGGCAGACAGTTTAATTGATAGCTTGCCATCTTAGTTCGAACCCTGATCACCCAAGGTCTAAATCCCAATACCCATGAGTTCTCCTTCCCAATAGTTTAAAAGTATCATTTTTGTTATTTGCATTCTAGTTTTAGTTAACTTCAAAACCAACCAAACATTCGATTGCACTTAGATTAAGTTAGTACTTGCTGCATTCTCGGTGCTTTTAAATCCCTCAGAACTGGTTCGACAACTTACTTCACTATACAACATTTGCCTTAGGAGCCTCAAAAACTCCTAACATCAGTAACTAGCTATCTTCTCATCTAGTGATCATTGCATTATCAACAGGATCTAATTAACAGATATGAAAGCAGCCTTTTTGTTATATTATTATGACTTCACGAAAACCAATCAATCAATACATAAACACATCATTATTCTCTTGCCATAGAGAAAGAGTTGGTTCCTCAAATGTAAGTCCATAGTTAATATGAGAATAATAATCACCACCTTCAATCTCAAGACCACTACCATCTACACCATCAATGCAAGAAAACTCCGTACACCAATTCATCATCTCGTTATCAATTTGCGACATAACCACACCAATGTCAAAGTCGTTTAGCCAACCAAAATCATCTTCCAGGCCGGATTTTGTCTGTTGGAGATCATTGTCTCGAGACTCTATGGGCGAAGAAGAACTCGTGTTGATCTCCACTTCTAGAGATCTTATCACGCGGTTTAGTTCCTTCTCTTCCTCTTCGTTGGTGCTACTAAGATTATTGACAGGCGATTCTTCTTCCAAAAACGACATGATCATAAGCTCATTGTTGAAAATCTCCATTCCTTGATCTATACCATATTGAACAGACGCCATTTGTGAGAATGTGTAAAGAGTTAAGAAAAGAAAAATATATGAAACTTAAGAGAATATATTATAACATGAGCCAAAACTAAGGTCTTATATATAGGGGAAGGTTAAATTAAATAATTAGGTATATTGGCGTATGAGATAAGATGTCTCCCCAACACTACACGACCAATCATGTGATCTTATGTAATTTGATATGATGATGATGATGATGATAGTAGTTTGTAATAAAGAATAAAATGGGATAATATTGTAGCTTTTGGCCTAACTGATAACGAACCATCGAGGAGACATGACTGAATGAAACTAATTCATGGACAAATATTATAATTAGAAAATTAGTTGAATGTCAAATCTCAAGTGTCAAAGTGGAGTATACGTATAGGCAAAGATCTTGAAAGTTCGGTATAATGCACTAATAGATATGGTTTAGGATAGGCGAAGAAACAAAGCCGAGACATCTGCTTTATCGTGTTTGCAATTACAATTTGGGAACAAATCAACGGACGTAATACGCTACGGATAATACCACTATATGTAGATAGAGAATACCACTACTATAAAATATGCACAAACTTTGATAATAAAACCACTATATGGTTCATGAGTAATTGCTTTCTACTGGAAAATAATAAAACTAAATGAAATGTCAAACTTTGATTCATAAGTCACCATTTAGACACCGAGTTCTGATTGGTAACAACAGTAGTGAGGAGGTCATTTGACCCCCATGAATTTTTGTTACAATAAAATTTTACATGTATTTCTGATTGAAAAAGCTAGTGAAAAGTAGTTAAATTAGGGCAATCACCCCTGTAACATTTCCTGAATATATCTTAAACCAGTGATTTAATTTTTTTGACCCCCATAAGTTTAACGGCTGGCTCCGCCACTAGGTAACAACATAAGTTTGAGAATGGAAAAATAAATACGGGTAACAGAACAACATATCCTCGCAAATATTTAGCTTAACATAATTGTAAAACGAAAAACTTCTTTGTTTTTTTTTGGTAAAAAAACTTCTTTCTTTTTTATTCAGTAGAGTGATAAAATGACGAATTGTTCAACATAAATTACGATCTATATATTCATGTGATTAGAAATAGTATATAGAAATTCAGTTATTTTATTAGTTAGCATATATAAATATAAAACAACGTGTTAAAATGGTTATGGGTTTAGGAAAAGTAAGTTCAATATCAAATGTGTGGTGGTATAGCTAATGGTTAGCGTAAGCAGAGCCGATTCTAGATCCAAACAAAAGAATTAATGGTTTCTAGCCATCAGTTAATATAAAATATATGGTCACATTTTTTCACAAATGTATTTTTTTGTGTAGTGATTAAACAGCCTTGTAATTACACCCAAACTCGAGTTCGAGAACCCTAACCATCATAATTTTTATTTTCCGCCATTTTCCTGTTTTTGGTTTCTAGCCTTAAGAAATCTAGGATCGGTTCTTAACGTAAGCAGTCGGCTTTGTTGCCCTAGGTTTAAATTTCTTTGAGAAGATGGTTATGTATGTCATAGTATTTATCAATCTTATAGTACTGATTTCGTTCCTCAAGTTCAAAATTAATAAAAAGTTTAATTAAAAAACGTTCTCTTGTAAAAACTGAATATACAAATACAAAAATAAATATAAATATAACTAAAACATAATTTCTCTATATGTCTTTTTGTTCGGTAAAGAACGCAAAATTTACACACCTAAAAACGGTGGATGTCACACTTACGATAAACGTAGCGAAACCAACTTTTATATTAAAGGTATACAAAGAAAAACTTTAATTTTCGGGGTCATGTACGATATGCTTGATAAGGTACATGTCACATGTGGGTGTTGGAAGTTGGAGAAGAAATTATTTGACCAAATAAATGGGTTTCGAAGCATTAGTCGAATGGTGGTTCTTTTAGTGGACCGACCCACACTCTGATAGATACCATCTATTACACTGCCAACAAAAGTAGTAAAGCCTCTATATGTTCAGTGGATTTGCCGTTAGTGGGAGGACCAGATATAAATAGAGTTCTCCTTTGTTAACTTGTTTCTATGCTTTTGATGTCGTAATTGAGTGACGATATGAGTCGCATTGCACCTGATCGACATGAGATCAGTGATGATGGATTACACTCGCCATGGCGGAGGCAGTGCATGAGTACATGGGTCACTTGACCCACATGGTTTTTTAGGAGCAAAAAAAATTTGCTTGTATTTTGAAGAAAAAACTAAAACAAAATCACAAATTTAACTCATTGACCCATATAAAATAGATGTTTATAGGGAAGTTGACCCCTCTAAATGATTCGGCTGGCTCCACCACTGCATGAGACTGTAATTGAATTCAAGCTTCATAGGTTGTTCTAGTATTCACGTTGTTATTCAAATAAAGGAGATCAGATTTCTAAAAAAAATATCAAGTATCTTAAAAAAATAATAATAGCCTGATTGTGTAGATTCCTTTGTAATTAATCACTAGATTTTGATCCGTTCTTTTAAAGGGTGGGTTTATTTTCGGAATAAAATTGAAATATATTCGATAGAATTCTTTTATTATGTATCTATATTTAAATGTTAAAAATAAAATTATAGTTGTGCAAATTATTATATGTGTAACCATAGATTTTAGAGTTAATTGGCCGATACACCCCAAATGGGGGTGTATATTAGTCACTTGCCCATGATGGGACATATTTATTTTATCTGACCAAATTGCCTTTTTTCTCTCTCTCTTTCCTTCCTGCATTTACATGTGGGTGTGTCATTTTTTTTTTTCATTTTCGTTATCAATGCTCTTCTCTCCTCTTATCATTTTCAAAATGAATTACATGCAAAATAAATATGTTAAATATTTTTGAATTCACTTTGATTCTTAAATAATAATTTTAAATTTTCAATTTACTCAATGTGATTTTGAAATACAAAATTCAGAGATACATTTTTCTGATGATATCAATTTTCTAGGTTTTAGATTCGACATCGTTTTAGCGGTTAACAAATATTGTAGACGTTACAGAAGTGTTAGTTGTTAACAATTATTTTTACGCTTCGCGTTAATAAATATGTTCGCTGTTAACAAATATTGTAGACGTTAACAAAATTGTTAACTGTTAACAATTATTTTTACGCTTCGCGGTAATAAATGTGTTGGCTGTTAACAAATATTGTAGACGTTAACAGAAGTGTTATATGTTAACAAATGTTTTTACGCTTCGTGTTAATGAGAGAAAAGAGAAAGAGTATTCTCGGCATTTCCTTGCCAAATGGTTGTGTCAGTGTCCTTCATGTCCAATCAATGGTAGTTTGCTAATTTGAGATTTAAATAAGGGTAATTCACTAAATCACTCTAGATTTTAATTAGTAAAGATGATAGTAATGGATCCCATATATATAGTAACAAAAGGAGAAATTAGTATTTAGGTTCCCGTAAGTGGTACATATATGTAGAATAATGTGGCAGTTAATAATTTTCAAAAGTAAGTCAATGGCAAATGAAGTAATATTCCAAGTAGTGGTGAGGGTAAAAGTTAAGAATGGTCCTGAATTAATAATATTGATATGACCTCTTTTTTCGGATCCCATTTGAAATGATAAGATTATCACATGTTTCTGTCTAGCAGATCCAGATTAATTAATTTGAAACGTGAAAGCAAGTTGAATTAATTTAACTTGAAACAAAAACAGAGTGCAGAAGAGATGAAACGTTCTAGTTTTTCCAATTGAATTTTCTAAAAAAATACTTCATTGGTTTGAAAGGTTCTGTCATGAATCATAATCTAGTTTTTACTCAGCCTAAATGGAATTATTGAAACATTAAGGTAGTTAGTACTCTATTGATGCAATTTTAGTCACTTGTTTCGTGGACATTCACTTTTGCATTTATTCTTGAAGGGGTGTTAGGCCACAATAGAGAGGTATTAACAAAAAAAAAATATATATATAGTACAGTGTCTATTTAAACAGAAGAGAGAAGTAAAACAAGACATTCTACAAAAAAACAGAACAGAGAGTTTCCCGTGTCTATTTTCCAGTACAGTGTCTAAAAATGGAAGCATCAAAGATGTGTTTTGGTCTTAAAACCCTCCCTAACGTTCACAATGGCCCTCTCTTTCATAACACCAACTTCTCTCTCATTCCTCGCCGTTTGTTTCAAAACAACACCCTTTCCACCAAGAAACCCACAAAACACTATTTGTTATGTGTAAAGGCTGAGGGTAGTGGCGATCTTGAGAGTACTCGTCCATTGACGTATTTTCCTCCATCTACTTGGGGAGATCACTTCCTTTATGTTCCTGTTGATGACTCGGTAAGCACACACCTGATCTGATGTGTTTCATGATCAAACAAGCTCTCTTTAACTAAGTCATATTGTTCTCTTTGTAGAAATTTGAGGCCATTGAGAAAGAAATTGAATCTGTGATGAAGCCTAGAGTAAGAGACATGCTCGTGTGTCCTCACAGTAGTGACAAGGAGAAGATTCGTATTATCCATTTGCTTATTAGCCTAGGTATTGCTCATTATTATGAGACCCATATAGAAGAGATTTTACACCAAGCTTTCCAGAAGCTGGACGACTTAATTTCAGAAGAAGATGATCTGGAAACAATTGCAATCATGTTTGAAGTTTTCAGATTATACCAACACAAAATGTCTTGTGGTAAACTAACGACTTTTTTAAATGTGTTCCTATCAATTTTGCTTATTTGCAATTTTGCATGTATATGTATATATTTTTACAAAAAAAAAAATGTATATGTATATATATGACTATATTGGTTTCCTATAGATGTTTTTGAGAGATTCAAAGGTGAAGATGGGAAATTTAAGGAAAGTCTGGCACATGATGTTAGAGGACTGCTACAGTTGTACGAAGCAGCGCATCTTGGACTACCGTCTGAAGATATAATGGACGAAGCGTTGACTTTCACGCGGCATCACTTGGGGTCGTTGACTGGCCAAGAAACTACCCCAAATCTCTTTGAGCAGATACAACGTGCACTATATAGAGCTCGATATCATAACATAGAGATAGTGGTCATACGACAATACATCTCTTTCTACGAGCATGAGGAAGGGCACGACAAGACGTTCCTCAGGTTTGCAAAACTCAACTTCAACTTTTGCCAGATGCACTACGTCAAAGAGCTTAAGATTATCACCAAGTAATTAAGTTTTTCCCTTGATATGATTCTGATCATCAATCTACTTGATATGTAACTTATTCTATGGCTCCAGATGGTGGAAAGAGCTAGGTATGCCAACTAAGCTATCGTACATAAGAGATCGAAATGTGGAGTTCTATTTTGGTGTCCTAGGAATGTTTTTCGAGCCACGGTATTCACTTGCAAGAATTACTGCCATTAAACTTGCAATGGTCCTAACTGTTGTGGATGATACATGTGATGCATATGCCACTCTTCCTGAAGTTATTAGTCTTCATGATGCTTTCCAAAGGTATTTATGTAGAAGTCTTATCTACAAACATGCATATCTACCAATATCTACATATTGTGTATTAATGTAACTAATTAGAAAGAAATCAATTGTCCAGATGGGATCTTAGTGCCATGGAAGAACTACCAAGCTATATGAGAATCGTCTACCAAAATGCGTTAGAAACTGTTGAAGATATTGATCGAGAAATGGAAGCTCGAGGAAAGTTTGGTAGTTTGCAACCAACTATAGATAAGGTATAAGCAATCGATTTCAAGTAGTAGACGGAGTAGATTCCAGTTTGATGTAGTTAATATGAGTAAGATGATCCTTTGCAGACTAAGACTCTAGTGAAAATGTATCTGGCAATAGCAAAATGGGCACGTACAGGTCACGTGCCAAGCTTTGAGGATTACATGGAGATAGGGAGTTCCTCACCTGGACTGGATGGATTTGCAGCCTATGGATATATATCGATGATGGACGATTGTGATCAGAAGCAATTGCATGAGTGGTTGAACTCCAAACCCAAAATATTTGAAGCTTTAAATACTGCATTTCGCCTTACAAATGACATAGCCACTTTTGAGGTATGAATATTACACATGGACCAAGTCTTACTACCAAATTTATAACTCTTTTTTTCTATATAAATGAACAGCAAGAAGTGAGCAGAGGAGAAGTGGCGAATGGCGTCAACTGTTACATGAAGCAACATGGTGTTACCAAAGAAGCAGCGGTTGAAGTATTGAAGAAGGTGGAACGAGAGAACTATAAGATAATGCTGGAGGAGTTTGTTTCTTCAAAAGCTGTGCCACGACAGATTCTGGTGCGACCCGTCAACATTGCACGTACGATTGATTCGTTTTACAAGGAAGGCGATGCATTTGGTCATCCTGATCAAAACCTAAAAGACCTTATTGTCTCTTTGTTCCTCCATCCAATTCCTCTTTAAAAACTAATGGGAGTTAAGAGTGAATTTGGGAGATATATTAAATAATGGGTAGACTAAAATGTTATTCTATTATCTTCAACATTTCTTTCCTTGGACGTTCTTTGTATTTCATGTGCATTCAGAACTACTTGTGCCCCCTCTCATACTTTTTTGGCTTGTTTTCTTCCTTTTTAACGTTGGAAGTATGACGTTATAAATAACCAAGAGTTGGTTCAACAAAGGGATATCAGTATAACAACACACAAACTGAAAAAGAAACAGGTGCGATAAAAATAATGAAAACACAAACAAGGGATATCAGTAGATACCTGAATTTTTTAAATATCATTCTTTTTTAATCTTCCTCCTTGTTTTTCATTTGTCAAAACTCTAAACCCTATATTCCTAAATTACAACCCTAAAATCATCAATATTACCTTTATTCTTTAAATATTTACATATAAAAGTAAAGAAATTTTCGATTGGTTGAAACTAACACACTAGGGTTACAATCTCTAACCTTAAAAAATTTAATCCAAAGGTGGAGATTGTGTCCTCTCTATTTGTCTTATGAAACAGGGAAAGATGAGAGGAAGAAGATTATGGTGGTGCTTGTGTGAATATGGGCCCAACTCACTTTCTCCAGCCCAATAGCGCAACCTACGAAAAAAGGAAATACGTTAAAATCGGTTAGTTAAATTGTTAAAGCAATTAGGAAAACGAAGACTAAAGACGGTGGGCAAGGTTATAAATAGAGATCGGTGGTAGAAGCTAATCATCCGAAACACAAGACCAAAAGAGAGAGAGCTCGAGAGATAGGGTTAGAGAAGAAACTCAAGGCGAGAGACATTGTTCGAGTCATGTCTCAAAGGGATAAAGTTTCTTTGATCTTTCTTAATCTTTGTTGTGTCTTCCTATTAAGCGCTTATAGTGTTTGTGTAAAACCCTTTGATTGATAGTGGATGTTGTGGGAGACAGTTCCCACCCGAGACGTACGGCGCTAGAGGTCGGGAACTCGGTGATCAAATTCTCTGTATTATAGAATTAAGCAATCTAACGATCGAGAATTCCTAACAAGTGGTATCAGAGCAATCCAGGTTTTGATTTCAGATAAGGAGTCTAAGCAGATTCGCAAAGAAGAAAGATAAAGGAACTTTTATTTTATTTTTTTCGAGGAAAAGGCAAATCCATTGCTTACAAGATTTGATATTGAAAGATCAAAGGGCAACACGAGTTTGGCTTAGGGAAGTACAAGGTGTCGAAGCAATAACATCATCTCAAGGGAGTTGAACAAAGTTGGTATCGATAGTCTTCTTAACAAGATTGAAAGTTAGGCGGCGGGATCCATTATTCATAATGGCTGTACAAAGTGTTTTTGTTCAAGGTTGATCTATCGAAATAAGAGGTTATTATTACTTATATTTCAAGGGATTTCAGATCAAGGTGGAGATGATGTTAAAGCTTCAGGTTATGGGTTAAAGACCCCTGTAACATTTCCTGAATATATCTTTAACCAGTGATTTAATTTTGTTGACCCCCATAAGTTGAACTAAATGTTTGCGAGCTAAATGTTTGCGAGAATATGTTGTTCTGTTACACGTATTTATTTTTCATTCTCAAAATTATAAAAGAAAAATTCCATAAAAATATCCCAACTAAATTTCGTTAAACTTTTTAATACCCAAATATTTTACTACCCAGTTTAGTATCCCAACTAATTATTTTTTTCATTTTAATACACAAAATTTTATAATTATATTCATTTTAATACCCAAACTTTATTTATTTTAATTAACAATACTACTAAGTTTCAAACAAAATTTAAAGAAATTTTTAAAATCTAAGAAAACATATTTAAAATTTCTAATTTTACTTAATAATTTAAGAAAGAAGGTAAATAAACTCTAGAGAAGATTTAAAAGTTTAAAAAATAGTTTTGAAGGAAAGCGAACTAATTTTATTTTTTTTTATTTTAGAAAACAAACTAAATTCAATATTTAAAACTTAAAAAATTATTACTAAATTTAAGATTATAGAAAAATTATTTACTTTTATCTCTCAAACATAAAATACAATTAAAACTTTCTGTAAAGATTAGAGATTTTAAAATTTTCATTTGAAACTTATTAATATTTTTATCAAAATAAACAAAGTTTGGTTATTTAAATGGGTACAGTTATAAAAGTGTGTATTAAAATAGGTAAAATAATTAGTTGGGGGTATTAAACTGGGTAGTAAAAAAAATTAAGTATTAAAATGCTTAACAAAATTTAGTTGGGGTATTTTTATGGAATTTTCTCAAATATAAAATAACATGTTAAAATGGTTATGGGTATAGAAAAAGTAAGTTCAATATCAAATGCGTGGTGGTACAGCTAATGGTTAGCGTAAGCAGAGCCGATTCTGGGTCAAAACAAAAGAATCAATAGTTTCTGATCGTCAGTTAATACAAAAAATATCGGTCACATTTTTTCACAAATGTATTTTTTGTGTAGTGATTAAACAGCCTTGTAAATACACCCACACCCGAGTTCGAGAACCCTAACCATCATAATTTTTATTTTCGGCCATTTTTCTATTTTTGGTTTATAACCTTAAGAATTATAGAACCGGTTCTTAGCTTAAAGCAGTCGGTTGTGTTCCTCTAGGTTTAAATTTCTTTGAGAAGATGGTTATGCATGTCATAGTATTTACCAATCTTATAGTACTGATTTCGTTCCTCAAGTTCAAAATTATTGAAAGGTTTCATTAAAAAACGTTGGCTCTTGTAAAAAACTGAATATACGAACCACAAGATGGTGGCCTAAAGGTAGGCGAGCTTTGGGATTTGTTAAGCAACCCGAGTTCGAAGACACTCCACTACATCTTATCTTGTGGCCACGCGGATATGCGCCATCTTACGGCCCATTTAAATACCTCGAGTGAGGGTCTATCCGTGGGCTGCACCACCTCTTCGGGGATTAGTCCGAGCCTCTTCATGGACTTGGGATACCCCCAAGGTTAAAAAAAAAAAAAAAACTGGATATACAAATACAAAATAAATATAAATATAACTAAAACATAATTTCTTTATATGTCTTTTTGTTCGGTAAGAACGCAAAATTTACACACCTGAAACGGTTCGTGTCTATTTGCATATCTAACATATTATATCGGCTTGAAGTACATAAATAATTCTATGATGTAGGGTTAGAATGCAAATGGATGTCACATTTACGATAAACGTACCGAAACCAACCTTTATATTAAAGGTATACAAAGAAAAAAAATTATTTTCGGGGTCATGTAAGATATGCTTGATAAGGTACGTGTCACATGCAGTGGCGGATCTACTTGTATGAAAGGGGGGTCAGCTGACACCCCTTAAAATTTATATATGTGATTTGTTAAGAAAGAACAAGTGTATTTCATCAGCTCTGATGGTTAGATCATATAAGCTGACACCCCATAAACCAAGGTTCAAACCCACTTGACACCCTTCTTTTGCTTATTTTTTATTTGGATATAAAAGCCCATTTAATTTGACACCCCCAAACCAACATCCTAAATCCGCCACTGGTCACATGTGGGTTTAGACGTTGGAGAAGGGATGATTTGACCCAATAAATGCGTTCAAAGTATTAGCACGAGTGGTGGTTCTTTTTCGTGGACCGACCCACACTCTGATAGATACCATATATTACACAGCCAACAAAAGAAGTAAACAGAGTTCTCCTTTGTTGTACTTCTTTTATATGCTTTTGATATGAGTCCTTGCTTTGCACCTGATCGACATGAGATCAGTGATGATGGAGATCACGTTGATATTCAATAAAGGAGATCAGATTTCTAAAAAAGATATCAAGTGTTTAAAAGAATAATAATAACCTGATCGCGTAGATTCCATTGTAATTAATCATATGACCTCTTTTTCGGATCCCATTTAAAATGATGAGAGTTATCACATGTTTCTGTATGGTAGATCCAGATTAATGGATTTGAAACGTGAAAGCATATTGGATTCATCTTTCTTGAAAACAAAAACAGAGTGCAGAAGAGATCAAACGTTCTAACACATGCTTCTTTTCCACTTGAAAAATCTAACAAAATACTCCACTGGTTTGAAAGGTTCTGTCATGAATCATAATCTAGTTTTACTCAACCTAAATCGAATTATTGAAACATTAAGGTTGTTAGTACTCTATTGATGCAGCTTTAGTCACTTGTTTCGTGACATTCACTTTTGCATTTATTCTTTGAAGGGGTGTTAGGCCACAAAAGAGAAGTATTAATTAAAAAAAAAAGACGGAGTATATTCAAATAGTTAAAGTTAACTAAGAAGGATCCTTACAGACTAAGAGTCTGGTGACATTGTATCTGGCGATAGCAAAATGGGCACGCGCAGGTCACGTTCCAAGCTTTGAGGATTACATGGAGATTGGGAGCTCCTCACCTGGACTGGATGGCTTTGCAGCCTACGGATATATATCAATGGACGATTGTGATCAGAAGCAATTGCATGAGTGGTTGAAATCCAAACCCAAAAATATTTGAAGCTTTAAATACTGCATTTCGTCTGAACAATGACATTGCCACTTTTGAGGTATGTATATGTATATATATTACACCTGGACCAACTCTAACTACCAAAATAAACTTCTTATATAAAAATGAACAGCAAGAAGTGAGCAGAGGAGAGGTTGCGAATGGCCTCAATCGTTACATAAAGCAACATGGTGTTACCAAAGAAGCAGCGGTTGAAGTATTGAGGAAGTTGGAAAGAGAGAACTATAACATCCTGATCAAAACCTAACAGACATTATTGCGTCTTTGTTCCTCCATCCAATTCCTTTTAAGAACTAAAGAAAGTTAAGAATGAATTTGGGATGATTACAAAAAAAAGAGTGAATTTGGGAGATACATAAAATAATGAATAGACTAAATTGTTGACTTTAAATTTTCTGAATAAATCATCTCACATTTGAGCATCATCATCGTAGTTCAAAATACTCTACAATATTTCTCTGTTGACAACATTTAAGAGCCATGATTTTACCATACTATTCTTGAAGAAGATTACGAAAGATCCATCAATGAAACCTAGCTTGTTTTAGCATCAAGACTAATTATCATAGCTATTGACCAACTGTTTATAGTTTGTTCCATCGATAATGACACGATCGATATGATCTCCTGAATGAAGAACCGGCTGTATGTACTGTCATAGGACTCGGTCATCATCGAAATCATATTTGAATCATTGCTATGAATAAATCGTCGAGATTATTGTCGTTATGCAGTGAAATCTTCAGGTTCATCTATATTCGGTGTAACCAACCTTTTTAGGACTTAAAACCACAATCTTCCTGTGTAGAACTTGGTGAAAATTCATAATACTTAGGGAAACCAAAACATATCAAAATATGTGTTTTTGTATCCCTAGGAATTGAATTAATTTAATAGAAATTATCAAAATATTTAAAGATATATTTTTCTAATGATATGTCTTTTCATCCTAAAAATGCAAGGGTTTATAAGAAATTGTAAAAATATGTAAAGAGTCTTTTTCATTATAAAAATTACATAAATTTTGAAGAGGTTTTCAAAGTGTCTAAGGTGTATCTTTTCATTCTAAAACTTGTGAATATTTTTAATGAATTGTCTTTTAGTTATTTGCATATCGAATTTGTATGCATTTTGAAATATCTTAAAAATTATCTTAAAATATTGAGATAATTCGGTATGAGTAGTTTAATTATTTATAATATTATATTAACTTTATGGTTTTGATATTATTATTTTTTTCAAAAACTTCTATATATTTTATATTTGTTTTCGTTTATTCGGTTTCAAATCAAATATTCAAACTATTTTGATAATATTAATTATTAGTAGATAAGCACTAACAAAATGTAAACCATGAAATTTTTTATATATGTGCACTTTTTAATTTATGCATAATTTTGATATATGTATTATTTATTTAGTAAATATCTAATTACATTTAAATAGAGAATGATTGTTGGAAATATAAGTAAATCTTTGTAACCATTTAAATGAACTTTTGCAATTTTATGGATGAATAGTTGCAACTGATTAAAATGAAACCTAGCAATATATAAGGATGAACTATTGTAATTGTAGCATTTGATGATGAATCATTATATTTTTGTGGAATGTTATACCAAAACATACTTCTTCAGAAGCTGTCAATTCTTTAAATAAGTATAATTTATATATTTTAAACAACATTAAAGAGGCTAAACTTAAGTATAAATATCATTTATTGGAAGAACCTATTAATTCTTAGGTATTTTTAAAAAACTATTAATGAGATTAAACTTTTGTATATATAGCATCTATTGAAAAAAAACTTGATAAATTAGAAAATATAGTATTTGTTTTAATGCATAACTTCATCATTTACTGACATGTAATGGAAATTAAAGTGGCCTGAGACATTATTTATCCCCGTTTCTATAGAATTTACATATTTTATAAGGGTTAGTCCACAGAATTATGTGGAACATGAACTTTTCTTAAATTACTCATTAAAATATTAGAAACAATATCCATGCACCATGAAAATAAGTTTAACATACATTAATATAAATGTATAATGTGATTAGGTACTTTTTAGTTAACATGAAAGAGCTTAAACTTCAGTAAATATTATTTATCAGAAAACTCGATCTTTTTGTAAGTGTTAACCCACATATTTCAAGATAAATTATAAAATACAGTACTTTTCTTTTAATGCATAGATGCATCAAACACAAATATAGGATGAATATCAAGGATGTCTGACACTTTTGTTGTTCCAATTTCTCTAAAATATATATATGTATATATAGAGAGATTTCCTAGGGTTTAGTTCTTTGATTTACATGGTATATGAAGTTTTATTAAATTACTCGTTGGAAAATTATAACTGAATAAATTTAGGATATATTAGTGTAAATTTTTAATGTGGTTAAATATTTTAAACAACACTAAAGAGACTAAACTTAAGTACAAATAGCATTTATTGGAAAAATCTCGATTTTTTCTTAAGGGTTAACCCATAGATTTCAAGATAAATTAAAAATATGAAATTTTTGGATTTATGCATAGCTGCATCCAGAACTAATATAGGATGAATATGAAAGAGTTATGATACCTTAGTTGTCCAAGTTTCTTTAGAAAATAGAGTTTAGTTCACTGATTTTGGTGGTATATGGAGTTTTAATAAATTCCTCGGTTGAAAATGAAAATTGATGCATATGTACCAAGAACATAATTTTAGTACATTAATATGAATTTTGAATGTGGTTAGGTATTTTTAAACAAAACTGAGGAGGTCTATATATAATATTTATCTGAAAACTTGATCTTTTTGAATGGTCATATATTTCATGAAAAGTTAAAAAATATGGTATTTTTATTTTACTGAATGCATCATGACATAATATGGAGATTAAAGAGGTTTGATGTATTAGGTGTTCCCGTTACTACAGAAATAAAGTATTTATATGGGTTAGTCTACTTATTAGGTGATATGTGAAGTTTAAATAAATTACTTATTGGAAAATTAGAAATGATGTCCATGTACCATGAAAATATGTTTAGTATACATATATATAAATTTGGAGTGTGGTTATGTATTTATAAACAACACTAAATAGAATAAATAGTATAGATAGTATTTATAGAAAAATTCAATCTTTCGTAGGGGTTATCCTACATATTTCAAGATAAATTAGAATATATGGTATTTTTGTTTTAATGCATAGATGCATCATGTGTTGAAAATAGTATGGAGTTTGAGACCTTAGGTTTTCCCGTTTCTCTAAAAAATAAAAATTTTATAGGGGTTAGTCTACTTATTAGGTGGTATATAAAGTATAAAAAATTATTCGTTGCAAATGATGCGCGTGTACCATGAAAATAAATTTAGCACACATTAATATGTATTAGATCTTGGTTAGGTGTTTTTAAAAAAAAAAATATTATTGAGGCTAAACTTTAGTATATATAACATTTATTCGAAAAAAACTTGATCTTTCCATAAGATAAATTAGAAAATATGATATTTTGTTTGAATGCATAACTTCATCATGCAATGACATGTGATGAAAATTAAAGAGTTTAAGACCTTATTTGTCCCCGTTCACCATAAGTTACAGATTTTATAAAGGTTAGTCAGCTGACTTAAGTGGAATATGAAATTTTATTAAATTACTTATTAAAATATTAGAAACAATATCTATGCACCATGAAAATATGTTTAACATACAACAATATAAATGTATAATGTGATTAGGTACCTTTTAGTCAACATGAAAGAGCTTAAACTTCAGTAAATATTATTTATTAGAAAACTCGATATTTTAGGTGTTAACCCACAAATTTCAAGATAAATTATAAAATACATTACTTTTCTTTTAATGCATAGATGCATCCAACACAAATATAGGATGAATATCAAGGATGTATGACACCTTTGTTACTCCAATTTCTCCAATATATATAGAGATTTCATAGAGTTTAGTTCTTGAATTTACATGGTATATGAAGTTTCATTAAATTACTCGTTGGAAAGTTATAACTGATTCTCATGTACCATGAAAATTAATTTATGATACATTAGAATAAATTTTTAATGTGGTTAGTTATTTTAAACAACATAAAAGAGGCTAAACTTAACTAAAATAGCATTTACTGGAAAAAAAATTGATCTTTTCGTATGTGTTAACCCACATATTTCAAGATAAATTAAAAACTTTGGATTTTTTTTAATTATGCATAGCTACATCCAATACTGATATAAGATGAATATCAAAAAGTTCTGATACTTTAGTTATCCAAGTTTCTCCGGAAAATAGAGATTTCATAGGATTAGTTTATTGATTTTGGTGGTATATGGAATTTAATTAAATTCCTCGGTTGAAAGTTAAATTGATGCTCATGTAACATGAACATAATTTTAGTACATTAATTTAAATTTTGAATTTGGTTAGGTATTTTTAAACAAAACTAAAAAGGATAAACTATAGTATATATAACATTTATCGGAAAACTAGATCTTTTTGTGGGGATTAACTCACATATTTCAAGATAAATTAGAAAATATGGTATTTTATTTTAATACATAGCTCCATAATGCAGTAACATAGTATGGATATTAAAAATGTTTGATGCCTTAGGTGTTCTCGTTTCTCCCGAAAAGAAGAATCTTTATAAGGTTTAGTATATTTATTAGGTGGTATATGAAGTTTAAATAATTTACTCACTGAAAAATTTAAAATGATGCCCATATACCATGAAAATAAGTTTAGCATATATATAAACAACATTAAAGAGGCTAAATATTATAGATAGCATTTATCGTAAAATTTAATATTTCCGTGAGGTTAACCCACATATTTCAAGATAAACTAAAAATATGATATTTTTTTTTAATGCATATAAGCATCATGCAATGACATAGTATGAAGATTAAAGAGGTTTAAGACCTTATGTGTTCTCGTTTCTCTAGAACATATTTACAAGATATGAGGGCATCATTTCTAATTTTTCAACCAGTACTTTGTTTAAAATTCGTTTAGCATACATGAATATAAATTTAGTGTGGTTATGTATTTTGAAAACAATATTCATGAGGCTAAACTTTAGTATATATACCATTTATTGGAAAACAAGCTGTATATTTTCGTAAGATAAATTAGAAAGTATGATATTTTATTTAATGCATATTTTCTTCATGCAGTGAGAAGTGATGAAAATTAAAGAGGTCTGGGATCTTAGTTGTCCATGTTTCTATAGAAATTACATATTTTATAGGGACTAGCACATAATTAGGTGGAATATGAAGTTTTTTTAAATTACTCATTAAGATAGTAGAAACGATGTCCATGTTTCATGAAAATAACTTTAACTTACATTAATAAAAATGTATAATGTGATTAGGTATTTTTAATTAACATAAAATAGCTTGAAATTCAGTATATAGCATTTATCGGAAAACTCGATTTTTTTGTAGGGGTTAGCACAGATTTCAATATAAATTAGAAAATATAGTATTTTTCTTTTACTGCATAAATGCATAAGCACATATATAGGATGAAGATCAGGATGTCTAACACCTTTGCTGTCCCAATTTCTTTAAAATATAGAGATATCATAGGGTCTTGTTTCTTGATTTACGTGGTATATAAAATTATATTAAAATATTTGTTGGAAACTTATAACTGATGCCCATGTACCATGAAAATAAATTTAGGATACATTAGTATAAGTTTTTAATGTGATTATATATTTTAAACAACACTAAAGAGGCTAAAATTAAGTGCAAATAACATTTATCGGAAACTCGATCTTTTTGTACGGATTAACCCACATATTTCAAGATAAATTAGAAAATTTTGAAAGTTTTGTATTTATGTGTATCAGCATCCAACACTGATATATGATAAATATCAAATAGGTTTGATACTTTAGTTTTCCAAAGTTCTTTAGAAAATAGAGATTTCATAGGGTTTAGTTCATTTATTTTGGTGGTATATGAATTTTATTAAATTCTTCGGTTAAAAATTAGAACTGATGCCCATGTAACATAAACGTAAGTACATTAATATAAATTTTTAATATGATTATGTATTTTTAAACAAAACTAAAGAGGCTTATGTATAACATTTCTCAGAAAATTTTGTCTTTTTATAGAGGGTTAATCCACATATTTTAAGATAAATTAGAAAATATGTTTTTTTGTTTTAATTAATGATGCATCATGCATTGACATAGTATGAAGAACAATGAGTTTTAAAACTTTAGATTTTCCCGTTTCTACATAAAATGAAGTTTTTATAGGGGTTAATCAACTTATTATGTGGTATATGAAGTTTAAATAAATTATTCATTAGAAAATTTTCCCATCATGAAAATAAGTTTAGCATACATGTATATAAATTTGGAGTGTGGTTATGTATTTTAAACAACACTAAAGAGGTTAAATAGTATAGATAGTATTTATAGAAAAATTCAAGGTTTACGTAGGGGTTAACCCACATATTTCAAGATAAATTAAAAAATATGGTATTTTTATTTTAATGCATCTCTGAATCAGGAACTGACATAGTATGAAGACTAAAGTGGTTTGAGACCTTAGGTGTTCCCATTTCTCTAGAAAATAGAAATTTTATAGGGGTTATTACAGTAATTGTCGTATATAAAATTAATAAAAAATACTCACTAAAATCTTAAAAACGATGTTCATATACCATGAAAATAAGTTCAACATACATTAATATAAATTTATAATATGATTAGGTATTTTTAATCAACATAAAAAAGCTTAATCTTAAGTAAATATCACTCATCGGAAAACTCGATATTTTTGTAGGGGTTAACCCACAGATTTCAAAATCTAATTATATAAAGTTGACTTCTAATCCCTCACGTTCGTCCACGTTGGATAATAGATTCTCTCCATGCTACCACGTGTCATATGGACTTTATGACTTTCTGGCCCAACCTTTGTTTAGTCCAAGGCCTGTTCACGAGTAAATCAGTGTTTCGTCTCTCTGCTTCCTGCAAAATTAGGGTTCTTCGTCCAAGCCATCACCCACGATCTACGATCTTCCCTCATGCAAGGAGATGGAACTGCCACAATAAAAATGTAAGCTTTCCTACTATGAGAACCATCTCCTGAATTTTGAGTTAATTTGGTTTCATTTTAGATGTCATATGTTTATTCAAAATTCGCGTTTGTGATTCCTTTTTTTGTTCACAGTGATCGGAGAGCAATTTCATTTAACTTCGATATGTGACAGTGACAACGATTGCGGCTGTATCAATCAACATCGATGTAGGAGTTCCCATGATCGGAATGGGTATGTTGATTTGATTCTGATATGTAGATACCAATCATGTATTCCATTATCCAAGTTTCTTAATTTTCGATTCTTGGCTGATGGGTTCTTTTAGCTTAGCAAGTTTAGATTCTATTTTTTTTTTTTTGTCTAGGTTGGTTAGCTGGTTTATGGACAGCTGAACGGGTCATTGGCATAACAAGATGAAACATTGGCCTCCAAAGTTTTATCATTTGTCCTCCAGATTGTTTAACAAAGATATATGTTTTGATTATTTAGTAACTGTTTCAAGTTCCATAAATCTCAGGTCTGACCTCTTCTTATGGCATCACGTCGTTTTAGTGATATTCTTGCTGTGAATTCTTTTTAGCAACCTGTGTTGCAGTTTTAGTTTATATGTTTTGTGATACAGGAATTTCCAGTTCACAAGATATAGTTAAGCTTCGCTACACAAATCCATGTGAATCGTTGACCCTGATGAATTGCTGTTTCACAGGTACCAGAGACGCTTCCAGAAAAAGCACTCTCTAAGATGAGCACACCACCAAAGAGTGAATCACCAATCAGAACACCTAACGAATTAATTGAAGCTGATGGGTTCGTCTTTGGATTCCCAACAAGGTACGGCATGATGGCTGCTCAGTTCAAAGTCTTCTTGGATGCTACCGGTGGACTTCGGAGAACTCAGTCACTCGCTGGTAAACCAGCTGGATCTTCTACAGCACTGGCTCTCAAGGTGGTAGCCAAGAAACCACTGCGTAAGTTCCCATGAAACCATGAGAGTCATGTATGAGCCATAGTTTGTCAATAATAAAGTAGATGTTTTTTTCTCAAGTCATGTTCACGCATACGTGAGGTCAGTAAGTACACAAAACTTTAGCTCATTATGTCTCCGTTTAAACTATAGATAATAACAATTTTTTGAGCTTCTGCAAAACCATGAACTCATATCAAACATAGCATACACCGTGGTTAATGAAATTTCCAGTCCACTAAAAGATCAATCTGCTCATGTCTACATCATTTGTGATGGAGGAAACATTGAAGGATTTTCTACCAAGTCAGCTATATAATAAAGGACTTATGGTCATTGCAAACAACCTTTTTATTAGATTTTAGATGTGTTATATGATTTCTGCAGAGTGACTGAGCCTCAGCCTAAGTACTCTACCACAGAGAAGCAATTTTTTGACATGCTAATCTCGATAGAGAAATGTACATATGCGCAGTATGGATGAGACATGAACAATTTACGTAGTCAAGGCTGGCACCATGTGGTTTTACACCTGGTTATGGCGTCCTGATGGTGATTCTACTTCTTTTTCTTGAGAACCTCAATTAATACATCAGTTGCAACATCTACATTTTCCTCTCATAAGAAACTTGAACGGAGACAAATATATACAAATATAACAGCGACTGATAACAGAGACTGACTGCTAATGGTTCTGAGTCGTTCCCACTGCACAAAAGAACAAACAAAAAAATCCAAGTTGAATAATAAGAAATGAACCATCCATACATTACGTAAGACATAGAAGATATACTTCGAATTTACAAAACCATTTAACGTAATAAAAAATACAATAAAAGAGTAGATATAGTCATGCACTGAAGAAATCTAAATAGATGTCAGAACCCAAAAAATATCTTGACGTAATGAAAGAAACACACAAAAAAATAATACACAACCAAATTTTGTTGTTGTTGATATTACCCTTCACGCAAGCATCTCTAACCAGTAATATGTTTGATCTGAATTAAATGATTGAACCCCTGAAAAGAGAACATCTGATATCAGCATGAAAGTGGAGAAGGGAATGCTAGCAAACAAAACAAACAGTGTAACTTATAACCTAGAGGATGAAACAAAACTAAAACCAAGACGACTTGGATGAATGAGAACAACGAAAACTATAGAGATAATATATTTGTGTTGTGTCATGCTGTAGTTGTAAAGGTAATAATATATTTTAAATAAAAATAGTAATAAATATAGTTATGCTTATGGGTCAAAAAGACAGTAACCAAAGTAACCAATCTAACTTTTGATGTATGAGATCTAATGTAAAAAAATCAATCTGTAAATAATAGTATAAATAGATAAATAGATATTTTAAATGTACACAATACAAAATATTAAATAATATATATATATATATATATATATATATATATATATATATATATATATATATATATATTCATATAATTAATTCTATTAATTAAAACAAAGAGGGTCAAAATCAACATGATCTTATTATATAAAGTAAAGTTTTCTATCTTTTGAGATTGCCACCTCACTAATTAAGTTTATGTAATAGTGATATGTGTCTTTTAAAAAAATTGTATGTTTTGGTTTTATATGTGGGCTTTACGAATCAAGTCCATAATCCTATTCGTCTTTAACTAAATCTATTTTGGTTTTTTAAGATTTTCGTCTTTTTACTATCAGCTTTACCGACCATAGAATTTGTTAAAGATGATGGAAGACTACTTTTTTACGACTGATTTCTGGAGCTATAAACTGGTCGTGTTTTTTCGAATGCATTTCTTTACGTTGTGTAAGAGAATTCGAACAGTTACGAGATTAAATCAATGGTAGTCATTAACGACCATCTTAACATCCACTCTTACAACAATTCCTTATTCATTGCCTTTGCCTTCTTAATTTCTGTCGTCAATCTTCATATGTAAAAAGGAATGCTCTCATCCTGTACATTATCCTCTCATCTCTCATTCTCCGAACTCTATCTTCTTAGATTTTGGGAAACCTTATACAAAACACTATAAAAAGAGAGTAAACTATTTAATGGCATGGCACTATAAGAATGGAGGAAACTATACTTTATATATATAGATAGATAGATAAAATATGACTAGCCATCTTTGTCTCTTCATGTTCGGTACAGTGACCAAAATAGAATTAGCTAAAAAGTTAAAAGTAATACAGTATGCCAATGTATAAATTGTGATTTTTTCTGTTTTCACTTTATTTTCTGTGAAAGTATGGACATAACTTTTTTTACAATATAAATAACTAGATCTAAAGAAAAAAATAACAAAAAGTTAACATAATAAGATATATGAAATGCAAAATTAAACTTAACAAATTAAATCAATATTGTTTTCATGATATAATTAAGACTAACGATATCATATGCAAATAAATGTATATACGTCATGAATTCCAAAAAATAGTATAATTTGATACTGATTTAAAAATAAAGTTTGATACTAAAAATTAAGAAGAACACATTCCCCTGAATATCGCAACCATCTGATTAAATTCAACGTCAAATCATTTTAACCAAAAATTTAAGAATATAAAAATGGTAATCATGAAAATAATAATTCAAGCCACATATATAATCAAATCTGTCCCAATAAAAACATTTGTTAAACCAAATACACCTATGTACCAACCCGTAGTAAGTAAATGTAATTCATTTGACTTGCATGTTTCTTGAAAAGTGAATCAAAGATATACATTCCGTTTTAGTATTCTAAGGCTATCTTTTGAATTTAACCTAGAAAAAAATGTTATAAAATACACAGTGTTGATAGTGTAGAAAAGTTAAAAGACATTTTTTTTATTTCAAAAAGAAAAATATAATTTACTTGATTCTGCATACATAGAAGTTTCATGAAGGATTGGTGTTCAAGATTCTTTTTAAACATATAATTAAATATTTAACAAGTGTGTTTTTCTTTTCTTTTTATTCTAATTGTAACATAAAGGATTTGAAATTTCCAAAACTATTCACTTCAGATTAATGACTCTAAAAGTCAATGTATGAGATTAATTACAAAATATTTACTTAAGCTATACAAGAATTATTATTAAGAAAAACATAAACTATTTTGACATCGAATATGTAATCAAATGTTTTTCAAGCAAATAACATGAGATCATTTGAAGTTCTCACAACATATCAATGTCATAACTCTTTATAATAGAAATAACTATTGTAGATAAGCAAAACATATCTTACCACATATAATCCTTTCTCAAAAAAAGTTATCATATACATCTCTTGCATATGTAAACCTAAACAACAAACCACAAAATTATATAAAAATAGTAATTTGTCTCTAAGTTGTATTCTATTGTGTCTCTATGGTTGAATTCTTTTGTGGAAGCTGATAAGCTTTTTGTATGACATTGACTTAGTTAATGATAACTAATTGTTGAGTTAAAAGAAAAGTAGTAATTTAGATCAAAAGAAAAGTATATCCCGCCCGTAGGGCGGGTCGACCCTAGTAAATTATAAAATAAAATACTTTTCTTTAATGCATCCATGCATCCAGAATAGATATATGATGAAGTTTAAGGATGTCTGACACCTTTATTGTAAAATTATATCTCTTTGTATGAATTAACCTACATATTTCAAGATAAATTAGATAAAATAGTATTTTATTTTAATGCATAACTCCATCATGCAGTGTATTTGTATGAATTAACCTACATATTTCAAGATAAATTATATAAAAGAGATTTTTTATTTTAATGCATAACTCCATCATACAGTGACATAGTATGAATATTAAAGAGGTTTGATACCTTAGGTGTTCTCGTTTCTCCTGAAAAGATGAGTTATTATTGAAATAAATCCACTTATTAGGTGGTATATAAAGTTTAAATAAATTACTCACTGAAAAGTAGAAATGATGCACATGTACCATGAAAATAATCTTAACATATATATATATATATATATATATAATGTGATTAGGTATTTCTAAACAACACTAAAGAGGCTAAATATTATAATAGCATTTATCAAAAAAAATAATCTTTTCGTAGGGGTTAACTCACATAATTCAAGATAAATTAAAAAAATATATGGTAATTTTGTTTTAATGCATAGCTTCATCATGCAATGACAAAGTATGAAGATTGAAGAGATTTAAGACCTTAGGTGTTCTCGTTTCTCTAGAAAATAGAGATTATATAGGGGTTAGTCAACTAATTAAGACGTATCTAATTTTTTTGAAAAGAAAATACTCATTTGAAAATTAGAAATGATGTTCATGTACCATGTAAATATGTTAAGCATACATGAATATAAATTTAGAGTGTGGTTACGTATTTTAAAAGAATACTAATGAGGCTAAATTTTAATATATTTAATAATTATTGAAAAATCGAGATATTTTCATATGATAAATTAGAAAATATGATATTTTGTTTTAGTCCATAATTTCATCATGCAGGGACATATGATGAAAATTAAAAAATTCTGATACCTTATTTATCCATGTCACTATAGAAATTACATAATTTATAGAAGTTAGACCACATAATTAGGTGGAATATGAAATTTTATTAAACTACTCATTAAAATATTAGAAATGATGTCCATGTAACATGAAAATAAATTTAACATACATTAATAAAATGTATAATGTAATTATTATTTTTTAATCAAAATAAAATAGCTTAAACTTCAGTATATATCATTTATCGAAAAACTCTATCTTTTTGTAGGGTATTTCAAGATAAATTATAAAATATGATAAATCTTATAATGTGTAGATGCATCCAACACAGATATATGATGAAGATCAAGGATGTCTGACACTTTTTGTGCCAATTTCTCTAGAATATAAAAATTTCATAGAGTTTAGTTTTTTTATTTACGTGGTATATGAAGTTTTATTAAATTACTCGTTGAAAAATTATAACTAATGCCATGTACCATGAAAATAAATTTAGGATACACTAGTAAATTTTTGATGTGGTTAGATATTTTAAACAACACTAAAGAGGCTAAACTTAAGTACAAATAACATTTATCAGAAAAATTAATTTTTTTTGTAAGAGTTAAACCACATATTTCAAAATAAATTATAAAATATGGAATACTTGTATTTATGCATAACTGCATACAACACTGATATAAGGTGAATATTAAACAGTTTTGATAAAAAAAAAATAGATTTTTTTTTTAGGATTTAGGAGGTGTTAGTGGGACTTAGATTTATATTCGTTAAATTTGTAAAGAGTTGTAGAGAATTTTGCATATTGTGAAAATCTATGAAAGTAAAGTATTATAATGATAAGAATGCAAGGGATATATGAAGTATTCTCAAAATCTTGTTATGTGAGTTAAAATGTTTAGAATATAACTCCCGATAACACTTTACTAGATTTGTAGAATAACTAAAATCTAAACTTTTTGAATAACAAGGAATTTTAAATAGAATTACAAAATCATCAAACCAATAACACTAAACTTTAATGAAAATGTAAGAATCAATAAACCTATAACAAAAAACTTGAAAATTCCAAGAATCCTTATAAATTCAATTCCCACTTACACCATTTTACTTCATTGATTTTGATTGTGTATGGAGTTTTATTAAATTTCTCGGTTGAAAATTAAAATTGATGCACATATATTCTTAATATAGTATTTTAAATATGAACATAAGTTTAGTATATAAATATAAATTTTAAATGTGGTTAGGTATTTTTAAACAAAACTAATGTGGTCTATATATAACATTTATCGGAAAACTCGATCTTTTTGTATGGGTTAATCCAAATATTTTAAGATAAATTAGAAAATATAATATTTTTATTTTAGTGAATTATTGCGTCATCCACTAACATAGTATGAAGAATAAAGAGAGCTGAAATTTTATAAGAATTAGTCCAATTATTCTTGAGTTTATCTCTTAAGGTTCATCAATTTCCACTAGACACCACTAGTGAAAAGCAAACGAATCTAGAACGATCATTTTGGGGAAATAAAAACCCACTCATTTAGGAGACGTTTAAATGGCATACTTCAAATTATAAATTGCCGACAACTCAAATCAGGTGTGGTATGGTTTTTGTTTGCTTGTATTGGCATCATCACGTATCATTCAAGATAAACTAAACTAATATTCTTAAACATAAGCTGTGGAAAAAAATTTCTGAAATTCTTTATCGACCAAATTCTATCAAATAGCATGTGCAATTCATAGCCAAGAAACTCCGAACCAACTTATAAAAAAAAATACTACGAAAACTTTTCTTAAACTAAAAACATTTGATTAAAAATAAATGTTAAATTAATTAATTAGGTATATATGCATATGAAATAAGATGTCTCCCCCTAAGAATATTAGTTTAGTTTATCTTGAATGATACGTGATGATGCCAATACAAGCAAACAAAAACCATACCGGATCACCTCAAGCTTGAATAATAGATCAGCCGTTCGTTGTCAAAAAAAAAAAAAAAAACAAAAACAAAAACCATACCGGACCTATATTTGAGTTGTCGGCAACTTATAATTTTAAGTATGCCTTTTTTTTGGGTCAAAAAGTATGCCTTTTAAACGTCACCTAAATTAGTGGGTTTTTATTTCCCCTAAATGATCCTTCTATTTTCGTTTGTTTTTCATTAGTGGTATCTGCGTGGAAATTGGCAAACCTAAAAATTCATCAGAAAAACTAAATTCAAAAATATTTTTCTATTTTTTGTCGATGAGACGAGGTTCAATTTCCACACAGACACCACTAGTGAAAAACAAATGAATTTTGAACTATTATTTTATCGTTTATGTAATACTTTTTATAATTTGTAATGCATAATTAACTAGTGTTAAAAAACGATCATTTAAGAGAAATAAAAACCCACTAATTTAAGAGATTTTTAAATGGCATGCTTTAAATTATAAATTGCCGACAACTCAAATCAGGTCTGGTATGGTTTTTGTTTGATTGTATTGGCATCATCACGTATCATTCAAGATAAACTAAACTAATATTCTTAAACATAAGCTGTGGAAAAAATTCTGAAATTCTTTATCGAGCAAATTCTATCAAATAGCATGTGCAATTCACAGCCAAGAAACTCCGAACCAACTTGTAAACAAAAATACTACGAAAACTTTTTTTAAACTAAAAACATTTGATTAAAAATAAATGTTAAATTAATTAATTAGGTATTGGCATATGAAATAAGATGTCTCCCCACGCTACACGACCAATCATGTGATCATATGTAATATGATATGATGATGATAATAATACTTTGCAATAGAGAATAATAATGGGATATTATTGTAGGTTTTGGGTAACCGATAATGAACACTGAATGGAATTAGCTTATGGATAATATTATAGTTAGAAATTTGTTCAATGTCGAATCTCAAGTGTCCAAGTGGATAGGCGAAGAAACAAAGCCGAGACATCTGCTTTATCGTCTTTGCAATTGATTTGGGAACAAAAAAAGACGTAATAGGGATCAAATGTTGATATGGACCACTTGGTCTCAAAATAATCTCATTTAGACCCATTATTTTATTTATTTATTTTACATTTAAATTAAATAAAAATCAAAGTAAAATAACTAAAAAACTTTAAAACTTAAACATATTTACTAACCTATGTCATTAATATCCTATCCAATACCTAACATGGATTCAAACCAGAGCATCATTAATGGAGGTTGCTTAGATAGTTGCTTATGAGGAGAGAGTTGCTTATTTTGAAGAGAGAGTGTAAAAATTGCTTAATTAAACAATTTTCACATTCTCTCTCTTCAAAATAAGCAACCCTCTCCTCATAAACAACTCTCTAAGCAACCTCCATTAATTGTGCTCTAAGATCTAACCAAATTTCCTTCTTCTTCCTCTTTTCTTCTTCATTCATAGGACAATAATCTATTTGGACCAATTGGCCAACAAATAATCTCATACAACTTAATTTAATCTATATGGACAAATTCAAAGGAAACTACATTTATACCCTAAACGAATTTAATCTATATGGCCCACTGCTTCTTCCTCATCAACCATCGTCTCTTTTTTTTTTTGCTTAAATCAATCATCGTTTCTTCCTCCCATCTTCTAATCATTCTCTTTGATTCTCTCCGTTGATGTGTTCAGTTTATTCATTGGGTCGGCAGTGACAGCTCCGGTTCGTGTACGTCTTCTCTCCACGTTAAAACTGCTCGACTTCATTAGATTGTATCACTAACGAGAGCATCAATGATGGCTTCAGATGACGACACGGCTCCTCCTACGGTGATGTATGACGACTCTTCGGTAGTAAAGAAGCAAAGGTACAAAAAGATTGTGATGATAGCATGAAGTTGTGGATTGGTTAGTCCGGGGATGATGATATCTTCTAAAAAAATTTTTATGAGATCTTCGATGTAAGATAATGATTGTTTTAACTTTATTTGAAAAATAGATTTTGGAAGAGATTGTTTGATTGTATTGAAGATCGCTAGCCTTTTATATATATGTATAAATGACCCAAAAATTTTCTGTTAAATTATTTGTGAGTTAATAAAAATATTAGTTAATGCATCAACATTTACTATAAAATTTGTTTGTATAGTTAAATTTGAAACATGAACATATTGTTGTTTTCGTTTGTTTTTTATTTTGTATTACTATTGTGATTTGGCTTTGAGAAAGTCAAAAAGACTATCGTCGTGGATCTCTAATTTATATGATCGATTTTTAATTTTTATATACTATAAATATATTAACATAATTAAATTTAGTAATTATGTTTTATTTTAAAAAATTATACTTTATTTTGTAGTTTATGATGGAATTTTGTGTACTTTTCAATTTCTTCATACATGTAAATCGTAAAAAAATATTAATAACATTTTACAGTTATTTTAGCAAATTATATATTAAAATGATTAAAATTAGATATTTAAATGAGTGATATATATATGAAGATGATATGATATTTATTATTTGTAAAATCCAACAAAAATATAAATAAAATAAAAAATTCTTATAGAGCCTCAAAAACATTCAACAAATGATAGCATGACAAGTGGCATTTTTTGCCCTACGAAGAAAAAAACACTACTTTATTATATAAGATACAATTATAAAAAAATAAATATATTAAAATTATTTTTAATTTTTCTTTACAATACAAAATCAAAACAATACTAATGAAATAAAAACTTTGTTTATAATTAATGTTTAAATTTTTATTAGCATTTATTAGTTCATTAAGTAAATAAAAATTTGCTTTACCATTTTAATGTATTTTTAACTATAGCAAAAAGATCTAAAACTCATTAGAATTTATATATTTAAGTATAAACATAATTAAAATAAATAGTCAGTAAATATATAAACATAAAACATCATTAAAAAGAAAGTGACACATGGAATTTTTTGCCCCTATGGAGAAAAAAAAAATATTTTATTATATAAGAAGATGTCTTTGCCCCATTAAAGTCAAATCATTATTTTGGCTAAATGCATTCGATGTATGTTTTCAAAAATATAGTGGATAAACAAATTAACAAACCTTAAAAGTATAACGTATATAATAATTGTTTTCTTGTTTAGCCACATTATTTCTAGAAAAACACACATTGAGCATTTTTATACAATATATATTATAAATAACATTTGTGAAATAGTATAGACATGTAAATAAATGGTACACCTAATAAAATTATATTTTGTGTATGGTACAACTAATTTTTTTCAATTTCATAGTTCAAGTACAACTACATTCAAGTCAGTACAACTCAAAATCTGGTACAACTAAATTAACATATTAACACATAATTATACCAGTTTCAAAAAAAAAAAACACATAATTATACCAATTTTTGAGTTGTGCCAGTTTGAAATAGTTGTACTTGGACTACAAAATTGAAAAAAAAAATAGTTTTACCATACACAAAATATAATCTTATTAGTTGTACCACTTATTTATGTGTCCATACTATGTTTACCATATTCTAGAATCATAAAATTTGTAAAATATGCTTGGTGAATGTTTTCCAAAATATTGTGGTAAAACAAGTAAATAAATATTAAAAGTCTAATGTAAATCTGATGTATATTAATTTTATAGGTTTTAAACTATTAACTTTGATCATTTTGGTGTCCAGATGTTACATTTAGGCACTATTAGGAGTTGCATTTGAACATTTGTTAACCAGACCAGTTTGGTTTTATTTAATTACAATTAACTAAAACCTCTTGTTTTCTTTTAGTCAAACCGTGCAACATTTATGTATAATGTATGCATTCCTCTCAACGCTAACCTAGCCACACCACTTTTCTTCCTCTCTCTCCTCTTGATAATGGATGGTTCTGTTGTCGTACTTCTCTTCCTCCATCTCTTTCCTCTTGATTTCGTTCTTCTTTTTTTTCCTTCCTCCTTACTTCTTCATCCTCGTTTTGATTTTAATACGTTAGTGCATGGAGGCATGGAGGAAGAGACGACTCGGAGTTGCCGCATTTTATCACCGCGGTCCTTGTTCTTTACTACCGAAGAGTCGTCATACATCACCGTAGGAGGAGCCGTGTCGTCATCTGAAGCCATCATTGATGCTCTCGTTAGTGATACGATCTAATGAAGTCGAGCAGTTTTAAAGTGGAGAGAAGACGTACACGAACCGGAGCTGTCACTGCCGACCCAATGAATAAACTGAACACATCAACAGAGAGAATCAAAGAGAATGATTAGAAGTGGGCCCAGATATTTGTTGATTGGTTGGTTGAGGGAAGTAAAAGACAAAAATTCATGTAGGGTATAAATGTAGTTTCCTTTGAATTGGTCCATATAGATTAAATTAAGGCTTTAACTGGTAACCATCAAAGTAATATAAGGAATAAGAAGGAAAGGAATGAAAAGGAAAAAAATAAAAGGAAAATCTATTCCCCTTCTAATTTGACAAGGAATAATTGTAGTCTTTTATTCCTTAAATCTTAAGGAATGTTAAGGAATTATAAGTAACAAATATTCCTTGTAAATGGTGTTAATTGTATGGAATAGTAAGGAACTGACTATTCCCACTCATTCCTTTGGTCACCATTTAGAGCCTAAGTTGTCAGAGATTATGTGTTGGTCAATTGGTCCAAAATAGATTATTGTCCAATATGCTACAGATCTTGAATGCCCTTTTTCAAACATAAATAAATGCTACGGATAAAATAATACCCCATTATGTGTGGTTAAAAAAGAAAAATCTACTAATAATAATACCCCATTACATAGGGTTGAGACTTTTATCCGGGATCCGGATTCGATCCTAAATCCGTTCCGGATCCGCTCCAAAAGTAGGATATTCGGGGGTGTTCGGATCCAAATCCGAATAGTAAAATCTTGGATCCGTGTAAACCGAATCCATATCCGGATATCTTAATTTTTAGGTCCACATATCCGGATTCGGATCCGTATTTTTTAAAATATATAAAAAGTTAATTTCATTTTTAATTATATCTGATATATTAATATTTATACATAAAATAAATTTAATAATATTGTACTTTTATACTAATAAAATTATTTTCATATATATATTCATAAATTATGCTTAAATATTTAGTTTATGTATTATTTTTAGAATTTCTGATTTTTTTTAATTATTTTTATGGATCTGAATCCGAATCCGGATACATGCGGATATCACAATATCTAGACGGATATCCAGAGACCGGATAGCCAGAAGACACGAATTCGAATCCAGATACTAAAATCACGGATCCGACGAATCCGGATACTTCAAATTTCCCGGATATCTGGAAATGTCTCACTCCTACCATTATGTGACAGAGAATACCACTACTATAGGTGGAATTGAAACGTGAAAGCGCATATTTGATCCAGAGTAATGTTTTTTATGCTCTCTCGAACCGTAAACCCCATCTCATCCCATTGGACAGGTGGTGTGTTAATTTTTTTTAGGTTTGAAAGTTTTGTTTACTAACCATATAATCACCACCTGACATTTTTATGTGCTTTGGCCTCACTCGCACACTATCGCAAATCACTTCCCGATAGGTTACCTATCATTTCAGTACTCCAGCTCAGACACGCTTAACTCAGAAGTTCTAAACTAATGTGTGACGGAAATGATAAATCAACTTTGGTGACATAGGTAGTCAAATCAATCATGTTAAGCCATTTTATATATGACAACTCGGGATGTTACAATTTATCCCCTCTCTAAGAACGCAACATCCTCGTTGCGTTCCCTAACAGGTCTGAAGACGTCTTTCGGGCCAGAACCGAAATGGCTAACCAGCTCTAATACCAATTGTAACGTCCCGCTCGCCCACAGCTAATGGGCCACCCACACTTATTTTCTCGACCGGTGAACCCCCTCCCATCCGACGGGAGGTACATTAATTGTTTCCAGGCCCAAAAGTCTTGTTTAGTGACCTTGCAATCACCACCCGACCTTTTCCCGTACTTTGACTTTACTCGCACGGTATCGCAAGTCATTTCCCGATATATCATCCATCCTTTCACTACTATAGCTTAAACATGCTTAATCCCAAAATTCTAAATAGATGTGTGACGGAAAAGGTAAGTCAGTTTTCTTAAACCTTTTTATATATCAGAACTTGGAATGTTACATAATCTTTCTTGAAAACAAAAACAGAGTGCAGAAGAGATCAAACGTTCTAACACATGCTTCTTTTCCAATTGAAAAACCTAACAAAATACTTCAATGGTTTGAAAGGTTCTGTCATGAATCATTATCTAGTTTTTAATCAACCTAAATGGAATTATTGAAACTTTAAGGTATATAGTACTATTGATTATTGATGCAATTTAAGTTAACTTGTTTCGTGGACATTCACTTTTGCACAAAAAAATATTATATAACTTTGATCGTATTAGCCTCTCCACTTAATTCTGGTTCTATTTAAACAGAATAGAGAAGTAAAACAAGACATCCTGCAACAATAAGAGACCAGAATTTCTCCTGTCTATCTTTTAGTGACAGTGTCTACAAATGGAAGCATCAAAAATGTGTTTTGGTCTTAAAACTCTCCCTAACATTCACAAAGGCCTTCTCTGTCACAACACCAACCTCTCTCTCATTCCACGCCGTTTGTTCCAAAACAACACTCTTTCCACCAAGAAAACCACAAAACACGAATTGTTATGTGTGAAGGCTGAGAGTAATGTCGATCTTGAGAGTACTCGTCCATTGACGTACTTTCCTCCATCTATTTGGGGAGATCACTTCCTCTCTGTTCCCGTAGATGACGCTGTAAGTACACACCTGATCTGATGTGTTTCGTGATCAACAAGCTTTCTTTAATTAAGTCATATTATTCTCTTTGTAGGAATTTGAGGCACTTGAGCAAGAAATTGAATCTGTGATGAAGCCTAAAGTAAGAGACATCCTCATGTGTCCTCGCAGTAGCGACAAGGAGCAGATTCGTATAATTCATTTGCTTATCAGCCTCGGTATTGCTCATTATTTCGAGAGCCAAATAGAAGATATTCTACACCAAGCTTTCCAAAACGTGGACGACTTAATTTCAGAAGAAGATGATTTGGAAACAATTGCAATCATGTTTGAAGTTTTCAGACTATACGGACACAAGATGTCTTGCGGTAAATTTTTAACCAAAAATTATGAGTTATTCTTGGGTTCATAGGTTCACCATCCAATAGGATTGCATTATTTTATATTTGATATTTTTTAAAAAATAAACAAAATCTTGTTAAGTTATATTATGTTTTTAAAAATAACAAATACAAAAAAATAAAAGTAAAATAATTAATAAAAACGAAAATAAGTTTTTTAAAGAAAATATTTTAACACTAAACTCTAAACTCTAATTCTAAACCCTAAACCCCTGGGTAATCATAAATCTTTGGATAACTTTTATAAAAAAATTCTTTAGAGAAATTATTTTAACATTAAACCCTAAACTCTAATCCTAAACCCTAAACCCTTGGGTAAGTAATAAATACTAAACCCTAAACTATAATTCTAAACCATAAACCCTTGGGTAAAAATCATAAACACTAAATTTTTAAAACACTACAAGATTTATCCAAAGGAAAATGATTTACCCAAGGGTTTAGGGTTTAGGATTAGAGTTTAGGGTTTAGTGTTAAAATATTTTCTTTTAAAAGAATTATTTTTCGTTTCTATTAATTATTATAATTATTTATTTATTTTTGTATTTTTATTTTTAAAAACATAATATAACTTGATAAGATTTTGTTTCCTTTTTAAAAAGATATCAAATATGAAATAATACAATCATATTGGCTCTAAGTGAATTGGTTATTCTTTCTTATATATTATTTAAACTTTAATGTGCAACTAGATCTCGACCCGCACAACCGTGCGGGTTTTATTTTCTATACTAAATCATTTTAGTTTATAAAACAAAATTTATCAATAAATTAATATAGTTTAGTATTATGTATTATCTAATTTTGTTATACCTGTGTTTATGTGATTTGTGATATTATTATTACTATAAAAAAATCAAATTTTGTATTCTTGTAAAAAATTTTGTTTTGAAAACATAATTATGTAACAATACTATTTTAAATATTTTTATTTCTAAATTTGAAATATATATAAAATTTAAATCAGATCGGACCTACTGTTAAAAAATAAATCACATTGGTAATAGATAATTCTTTTTTGGTATACGGTTAGAAACATCAAATTTTTAACACTATAATACATTGTGCCTATAAAATATTACGGTGCAATTAGTTAGTCTGTAATTTAGATCTGATGTATATAATTTGTTTTATAAACATAGCATACATATCGTGATTAATTAAACCCATTTGGTATAGTGCTCGTCNAAATTTGGTTTATATTGCACGTTCAGAATAATAACAATTAGTCTTTTTTTTTTTTTTTTGACAGCAATAACAATTATAACGGTTAGTCAAAATTTAGTTTATATTGCATGTTTAAAATAATAACAATAGGATAATGTATTGGTCTACAGACTGGTTTGATAATGGTTTACATCCTGGTTATCTATAAACTGATTTTACATTTAATAAGGATTAAAAATTGGTGATGTTTACCATTCCTGTTTTGTAGGAGTTGATGGTTATATTAGTTATGATACATTATTAAGTCATGTTATTACTAATAAATAAATAATAACTGATTTCTAGCGAGGATCCATTTTTAAAAAAATCATACATGAATCAAGGTTGTGACTTCTATTTTAATATATAAGATTTTGTATATAATACGGTGGAAATGATGAATTTTGACCATTAATTAATGATACTATACTTAGATAAATTTAAAATCAATGGTGACAAATGAATTATCGATTTTTTTATAGTATTTCAGATCCATTCCAATTACCTTCCACTTTGTCTCTAAGAGCATTAATATCGCTAACAATCCTTTAGGTTGCTTATTAGTATTATTTTTTAACTTTTTCGTTTTATTGAATTTATAAAAAAAAAGTAAATTTAAATCAAACCAAATGCGGGCCACCACGTATCAGTGGGATCCGCGTTTTGGCTAACAACGTTGGTTATTGTAGGATAGATGCGGCGTGGTTACTGATAATGCTGGGACCCACCATTTTTTTATTGTTTTTTTTTTGTTGAAACCGAGGGTACCAACCCGGGTTAATGCTGCTCTGATAGTTTTAAATTGTTTCGTCAGTCTTCCTTATATACATGTATATGTAAATATGACCATGTATCGGTTTATTATAGATGTTTTTGAGAGATTCAAAGGTGAAGATGGGGAATTTAAGGAAAGTCTAGCACATGATGTCAGAGGAATGCTACAATTGTATGAAGCAACGTATCTCGGTCTACCCTCTGAAGATATAATGGATGACGCGTTGACTTTCACGCGTCATCACTTGGGGTCGTTGACTGGCCAAGAAACTAGCCCGAATCTCTTTAAGCAGATACAACGCGCACTGTATAGAGCTCGATATCGTAGCCTAGAGATAGTGGTCATACGACAATACATCTCTTTCTACGACCAAGAGGAAGGCCACGACAAGACGCTCCTCAAGTTTGCAAAGCTCAACTTCAACTTTTGCCAAATGCAATACATCAAAGAGCTTAAGATTATGACCAAGTAGTTAATATTTTGCTATTTTTGTGTGTTTATATTCTTATGATTCTTATCTTCAATCTACTTATATGTTAACTTAATGTATGGCTCCAGATGGTGGAACGAGCTAGGTGTGGCGACTAAGCTATCTTACTTAAGGGACCGAAATGTGGAGATCTTTTCTCTGGTCCTAGGAATGTTTTTCGAGCCACGGTATTCACTTGCAAGAATTCATACCACTAAACTTTCAATGGTCTTGACTGCTTTGGATGATACATGTGATGCATATGCCACTCTACCTGAAGTTATTAGCCTTCATGATGCTATCCAGAGGTATTTATGTAGAGTCATATCTACCAATATCACACGATCCATATATATATATATATGTTTGTGTGTGTGTGTGTGTGTGTGTTTCATGTAACTAGTAAGGAAATAAATTGTTCAGGTGGGATCTTGGTGCCATAGAAGAACTACCAAGCTATATGAGAATCGTCTACCAAAGTTTGTTAAAAACTGTTGAAGATATTGATCAAGAAATGAAAGCTCTAGGAAAGTTTGGCCGTTTGCAAACAACTATAGATGAGGTATAAACCATCGATTTCAAGAAGTAGACTGAGTAGATTCCAATTTGATATGGTTAATCTGATTTTGCAGACTAAGAGTATTATGAAATTGTATCTGGCGTTAGCAAAATGGGCACGTGCAGGCCATGTGCCAAGCTTTGAGGATTACATGGTAGTTAATGGATCCACACAAGGACTGGATGGCATGTCAGCCTACGGATATATATCGATGGATGATTGTGATCATAAGCTACTGAATGAATGGTTCAACTCCAAACCCAAAATATTTGAAGCTGTAAATACTGCATGTCGTCTTAGAAATGACATCGCCACATTTGAGGTATGTATGTGTATATATATATTATACATGGATCAAGTCTTTCTACCAAATTTTATAACTCTTTTTTAATATAAAAAAATGAACAGCGAGAAATGAGCAGAGGAGA
>CAKOAT010240154.1:27163-37775 GCA_932364175.1 Eruca vesicaria subsp. sativa | reverse complement strand
TTACTCATCAAGGTTTTGTCCCAAATGGGTTTTCTTTGGTGAGGTTTTAATGAGGGAAATCTCATGGTCATTCCAAGCTTGACTTGTTTCACATGGTCAAGCTTGAGGGGGAGTGTTGAGATGAGCAGAGGATTACATGAGACAAGGTATCTTGAAGTGTAGAAGAGAAGATGAGATGTTGAGTAAATCTTTATTTACTAGTTTACTGTGGTAACAAAATGTTACCACATGAAAGTTACCTTATCAAGGTAAATGGAGAGGTGATCGGATTCTCTTGTTGAGATGGAAGGTTTGGATACACATGATCAGCTTGTGGTCGTTGGAAGGATAAGGCTGGGTGCTAGCTTGCTGGTGCAAGCTGTAAAGTGATTCATCATCTAGTCAAGATGCCAAAAGCATCAAGCATGTGAGGCATCTTGACCACTCCTTTATTCAGGCACTCCACCACCTTTATTGACTCCACATGCTTAGTCTTTTCTAGTATGCTTATAAGATAACCTCTTGTAACCTCATTTTAAAAAAACACACGAAATTATGAGTCTCTCTCTCTCTCTAGAATCTCTCTTTATTCTTTAATCTCTGCTCTAATTATCTCTGATTATTATTAAACACACTCTAAACCACAAAAGATTTTAAAGATCAGTTAGCTGATGTCTTTACTAAGGCAGCTAGACAAAAGACCATGGAGTCTATACACATCAGGTTAGGACTCATGGATCTTACTATACCCAGCTAGTCCCCTCGCCATGGGGCCTTTACTCTTTTCGTCAGTAGGGTTTTATCCCAAAAAGGGTTTTCCTTAGTGAGGTTTTTAATGAGGAAGGTGCTCATGGCATTCCAAGCTTGACTTGTTCCACATGGTCAAGCTTGAGGGGGAGTGTTGAGATTAGTAAGTGTATATGAGAGTAATTGGTGTTTGAAGTAAGGAGAAAAGGTTTGATGAGTAGTTAAGGAGAGAGTGTACGGACAGAGGTCTGGTCCGTACACATGAACTTACCATAGTAAGAATGGTAAGTAAAATGTAAGAAGGAGAAACCTTGGTGTGCAAGAAAGAGTTTGGTCCAGAAATGACTAGATGAGAAGGAGGCTTTGCTTAAAGGTGACCGTTTGTGGATAAGGCATCCAGGCGCGCATGGACAGCTCATGCAAGCTGTAAAGTAAACAGCATCCGGTCAAGATGCTAAAGCATCACTCGTTTGAATGATCTCCTCCCTTCATTTCAAATAAAGCAGATTAGGCTCCTTTGACTACACATGCTTAGCTTCTCATCCTTGTCGTGTAAACCCTCATTGTCTCTCCTATATAACTTGTAATCTCGACATTAATGAGAATTAGACAGTCCTAAATAAAATCAGTCTTGGTTACTTTCTCTCTTGGTTACCAAACTTCATTCTTAGCTTAATCTACCATTAAATCACCATAAACACTCATTTCACTATCTAAAATCCTAAAAATATTATTTCCTTCCATCTCCACAAGCTTGACTTGAAAAGCTTGATAAAGACTCAACCGTATGCACACACACCCTTCAGATTCAAAAGACTACCACTTTAGTCTTCAACTTCCTAGAGAACACCTTCTCTAGTCACCACAAAGCTTTGAAACTCTTAGAACGCCACACGCCTTGTGATGCACTTAACTTGAGTCTTCAAAGCGCCAACACGAGAACTCAGATTTCCTTCAACCTGGCTCTGATACCATAATGTTTTTATGTAATATGAGTAAGTTTAGACTTAATAAAGAGAATAAAAGACTTGTGAAGAGATTTGGAGAAGTTTAGACAAAGATAACAAGATTTGAGTAATAGTATGAACCAAGAGACTAAGAATAAAATGAACTCATACTTTCTTAATTAATCTAAGTGAGAGAGGTTACAAATATATATGAGAGGTTACATAAGGGTTTTCGTGAGCTGAGGAGATAAGTGAGTAGAATAAGCATGTGAAGTCAACATATGCACTAGTGAGATGTATGGATGAGATACACCACACGCTTGATGCTCTCAGCATCTTGGACTGGATGCTTTTACTTTACAGCTTGCACACAAGTTGCTTTAGGCTCCACCCTTATCTTTAAACGGTCATATTATCTTAGCAAAGCTTCTCTTCCGTGTGGAGTGTCTCATTTCCAAACCTTCTCCTTGTACACGAGTATCTCACTTCCCTTGTCTTTCACTTACTTCTCTTGCAAGTCTATATGTGTACGGACGACAACCTGTCCGTACACTTTTCCTCAACAATGTTATCCCACTCTTTTCTTCCTCTCTTATACTCCAACTCCTTATTTACTTCTCATACAACTCACCTCATCTCAACAAGGCGCGCCTATTTGAATCTGTGCGGGAGAAAGNTGTACGGACGACAACCTGTCCGTACACTTTTCCTCAACAATGTTATCCCACTCTTTTCTTCCTCTCTTATACTCCAACTCCTTATTTACTTCTCATACAACTCACCTCATCTCAACAAGGCGCGCCTATTTGAATCTGTGCGGGAGAAAGCTCACATGCTTGATACTTTCAGCATCTTGACTAGATGCTCTTGCTTCCTTTCCAGCCTTGGACAGCCTGTAAAGGTAAGCAACACCTCTTCTTATCTCTTCAACGGTCGACTTCTTTTCTTCCGAGACCAAACCCTTTCTTTCATTAAGTATCTTTCCCTCCTCTTTTACTTGCTTGACACTTCACTTCTTTTACCATGGTAACTCTTATTTTTACCATGGTAACTTTATTTTTACCATAACTCAACGGAAAGATCAGTCACCACATGAGGTACTAAATAAGCATCGTCCATCTATTGATCACCTTAGGGTATTTGGTTGCTTGTGCTTTGTTTTGATTCCAGGTGAACAAAGAAATAAGTTGGAACCAAAAGGCACCAGAGCCATGTTCATTGGCTATTCGCCTCACCAAAAGGGATACAAGTGTTATGCACCAGAAACCAGGAGTGTTTTAATCTCTAGAGATGTGAGGTTTGTTGAATCAAGAGGATACTATGAGAAAAAGAGCTGGGATGAAGTAAGAGACTTGTCCCAATCCGGATCAGATAGAGCTGAGAACTTGAGGAGGGTTATGGAGAGCATTGGCATCAGTATACCAAGAGGGAATGTTGCACCTGAGCCAAGACCAAAGCAGTCAAGTTCCACAAGTGATAGAGACCAAGAGGGTCTTATACGTGAAGATGCTGAGGAAGCTCCTCTTGTTCCTGAGGGGGGGAACCAATCTGAGCCACAACCAGCAAGCTCAGTTTCTCATGATCAAGAAGAGCATCCAGAGCATGCAGAAGGATCAGTGGGTAGTGGAGATCAGCCTACGGATGATGAGGCTACACCAACTGAAGAAATTGTCCAGCCAATAAGGAGAAGCACTAGGATCAAGCATCATCCAACAAATTGGGTTAATACAAGACTGTATTTCAACTCACAAGATGTGGCTCATCCTATCCAAGCTACTTGCTCTCTAGCTCAGTTTCCTATGGACCATCAAGCTTTTATGACCAGTGTGGACCAGGAGTTCATTCCGAGAACATATGAAGAAGCAATGAAAATAGATGAGTGGAGAGAATCTGTGTGAGATGAGATTGGAACCATGATCAAGAATGGAACCTGGTTTGAATCAGAACTCCCCAAGGGCAAGAAGGCAGTGACAAGTATGTTGTTATTCACCATTAAGTACTTAGCAAATGGGAAACCTGAGAGGAAGAATACCCGGCTAGTAGCAAGAGGCTACACTCAAGTATATGGTGAGGACTATCTAGAAACCTTTGCACCAATAGCAAAGCTTCACACCATAAGGATTTTGATTTCTATTGCTGTGAATTTGGAGTGGGATCTATGGAAAATGGATGTCAAGAATTCATTCTTGCAAGGAGAGCTAGAAGATGAGGTGTACATGCGTCCACCACCTGGTATGGAATCAATGGTTAAACCAGGCAATGTCTTGAGACTTAGGAAAGCTATCTATGGTCTAAAGCAATCCCCAAGAGCCTGGGAATCTGAGGCTGATCATACCTTGTTCACTCTCACCAGCCAGCAAGGAATCATCGTGATTCTCATCTATGTTGATGATATCATCATCACAGGGAGTGATAAGGAAGGCATCAGCTCAACCAAAGCATTTCTTAAGGCCACATTTGACATCAAGGACTTGGGTGAACTCAAGTATTTTCTCGGAATTGAGATGTGTAGGTCTAAGGAAGGATTGTCCCTCTCTCAAAGAAAATACACCCTGGATATTCTTAGAGAAGCTGGAGATCTTGGTGGAACAGCAGCTAAAACACCTCTAGAGGAGGGATATAAAGTGATGCGTGAGGGGGAGTATGAAGACAAAGCATATGGAGATGTGAAGAAGTATAGGAGGATGGTGGGAAAGCTGATTTATCTCACTATCACAAGACCAGATGTGTGCTTTGCAGTCAACCAAGTAAGTCAGCATATGGAAGCTCCCAAGATGCATCACTGGAACATGGTGGAAAGGATCCTAAGGTACTTAAGAGAAGCACCAGGACAAGGAGTATATATGAGTTGCAACAAGAGCACTGAAATAGTTGGGTATTGTGATGCTGATTGGGCTGGTGATAGGATAGACAGAAGATCTACTACGGGTTATTGCACCTTCATAGGAGGCAATTTAGTCACTTGGAAGAGCAAGAAGCAGAAGATAGTCTCATGCTCTAGTGCTGAAGCAGAATATAGGGCCATGAGAAAACTTACCCGTGAGCTTATTTGGATGAGGAACCTGTTGAAGGATTTGGGAATTGAAACTAAGACTCCCATCACCATGCATTGTGATAACCAAGCTGCCATCAATATTGCCTCCAACAATGTGTTCCATGAGAGGACCAAACACATTGAAGTTGATTGCCACAAGGTGAGACAAGCCGTGGAGCAACAAATCATCTTGCCATGCTACACAAGGAGTGAAGACCAACATGCGGATATCTTCACCAAAGCTGCAAGCCTAAAGGTATGTGAGTTCATCCATCCTAAACATGGACTCATGGATCTCTCATCTCACTGATCTCCCCTCTATGAAGTGTTCTACTCTTTCCTTGACTTGGGTTTTCTCCCATTGGGTTTTACCTAGTCAAGGTTTTAATGAGGGAATGCTTCATGGCTTCCAAGCTTGACTTGTTTCACATGGTCAAGCTTGAGGGGGAGTGTTGAGATGAAGCAATAAAGATCAAGAGAAGTGATGAGATGAACAAGAGTTACAAGGCACCAAGGAGAAGAGTGTGTCCGTACAACCTTCCTTAGGCGTGTCTTGGAAGGAAAGGAAAGGAGGGAGGACGGATTCAAATATCTGAGCAAGGGTTTCTTATGCTTTGGAATATAATAAGCAAGTGGATGGAGCCGTTTGGGAGAGAAGGAGCCGTTGGAGAGTTTTGACTTAACCAAAGTCACATGTTAAGTTAAGCAAGAGAGAGGACAAGGAGATGTCCCTTTCAAGCTCCACTCGCCAGCCTCAAAGAACCATCCAGATCCTATTTGTTTATTATTCTAATTGTCTATAAGTAGAACTATTGTAGCAGCTAAACAAAGCATGGGAATAACAAATATCTTTTCCCTAAACTCTCTCTCTCGGATTTAATCTTGTTCTTATGATTCTCAAGCATTCTCCCCACATAAAATCTCTCTAAATCTCTTAAACTCACACCAAACACTTGGGAAAGTTCAGAGCTTTGTGGTCTGAACTGGTGAGCTTAAGGCCGAGCACTACTGACCAAGAGATCCTCAATGAGAGGAGGGAACAAGATCAGGTGTTTGGTCTGTTGTTAACACTGAACCCGGCTTACAAAGATGTCATTAAGCACATCTTGAGATCTCCAAATCTGCCATCTATGGAGGAAGTTTGTGCTCAGCTTCAGGAGGAAGAAGGAAGTCTTGGTCTCTTTGGTGGCAAAGGAGACATGACTCTTGCTAACAAAGCTGAGACTAGTGAAGCTAACAAGGTGGAATATAGATCAGAGGAGCGGAGGTTTGGTGATGATAGGAGGTTCAGGGGTGAGTGTGATCACCGCAAAAGGCAGGGACATAAGAGGAGCCAATGTTTGATTCTGCACTCACATCTCAAGCCGCCTAAGTTCAACAAGGAGAAGGATGGAAGGGCCAACCTTTCTACTGAGGCAAGTGAAGCTAGACCATCCGGATGAAAGTAAAAATGAAGAACAAGGATGAACAAGAGAGAGAGAGAGTAATACGTGTAAGGGAGAGAGAGGGTGAATTAGTGACAAGTAAAGAGTAATGAGGAAAATTGTTTCCTTGATTCTTATTTCTGGCTTGTGTTTACATTATATAGAGAAACTAAATCTACACAAAAGAATAAACAAAGAAGAGTGAGTGGAGGCTGAAAGTGACATATGCTGAACGGCCATCTCTCCCTCTGTCCTCTAAATAGATCATGTGACTTTAATTATTTAAATACTCCCACTTGCTTCTGATTGTTGCCAACGGTCTCCTCGACCAGAGAAGGGAGTGTGGACGATTTGAATCTTCAGTGCCTTGTCTTCCACGGTAAGCTAGCTTAGGGTGCTTCCTTGTAAGCCAAGGTTGTACGGAATAGCTTGTAGGTCAAGATATGTACGGACTGGTCTTCTTCATTTACTTAGCCGAAGTGTTTCTCTTAACTAGCTTCCTTGTGGTGACTTCATGTCAATACTCCCCCTCAAGCTTAGCCATAAGATATGGGTAAAGCTTGGACCCCATGAAGACATCCCTCATTAAACCTTTGTGCTAAAACCCAATGGGATAAAACACACAAAGTAAAAGAGTAGATACTCCATGGCTTAGAAGGATCATGATATAGCTAAGTCTATGAGTCCCAATCTCGGGTGTATGGACTCACAGACCTTGCTGCTTGCTCCCTTGGTGAAGATATCAGCTAACTGGTCTTCACTTCTTGTATAGCAAGGTAGAATCATCTTCTTCCCCACAGCTTGTCTCACCTTGTGACAATCCACCTCAATGTGCTTTGTCCTTTCATGAAACACTGAGTTGGATGCTATATGAATAGCTGCTTGGTTATCACAATGCATTGTGATTGGGGTTGTTGTGTCTATGCCCAAGTTGTTAACTTGAAGAAGAGAAATGGTCAAGTGCAAGATTAGGGTTAGAGCTCCAGGAAAACAATGGTGTGCTTTAGGAGTGTCTCAGATGATCAAGGAGTGATCTAAGGTTGGTGCAAGGTTAGGGTCAAGTCAAGGAGTGACTTAGACACCATTTGGGAAGAGATGGAGTAGTGTGCAAGTTTAGGGTTAGGGCTTGTATGGATTTGGTATGGACGGATGTACTCGGACCATATGGATCCATACAAGACCATTGTTATCCTAAGTTGCATAAACTCCACTCTAGAGAGTCCATTTGAGCTTTGTGCAAAAATAGGGTTTGGTGTTACTATTGAGATGACTTGGGTCACAAGGAACTATGAGTTACTTGTGACACAAGGAGATAAACCAAACCAGCATGGAGTGATATTCAAATGCATTGGCGTGTTTAGGAGCTTATTATGCAAAGGGAATATGCCTTTGGCATAAGAGAAGATAAGAGTCCAGCTGGAAAGGTAAAGGTGCTTTACCTTTACAGCCATACCAGCCTTGACTATGAATCTGGACAGCTACATGGGCAGATTAAGAGGAGCCTAAGGAGAGCCAATAAGAGATCAGTCTCCTCTTGTTTGAACTAAAGCAAGACCAGTCTTCTCTCCATCTAGACCATCCATCTCTTTAAGTTAATTATAGCCATTAGATATGGGTTTATGTGTTTCAGATTGTAAAGGCCTATATAAGACATATGTTGGCGAGTTGTAAACTTTAAGGGAGTAAGGGGGAAACCCTCTCCTCTTCATAAATAAAACTTGTGTTCTTGATTCAGATTCTCTTAAGTCTACCCCTTTCTTAAATCTTTAGTCTCTCTAAGTCTCCATTAATCTCTAAGTCTCTGTTTCTGATTCAAGTTCATAAGTTAAAGATCAGACCTTTCTCATCATCATTTCAAGCTTTCTCTTCAGCCATTAATGGCAATTTCTTTCACACAGCCTGAGCTCTGATTTCCAACAAAAGTCTCTTAGTAGGTTCCTGATCCAAATGAGCTCACTAGTAAGCTTCCTCATGGCTCTATATTCTGCCTCTACACTTGAACATGATACCACCTTTTGCTTCTTGCTCTTCCAAGTCACTAAGTTGCCTCCTATGAAAGTGCAATAGCCTCTTGTAGATCTTCTGTCTACTCTATCACCAGCCCAATCTGCATCACAATACCCCACTATCTCTGTGCTTTTGTTGCAGCCCATCCATACACCTTGACCCGGAGCTTCCCTTAGGTACCTTAGTATCCTTTCCACCATATTCCAATGGTGAACTTTAGGACCTTGCATATACTGGCTCACTTGGTTCACTGCAAAGGAGATATCTGGCCGAGTGATGGTTATATAGATCAGTTTGCCCACCATTCTCCTATAAAGTTTGAAATCTCCAAATGGTTCATCTTCAAACTCCCCCTCACGCAAGACTTTGTATCCTTCTTCAAGTGGTGTCTTGGCCATCCTTCCTCCTAGCTTTCCTGCCTCATTCAATAAATCAACTGTGTACTTTCTTTGAGATAGAAACAGCCCTTCCTTAGAACGACACATTTCTATTCCTAGAAAGTACTTTAGCTCACCCAAATCTTTAATATCAAATGAACTTTTAGGAAAAACGTTAGTGAAGATAATACCTTCTTTGTCATTTCCAGTGATGATTATATCATCCACATAGATCAAGATTACCACAATACCTTGCTTTCTTGTGAGTGTGAAGAGTGTGTGATCAGCTTCTGATTTTATGAAACCTCTTCCATTTAGGGTTGTACTCAACTTGTGATACCAGGCTCTAGGTGATTGCTTTAGACCATATATAGCTTTCTTCAATCTCAAGACATTCCTTGTTTCACCATGTTTTCTAGGCCGGGAGGTGGTCTCATATACACCTCATCCTCTAATTCTCCTTGTAAGAAGGCATTCTTGACATCCATTTGCCATAGATCCCATTCCAACTTCACAGCCACTAATATTATGATCCTTATGGTGTGAAGCTTGGCCACTGGTGCAAAGGTGTCAAGGTAGTCTTCTCCATAAACCTGAGTGTACCCTCTTGCAACCAATCTGGTCCTCTTCCTCTCTGGCTTTCCATTAGCAAAATATTTGATGGTGAAGAGTAACCGGCTGGTCACAGCTTTCTTACTCTTAGGTAACTCAGTCTAAAACCATGTGTCATTCCTTTCCATAGCACCCATCTCTGCTTCCACTGATTCTCTCCATCCTTCATCTTCCATTGCCTCTTCATAGGTCTTTGGAGTGAAGTCTTGGTCGAGATTAGTCATAAAGACTTGTTGTTGCTTAGGGAAAGTTGCCATTGAGCATGCTTCTTGAATAGGATGTGCAACAACATTGTTGTTGAAGTACACTCTTGTGTTGATCCAGTTGGATGGAGGATGTCTAATCCGAGTGCTTCTCCTTAGTGGTTGAAGTTGTTGTTGCTCTTCTACCACTGGTTCTGGTTCTCCCATAACTTCACCAGCCTCCTCCTCATTTTGATCATGACCTGATGCTGTTTCGCCATCTTGATCATGTGCACTTAATGAATCATCTTCATTATCTCTTGACGGTTGTGATTCAGGTTCATTTCCCCCCTCAGGATCAAGTTGGTGAGGCTGAGAGTGTGATTCAGGGGCACTAGGTGCGGATGAATTTGTGGTGGTTGAGGGAATTCAGGAGCTGATTCCTAGGCTCTCCATGATGATCCGCAGGTTGGTAGCTCTATCTGATCCTCCATGAGACAAATCACTGAGGTATTCCCAATTCTTCTTGTCATAGAACCCATTTTCCTCCACAAATTTGACATCCTTTGACACTAGAACCCTCCTAGATTCTGGACAGTAGCATTTGTACCCTTTTTGTGTGTGTTCATTGAGAGTTTAAGAGATTTAGGACTAGATTAGAGAGATTTTTAGAGAGATTAGGTTATAGTTTGAGAGAATCCGAGAGAGAGAGAGTAGACAAAGAGTTTAGAAGGAGATTCTATTTCCTTGCTTGAAATGGTTACCAGGTACATTCTATATATAGAGAGGGCAACATGCCTTAGGCTGAATAAACAATAAACAAGTGGGCATAAGAAGCCAAGGATGGCTCGGCCAGAAGTAGTGAAAGCGACTGCTCACACCTACCTCCACTATCTTCTCTTTGGTCAACCTCTTTCCAACGGCTCCTTCTTCTTCCTTGCCGACACCCATACAATTCAAATACACTCTCCTCTTGTCTCTAGGCCAAGGCAAGAGTTTACCTTGCCTTGCAAGCTAAGTTTGGCCGAGCCAAACCCTAACTTGTACGGACAGACCAAAGTGCATTTCTTCTTGGCCGAGGCTTCTCTTTTCCTTCTCTATCTTGTACGTGCCATTTTATTCTTCATGTCAACACTCCCCCTCAAGCTTGACCATGTGAAACAAGTCAAGCTTGGAAGCCATGAAGTATTCCCTCATTAAAACCTTAATATGCAAAACCCATTTGGGACAAAAACATACTAAGGAAAGAGTAGAACACTTCATGGGAGGAGAGTTAGTGACATGAGAGATCTATGAGTCCAAG
>CAKOAT010240154.1:3088-19261 GCA_932364175.1 Eruca vesicaria subsp. sativa | reverse complement strand
CTTCAACTTTTTTTTTTTTTTTTTTTTTTTAATTTCATTTTTTTTTTAATCTGGTTGGCCCTCTTGCAGATTCAACAGATAGAAAGATAAGATTTTCAGAGAAAATTTCAGAGAAAAATTGCAGAGAATAACTGCAGAGAAAAATTGCAGAGAAAGAAAACAGATTCCCAAAACCAAAGAGAGAAGTTTTAGAATCAAACCCAGATCAAGAGCGTTCAGATCTGCTCTGATACCACTTGATGAATCCCTTGTGAGGAGAGATCCTTTTTGTCCCTGATACTTTGAAGGTTGATCACTGGTTTGAGAGTAATGAGAGTGGATTTTGATGGTGATAGATGGTTTGATGGGATGATCTTCAGAAATGATCTATGGATTGATCAGATCTTGTGTAGATGAGTCTAGGATCAAGAGCATGAACTATGTTGTGATCAAAGACAAGTTTTGCAATTAGAGAATGAACTCTTTAGCAATCAGTGTTCAAAGATGAACAAGGGATTCACAGATTTGAGAGAAAAAAAAGTTTTTATAAAAAAAGTGAATAGGTTTTTCAGAAACAAAAGAGAGTTTAAGTAGCAACAAAGAAGGAAAATAAGTTGAAAGGTCCTAATGCTTGAGAAATCGAAAATAAGAAGTTTATAACTTATATTTCGAAATTAACACCTAGACAAGTCCAAAGACTGAATAAGTGAAGAGTTGACTTGGTTCCTTGGCTTGATTTCTGTCTGGTTCAGAGTAAACCAAAGCAGCAATTGATTTATTCAGTCTTCTGGTTTGTGATCTAGTAACTGGGCCCTTAGACAAACAGAATGGATCCTTGTCTTGATTGGTTTGCATATGATCCATGTGAAAGATTGGGTTGAAATGTATCATCTCCAGCTAGGCGCATCACACCATGAGTATCAATCTGGTTCAGCTCATCATGCTCCTCTTCAGTGTCACTCTCATTCAACTCCAGTTCAGCTACTGGTTCGATCATGGTTGCATCACTCACATTGTATAATAACCCATGCTACACTTCTTTTAGTCTTTAGGACTAGACATGTCCTTATGGTGTTATTCATACAATGGCCTAGACCTTTGTATCTTCACCTTGGTTCTTGGTGTGTCACTGACCATATCATGTGAATCTATAACCATCAAAACTCAAGGCAAGATTACATCTTCCCATTGGGACCAAACCAAGATCACATTTGGTTTGATCACCAATGTAATAACATAAGAGCATTATTCTTGAAACAAGCCAAACCACAAGAACAAGAATAAGCAATTTAAACATTCTCTAGATGCAATGCAAGCAAACATCAGTACATTACATACTAGGCTGGATTTTTAAATGCATCAATACATGAATGCACAACCTTAAACAACAACTATATGATGCAACAAGTTCAATCCGTATGAAACTACTAGCTATATGATTCAATTCAAAACACTTAAACTTAGAGAATGCAATCACCCACAAAACAAAATCATGAACACAAGTTTAATCTAAACCATAGAATCAAGTAGTTTAAACATACTTCTAAATACTAACTCTTTGATGGATTAACTTGGTCATTAATATCAAAACACAAAACCGGATTGAACAACAAACCACATTGCTTATGTGAATGCAAAATAACCTTATTAAACATGATGCAATTATCTAAGACCTAATGCTCAATCATACAAACCATTCATGACAATATAAGCTATGGCAAAACATAAGACAATGTGTAACACACGGCCAGGACATCCTGGGACACAAACACATCACTCTAAACATACTAAACAAAAGACACAAGCTCTTATTAAGGGTTATGAGGTTTGCTTACCACGCGGAATCTGAGCTGATTCCTTGGACCTCCATGGACACGGCTCACTTGAACTTGGAAGGTTTGAGACTTGGGTTCAATACCCAACATCTCTCCTTGGTGTGTCCATCCCTCTTACAATGCTCACACTTCAGGTTCCTTCTATCCTCCTTCTTGTAAGCTGCCTTGTTTGCCTTTGGACCCGCTTCAGCATGAGACGCCATTGTAATGGTCCCTTTGCTTCAAGCAATCCGCATGAACCCTCCTCCTTTTGGACTTGGGAACACACTTCCTCCAGCATGGGCAGCTTATCCGACCTCAGTATGTGCTTAATGAGGTCATTATAGACCGGACTTAGAGTCAAGAGAAGAACAAACACCTTGTCTTGCTCTTTTCTCTCATTAAGCACTTCCGGATCTATGGACTGAGGCTTAAGCATTTCCAACTCGGACCAAAGAGCTCTGTACCTTCCCAAATGTTTAGTGAACTCATTTTCTTCTTGGGCAAGGTTGTTGAGAGCTCTTTTGATCTCAAATACTCGGCTAAGGTTGGACAGATTCCCATACACCTTGTTGAGAGTTTCCCAAAGCTCCTTAGCACTTGTGCAGTATGAGTAAGCCTCCATAATTGATGGCTCAAGGGAGCTTTGGATGATGAACAAGGCCATGAGGTCTCTCTGCTTCCATCTATCTTCATCACTGAGGGTTGAGTCATCTTCATCTTCAGAGTCATCTTCATCTTCAGAGGAGTCTCCTCTTGCCGCAGCTTCTTTGGTGAGTTTTGGAGATGCAGAAATGCAATGACTCCACAAACCCTTTCCTCCAAGAGCTGTCTTCACTAGGCGCGACCAGAGGAGGTAGTTAGGACCCTTCAAAGTGACTGGAATGACAAGAGACTTGCGAGACTCCATCTTGATAAGGTTGAGAGGTTGAAAAGTAGGAGCTTTGAAACCGGATGAGTAAGATCTTCAAGGAGTGAGCTTGGGAGCTTGTGATGTTGCGGAATGATTCACAAGGAGCAAGAGCAACCTGGCTCTGATACCATGATATTTTTATAAAAGGAAGTTGGTTGAGTGATGTGTAACCGTGAGAGACTTAAAGGAAAGACAAAATGGAGATTAATGATTGTGAAAGTCTAGGATGAATGTGTGAAAGACTAAGGCGATTAGGATGAGACTGATGAGACTGATGAGAGATTAAGAGACTTTGTAACAAGATTTAGGAAGAACAAGACTTGAGAGAATTAGACTAGTAACCAAGAGACTATGAAGAAGAGTTTTTATTACTCAGCTTAATGAAATAAATCGACATTACAAGGATATATAAAGAGTAGAATCAGATACAAGACTTTCAACATTACTATGCAAAGCATGTGGAGTCAATGGGAAGAAGGAGCCTTGGTTTGAATTGTGTGGGCAAGGATTCTCACACGTTTGGACAGGCTGGAGCTGGCTGGTAAAGCGCCCAGACCTTATCTCCTTTCTTCCTTGCCAAGAGCATCTTCTCAGCATATTTTACTTGGTTCCTTTTGACCAGAAATGCCACTTTCTTTCTTATCTTCAAACGGTCACAAAGGGATCAAAGTATCACACGCCAAGATGCTCCTCAAGATCCTATCTTCTTCCTTGTGTAACACTTAAAGTCTTCCATACCTTAAAGCACAAGCAATCCCCATAGGAGTGTACGGATCCGTACACTTTAAACCCAATTTTTGCACATGTCTTCAAATGAGGTTTAAGAGCAAATGGTGAAGTTATGGTCAAGCCATGTCCGTACAGTCCGTACCATCCGTATGGGCTGTCCATACATGCTTCACCCTAACCTTGCACCAACTCCCTAAACCTCCTTAACACTTCCCACAGCTTCTATCTTCAATGTGAATAGCTCTTGTATCCTTCTTTAGCTCTAGAATTGCTTCTGGACACTCCTTGGTCTTGTTAAGACTTCTTAAGGAGTTTCACCCTATATTTGCTCATAACCATAAGTGATCTCTTTTCTCACTTAGGTTTAACACTCCCCCTCAAGCTTGACTCTATAGATCCCAAGTCAAGCTTGGAAGCGTGAAGGAACTCCCTCATTAAAAACCTTACACAGAAACCCTCCTTAGGGATAAAACCATGCAAGGAAAAGAGTAGAGTATTCACGGCCTAGGGATTGGCCATTGAGTTTTTGTGTATAAAACCAGTGTGGTTGGACACAAGAAGCTCAGGATCAAGGCCTAATAAGGTATATGAAGTATGAATCACCATAACTTGCTATCCTTGAGCACAAGGGGCAAAGCTGGACTTCTTTGGGATTGGTTTGGTGGTGCAGCCCGGGTATGGCTTAATCTCTGGATCACTTGAAGGTAGATGGATAGAAGGGTGTTCTAGGATGCTGATAGCCTTCCTTTGAACTGTGGTCGTCTCCCTGAGCCTGTGATTGTGGCGCCAAGGATGGTTTGCTACTCCAAGACACAAGATCACCTTGTATTGTCTAGGATGGGTTCACAAGGAATTCCTTCCTTTAAGTGAGATCAAAGTTCTTTGTGCTGAACTGAGAAAGCGTGAGACAGAGGCAACAATTTGCTGAGAAATTATTAGATTCAAAGTTCAAGTTGCTCTCAGCCGCTTACAAGAATAAATAGAAATCGACTAGCTACCCTAGGAGTAAGCCGAGATGGTTTAATTCTTTTCCTAATCTAATCCAATTCGTAATTGGTTTATTGTGAAATCATAATCCTACCCAAACTTGGTTTACTAATTTTAATTGTATCTGGTTTTTAAATAAAAACCCAATAACCAAACGAATTACATAGCAATTAAGTTGAACCAACAAGCTGGTTTATCTTGAGCTTCTTTCTTCTGTCCAACTCCCACGAGCTTGGTCAAGTATTGGAGTTGCCTCTCTTGTTATCTCAACCGTGATCTAGTGACTGGTCCACTCCACACACTGGATAGCTCACTTGGTGTCTCGCTCTGATTCTCTTCATTACTCTCAGCTTCACACCTCTCCTCTAAGGCAATCTCCTCACTTGGCGCCTCCTCATCAGTCTCACTCAGCTCCTCTTTTATATCCTTGATGTCTCTGGTCATGGCTACACCATCCCCTCCTCCTTTAAAAGGATTTGACCTCAAATCCGAATCATCTGCAATAAAAGGATCCAAGTCAGAAACATTGAAAGTAGAACTGATTGTGTACTTCCCTTCAAGATCAATCTGGTAGGCATTGTTGTTGATTCTTTTCAGCACTTTGAAAGGTACATCTTTCATTGGTAACAACTTTTATTTCCTTTCAACAGGAAACCTCTCCTTTATCATGTGAATCCACACAAGATCACGCGGCTCAAGTACTAGCTCCTTGCGCCCCTTGTTCTTCTGCCTCTCATACATCTTAGTCATCTCCTCTATATTCTTCCTGACCTTTTCATGCAAAGACAAAACAAACTCGGCCTAGTGCTTGCCATCAAGATTAGTTTGTTCTTTTAATGGTAAAGCAAGCAAGTCAAGAGGAGACAATGGGTTAAATCCATTAACAACTTGAAAAGGTGAGAGTTTAGTAGCTGAATGCACTGCCCTGTTGTATGCAAACTCTACATGTGGTAAACAATCCTCCCATGTCCTAATATTACTCTTAATGATGGCACGCAAAAGAGTAGACAAGGTCCTATTGACTGATTCAGTCTGAACATCAGTTTGAGGATGACAAGTAGTTGAAAACAATAGCTTAGTTCCCAACTTTCCCCACAGAGTTTTCCAGAAGTAACTAAAGAACTTAGAGTCTCTATCAGAAACTATAGTCCTAGGCATTCCATGCATTCTAACAACTTCTCTAAAGGATAGATCAGCTACCAAAGATGCATCATGAGTTTTATGACAAGGTATGAAGTGAGCCATCTTAGAAAATCTATCAACAACCACAACAATAGCTTAGTTCCCAACTTCCCCCACAGATTTTTCCAGAAGTAACTAAGGAACTTAGAGTCTCTATCAGAAACTATAGTCATAGGCATTCCATGCAGTCTAACAACTTCTCTAAAGAATAGATCAGCTACCAAAGATGCATCATCAGTTTTATGACAAGGTATGAAGTGAGCCATCTTAGAAAATCTATCAACAACCACAACAATAGCTTAGTTCCCAACTTCCCCCACAGAGTTTTCCAGAAGTAACTAAGGAACTTAGAGTCTCTATTAGAAACTATAGTCCTAGGCATTCCATGCAGTCTAACAACTTCTCTAAAGAAAAGATCAGCTACCAAAGATGCATCATCCGTTTTATGACAAGGTATGAAGTGAGCCATCTTAGAAAATCTGTCAACAACCACAAAGACACTATCTCTTCCTTTCCTAGTTCTAGGAAATCCTAAGACAAAGTCCATAGAGATATCAACCCATGGTGCAGTAGGAATAGGGAGAGATGTGTACAAACCTGGTTGTTGGACTTTAGACTTGGCTTGCTTGCACACAACACACCTTGAACACACACGCTCCACTTCTCTCTTCATACTCGGCCAGTAGAAGTGTTCCTGCAGTGTGGAGAGTGTCTTGGCGACTCCATAGTGACCCATCAACCCTCCTGCATGAGCTTCCCTAACATATAATTTCCTCAAAGAACCACTAGGAACACACAGGCGGTTATCATAGAATAAGAATCCTTTCACTTGATAGAATTTACCACTAGCATGTTTCTCAGATTCTTTAAACACATCGTTAAACTCGGGGTCATCAGCATAGCAAGATTTGATATGTTCAAAACCTAAGAGTTTAGTTTCCATGGAAGATAAAAATTATACCTCCTGGAGAGTTCATCAGCCATTACATTTTCCTTACATTTCTTGTAGTGGATGACATAAGGAAAGGTCTCAATGAACTCCACCCACCTGGCGTGTCTCTTGTTCAGCTTTTGTTGCCCCTTGAGGTGCTTAAGTGACTCATGATCTGTATGGATCACAAACTCTTTAGGCCACAAGTAATGTTGCCACACTTGTAGGACTCTCACCAAGGCATACAGCTCCTTATCATAAGTAGGGTAGTTCAATGTAGTACCTCCCAGTTTTTCACTGAAATAAGCTATGGGTTTCTTTTCCTGCATCAACACAGCTCCAATTCCAATACCAGAAGCATCACATTCAATTTCAAAAGTTTTAGAAAAGTCAGGCAGTGCAAGTAAAAGTGCACTTGTTAACTTATCCTTTAGCATTTGAAATGCTTCTTCTTGTGCTGGACCCCAAATGAAACCCACACTCTTTTTGATTACGTCAGTCAGTGGTGCTGAAACTGTACTGAAGTCCCTTACAAACCTCCTGTAGAAGCCAGCAAGCCCATGAAATCTCCTGACCTCTCCAATGGTTTTAGGGGTCGGCCACTCCTTGATAGCCTTCACCTTATCCTCATCAACTTGTATTCCCTGTGAGGTCACAACAAAACCTAAAAAGACAAGGTTATATGTTCCAAAAGAGCACTTCTTGTAGTTAGCATACAGCTTTTCTTTCCTAAGCACATCTAGGACTTGTTTCAGGTGGTAAACATGTTCTTGCTGTTGAGATGAAGACAAGGAAGTGTTGTGGCTGGACAGTAACCTTAGAGTTTTACTGTGGTAATTTTATTATTACCACAGTAACTCAGGAAGTTACCTAATGAGATAACAAGTTACCTTGGTGAAGAAATGGGGAGGAAATTAGAGAGCAACTTTACAGCCTGTCCAACCATGTGAAGCATCTCAGTCATGCATTTGTATTGACTTCACATGCTTAGGAGCCTAGTTTGAATACAATGAACCTATACACTATTGTATTCTCTTTAATTTCGTATAGACACTCATTTGTGATAATTAATGGAGTTTTTTGAGTCTCTCTCTCTCTCTAGTTCATCTATTCTCTCTATTATCTTAAATCTGTCACATATAATAATCTGATTATCTATTAGACACTCTACAAACACAAAAGTGTTTATGGTATCAAAACCAGGTTCAATAAAAGGGAAGGAGTGTTTCGTTTTTCATTTGGAGAAAATCTGAGTTTGTGTTCTTGGTGTTCTTGAGCTATTCTTGGTGTTCTTGAGCTATTCTTGGTGTTTTTTGAGGTCTGTTCTTCATTTTCTGGGTTTGTTTGTGTGTTTCTAATGGAATCAAACAACTTTACCATAGATATGAAGACAAGGTCGAGTTATCAAGTGAAGAAAGAGAGAGAAAACGAGTTGGTTTGGTAAGATTTAATGAAGACAGCTTTGGGAAGCTGTGAGATTTGTCCTGATTGGATGAAGCCAGCTTTGGAAAGCTGTGGGGTTTGGAGTAACCAGATAAAGGAGGAACCTTTAAAGGAGACAGCTGCTGAGAAAGATCAGACAGCAAGTTTGGATGAGATTCATCTAAAGGAGGAACCCTTAAAGGAGAAAGCTGCTGAAGAAGGTCAGACAGCAAGTTTAGAGGTTCATGAAGCCAAAGGGGTGATCCGTGGCTTAAGACAAGTAAAGGATGAGCTTTATCAGCTTGTGTGGAGGCTGAAGAAGTGTGGCTGGAGCTTATGGCAAGGCCGGAAGTAGTTCAAGAAAGAAGAGAACGTGAAGGTATCTTTTGCTTTCTTGTGAAAGAGATGTGTGAGTTTGTTCAATACACTTGTGATGTGTGTGAGCAGGACAAGAGATTAGCTTGGTGGAAGGGTGGTACAAATTGTAAGAGAGGAAGGTTAAGAAGACTTTCCAAAAGATGGTTCAATGTTGAGAAGAGGCTAACCCGGAGTAGTGTTGAGATGAGATGAGTTATATGAGAAGTAGATAAGGAGTTGGAGTGTAAGAGAGGAAGAAAAGAGTGGGGGAAAGCATTGTTGAGGAAAAGTGTACGGATGTGTACGGACAGGCTGTGGTCCGTACACATATATACTTGCAAGAGAAGTAAGTGAAAGACAAGAGAAGTGAGATCCTTGTCTACAAAGAGAAGGTTTGCTAGGATAAGAGGACCGTTTAAAGATATGGGTGGCGCCTAAAGCAACTTGTGTGCAAGCTGTAAAGTAAAAGCATCCAGTCCAAGATGCTGAAGGCATCAAGCGTGTGGAGTATCTCGTCCATACATCTCACTAGTGCATTGTTGACTACACATGCTTATTCTACACCCTTATCCCCTTAGCTCATGAAAACCCTTATGTAATCTCTCATATATATTTGTAACCTCTCTCACTCAGATTAAAAAAAAAAGCAGAAATGAGTTCATCCTAAACTTAGTCTCTTGGTTCATTTCTAGTCTTAAATCTTGTTATCTTTCTCTACACTCATCCGAATCTCTTCCTAAGACTCTCATTCTCTTCCCTAAGACTTTCTTTACTCAGATTACATAAAAACAATATGGTATCAGAGCCAGCTTGAAAGAAATCTGATTTCTTGTGTGTAAAGTTTTGAAGACAAGTTTGAATCTCACGAGTGTGTTCTTATTGTTCTTCAAAACTTTGGGGTGTGAGAAGCGTTTCTCTAAGTTGTTGAAGTCTAAAGCTGTGGTCTTTAGAAGCTGAGAGGTGTGTGTGTAAAGGTGGAGTCTTTATCAAGCTTTTCAAGTCAAGCTGGTGAAGATGGAAGGAAACTTGCACAGGAACATCAAGATTCCGGTGAATCTGAAGGGTGGAAACTATCTACTCTGGTCGCGGTTAGTGAAGACTGCAATAGGAAGCAAAGGGCTGTGGGAGCATGTTACATTTGATGAAGTACCGAAGCTCATCACTCAAGATGGTGACAAAGAAGCTACAACACGCGATAAAAGCAAATGGGAGCAAGAAGACGTATTTGTTATCTCTGTTCTACAAGGATCTCTTGACCAACCTATCCTAGAAGCCTACAGCTACTGCACAAGACCTAAGGACCTATGGGATACGTTGAAGAAGGTGTACGGAAATGTCTCCAACTTGAGCCGTTTGTTTGAAGTAAAGCGCACAATCAACAACCTCATCCAAGAAGACATGGAGTTCACTAAGCATCTTGGGAGGTTTAGATCATTGTGGTCTGAGCTTGAGATGTTGAGACCTAATACCATGGATGAAGAGGAGCTGATTGAAAGGAGAGAGCAAGATAAAGTCTTTGGACTCTTTCTCACACTCAATCCCTCATACAATGGTCTCATCAAGCACATATTGCGTGCTGAGAAACTTCCCTCTCTAGAAGATGTATGTGGTCAGATACAAAAAGAGGAGGGGTCCATGGGTTTGTTTGGAGGAAAGGGGGAGTTATCATTGGCTAACCAAGCGGCTCAAGAAGTCCAAGGAGAGCAAGCAAACAAGGCGGCTTATGGAAGATATGAGGAGAGGAGGTTTAATGGGACTTGTGATCATTGCAAGAAGCATGGTCACAAGAAGAGTCAATGCTGGATCCTCCACCCACATCTAAAGCCAGCTAAGTTTGGGAAGGATAAGGAGGCAAGAGCTCACATGTCTGAAGGGGTAACCGGAGCAGGAACAAGTAAGGCTGGAGGAGGAGAGGCTCGGGAAACTACTGATGGGAAATCTATGGTTGCTTACACAGGTGGTGGGTCAATGAGTATCAAGGACCAGGGAAATGACTACATCCGGAGGTCAGACATTGAAGATCTTATAAAGATCTTCAAGGACAATGGTATAATCTCTGGTTATTCCTTTGGTGCATCCGTAATTGATAGGAGCTTAGTACACTTGGTTGATGTGATTAAAACTGCTAGGACTGATGAATTTAAGGTAGATAATTTGAGTAGGATAAACGAATCTAGTGGAATCTATAAACCATCTAGCATTCTTTGTCATAATGCTCAAACTATGTTGAAACCTTTAATCATTGATTCTGGTGCATCATGTCATATGATAAGTGATACAAGCTTGATAAAGAACATTGAACATGCCATTGGAAATGTAATGATTGCAAATGGAGATAAAATTCCCATTGGAGGCATATGTGATTTAAAACTGTTTAACAAAGATACTAGAGCTTTGTGTATGCCTGAGTTTGCTTCTAACCTCTTATCTGTTAAGAAATGTACTAGAGATTTAAATTGCAATGTTATATTCACCCCTGATGATGTGAGATTTCAGGATATTAAAAGCAGCAAGGTGATTGGAAAAGGAGTTATTAAAGGAGAGCTATATGTTCTTGAAGACTTAGCATCTCTTAATGATTTTAGTTGTTTTAATTCTGCTTCTGTTTTAAATAAAAGTGCTCTATGGCATGCTAGACTAGGACATCCACATACTAGAGCTTTGAACTTAATGTTACCAGGTGTTGTGTTTGAGAATAATGAATGTGAAGCTTGCATTTTAGGCAAGCATTGTAAAACTGTTTTTAAAAGGTCTACCACTGTTTATGAGAACTGTTTTGATCTTATACATTCTGATGTATGGACTGCACCTTGTTTGTCTAGGGAGAATCATAAGTATTTTGTCACATTTATTGATGAAAAATCGAAATACACCTGGTTAACACTCATATCATCAAAAGATAGGGTGATAGATGCCTTTAGAAACTTTCAATTGTATGTGACTAACCATTATCATGCCAAGATTAAAATTTTTAGATCAGATAATGGAGGGGAGTACACAAGTCAAGCATTTCAACAACACCTTGCTCACCATGGCATTCTTCATCAGACAAGTTGCCCTTATACTCCTCAGAAAAATGGTGTCTCTGAAAGGAAGAACCGGCACCTTTTGGAAGTGGCTCGTTCTATGATGTTTCAAGCTAATGTGCCTAAGAGGTTCTGGAGTGATGATGTAGCTACTGCTTACTATCTCATCAACAGAACTCCTACTCGTGTCCTAGATGATGAAGCACCTTCTGAAGTCTTGAACAAGTATAAGCCGGCTCTTGATCATTTGAGGGCGTTTGGATGTCTTTGCTATGTGTTGGTGTCAGGGGAGTTGAGAAATAAACTTGAAGCTAGAAGCACCAAGGCTATGTTTGTTGGTTACTCCTCAAGTCAAAAAGGGTATAAGTGTTATGATCCAGTGGCAAGAAGAGTTCTTGTTTCCAGAGATGTTAAATTCATTGAATCAAGAGGATATTATGAAGAGAAGAATCAAGATGAGCTAAGGATGTACCTACTTCAGATCCCCACCTGATAAGGCTGGTACTTTGCGGATTATCTTGGAGAGATTAGGTATCAAGACCACTCAAGACTCCGGGAAAGACTTACCTAAGGATGTACCTACTTCCGATCCCCACCTTGATCATGAGGGGGGGGGAGAGAAAGAGGTTCTAATGAAGATGGGCACTTTGAGGGTGCTCAAGAAGCTCCATCACAAGTTGAAGAAGAAGATTCTAGTTTCGGGTTTCCTGACCAAGGTGGAGCATCTCATGAGAGAAATGAAGATGTGGAAGGTCAAGGAGAAGGGGAACAAGAGGAAGAGGCAGAACAAGAGGAAAAACAGCCGTTAAGGAGGAGCACAAGGATTAAACACCCTCCATCTAATTGGGTGAATACTCGGGTGTACTACAATGCACAAGCAGTGTGTTCCTTTGCTCAGTTTCCTAAGGAGCATTGTGCTTTTATCACTTCACTCGATGAGAATCAGGTACCAAGGACCTTTGAGGAGGCCATGAAGGATAAAGAATGGAGAGATTCAGTGAAATGTGAAGCAGATGCTATGATAAGGAATGAAACTTGGTATGAGAGTAGTCTCCCAAAAGGGAAGAGAGATGTGACTAGCAGATGGATATTTACCATCAAGTTCTTGCCAAATGGGAAGATTGAGAGAAAGAAGACTCGCCTGGTAGCAAGGGGATATTTTCAAACATATGGAGAGGATTATGTTGACACCTTTGCTCTAGTTTCTAAGCTTCATACCATAAGGATCATTCTTTCGTTGGCTGTGAACCTTGAGTGGGGCTTGTGGCAGATGGATGTAAAGAATGCATTGCATCCTCCACCTGGTTTAGAACACTTAGTCAAGGAAGGGAATGTTCTAAGGTTGAAGAAAGCTATTTATGGGCTGAAGCAATCTCCTAGAGCCTGGTACAATAAGTTGAGCACCACCTTGAATGGGAGAGGGTTTAGGAAGTCTGAACTGGACCATACTCTCTTCACTCTCAACACTGCCTCAGGTATTGTAGTCCTTCTAGTTTATGTTGATGATATCATCATAACTGGAAGTGACAAGGTAGGTATTCAATCTACCAAAGACTTTCTTAAAAGTGTTTTTGATATCAAAGATTTGGGAGAAATGAAATACTTCCTTGGAATTGAGATATGTAGATCCAAGGAAGGATTATTCATGTCCCAAAGGAAGTACACTCTTGATCTTTTGAAAGATGCAGGAAAGCTTGGTGGGAAGGTGGCTATAATGCCCTTAGAAGATGGATACAAGACTCCACGTGAGGGGGAGATAGAAGACAGCAAACCGTTTGATGATCCCAAGCTTTATAGAAAGCTAGTTGGTAAGTTGATTTACTTAACCATCACAAGACCTGACATTTGTTTTGCTGTGAATCAGGTAAGTCAACACATGCAAGTTCCCAAGGAACATCATTGGGAGATGCTGAACCGGCTCCTAATGTACCTGAATGGAACCTTAGGACTTGGTGTATGGATGGGTTGCAATGCTAGTACAGAAGTGGTTGGGTATTGTGATGCAGATTGGGCTGGAGATCGTGCTGATAGAAGATCAACCACTGGCTACTGCACCTTCATAGGAGGCAACTTGGTGACATGGAAGAGTAAGAAGCAGAAGGTTGTGTCTTGCTCAAGTGCTGAAGCTGAGTATCGTGCTATGCTGAAGCTCACAAATGAGTTGGTGTGGATCAAAGGAATATTGAAGCATTTGGAGATAGATTAAGCCACACCAATGACAATGCATTGTGACAACCAGGCTGCCATACACATAGCCTCCAACTCGGTGTTCCATGAAAGGACCAAGCATATAGAGGTTGATTGTCACAAGGTAAGGCAAATGATTATCCTTGGAGTTTTCTTACCTTGTTACACTAGGAGTGAAGATCAGTTAGCTGATATTTTCACTAAGGCTGCAAGACGAAAGACCATGGAGTCCATCCATTCCAGGTTGGGACTCATGGATCTTACTATTCCCAGCTAATCCCCTCGCTATGGGGTCTTTACTCTTTTCCTTATCAAGGTTTTATCCCTAAGGAGGGTTTTCTTTGGTAAGGTTTTTAATGAGGAAGACCTCATAGCATTCCAAGCTAGACTTGTTTCACATGGTCTAGCTTGAGGGGGAGTGTTGAGATGAGATGAGTTATATGAGAAATAGAAAAGGAGTTGGAGTGTAAGAGAGGAAGAAAAGAGTGGGGGAAAACATTGTTAAGGAAAAGTGTACGGATGTGTACAGACAGGCTGTGGTCCGTACACATATATACTTGCAAGAGAAGTAAATGAAAGACAAGAGAAGTGAGATCCTTGTCTACAAAGAGAAGGTTTGGAAATGGGACACTCCACACGGAAGAGAAGCTTTGCTAGGATAAGAGGACCGTTTAAAGATAAGGGTGGCGCCTAAAGCAACTTGTGTGCAAGCTGTAAAGTAAAAGCATCCAGTCCAAGATGCTGAAGGCATCCAGCGTGTGGAGTATCTCGTCCATACATCTCACTAGTGCATTGTTGACTACACATGCTTATCCCCTTAGCTCACGAAAACCCTTATGTAATCTCTCATATATATTTGTAACCTCTCTCACTCAGATTAAATAAAAAAAGCAGAAATGAGTTCATCCTAAACTTAGTTTCTTGGTTCATTTCTAGTCTTAAATCTTGTTATCTTTCTCAACAGTCATCCGAATCTCTTCCTAAAACTCGAGGATCGTTTTATAAAACTCGAGGACCGTTTTATAAAACTAGAGAATCGTTTTATAAAACCCGAGGATCATTTTATAAAACTCGAGAATCGTTTTATAAAACTCGAGGATCGTTTTATAAAATTCGAGAATCGTTTAATAAAACTCAAAGAATCGTTCTATAAAACTCGAGAATCGTTTTATAAAACTCGAGGATCATTTTATAAAACTCGAGAAGCCGTTTTATAAAACTCAAAGATCGTTTTATAAAACTCGAGGATCGTTTTATAAAACTTGAGAAGCCATTTTATAAAACTCGAAGATCGTTTTATGAAACTCGAAGATCTTTTTATAAAACTCGAGAAGCCGTTTTATAAAACTCGAAGATCGTTTTATAAAACTGGAGAAGCCGTTTTATAAAACTCGAGGATTGTTTTATAAAACTCGAGGATCATTTTATAAAACTCGAGGATCGTTTTATAAAACTCGAGGATCATTTTATAAAACTAGAGAATCGTTTTATAAAACTCGAAGAATCGTTTTATAAAACTCGAAGAATCGTTTTATGAAACTCGAAGAATCGTTTTATAAAACTCGAGAATCATTTTATAAAACTCGAAGAATCTTTTTATAAAACTCGAGAATCGTTTTATAAAAATCAAAGAATTGTTTTATAAAACCCGAAGAATCTTTTTATAAAACTCGAGAATTGTTTTATAAAACTCGAAGAATCTTTTATAAAACTCGGAGAATCGCTTTATAAAACTCGAAGAATCGTTTTACGAAACCGCAAAAAACCGAAACAGCCGTAAAATTCGAACTTGTCACGACTAGTTCGCCCACGGGCGAACTAAGCCGAGCCGGCTTAGTTCGCTGATGGGCGATCTAGTCCCGTCCCGGCTAGATCGCCATTGGGCGAACTAAGAGGTGCTGACTTTGCCCCACTGGTTCGTTTCGCCTAGTTCGCCATATGGCGGCTTAGCCAAGCTGAACTAGCTCGCCGTACGTCGAGCCGACCATCCCGAGCCGAGATCTCTCACATCCTTGATTCAAGGCATACGTCTTTCGACACGATCGTATTCCGAATCACGGTCGAAATGTCTCCCGTTTCGTCTCTATCCGTCCTATCGTTCGAGTTTTACGATAAAAACCGTAAAATTCCGTTTTCCCGAAAAGAACTCAAAGAAATCGTATAAAACGGTAACGGTTAATCAAAACACCGAACGTCGCCTAAACTATACGATTTATCCGAGATTCTTCGTTAAGATTGTAAAAAACGCGTTTTTAATAAAAAATGTCGAGAGAATCGTTAAAAAACGGCATCGGATGAGGAAACGGTCTCGTTAAAGTCGTAAAACGGTTTTTATGGTAAAACGGCCCGAAAGGTCCTAAAACACGATAAAAACCCATCTCGCGACGTTAACGAAATCAAACCCGAAGATACGATAACGCTTTGACGGTCTACTCGCAGACGGAAGATATGTGGGAGTCGATTTCACCCTACTGTCAAATAAATCGTAAATAAGGAAACTTCGGGAAAAACCCTAAGTTTCCAGAGGAACCGGCTATCTGCGAGAACCGCACAACGAAAATAAGAAAACGATAACTTAGAATTAAAATGAGAATAAACGAAAATAGAGAGCAAAGAGGTTCTTATTCCGAATCTGCGTTGAACTGG
>CAKOAT010240043.1:38537-52389 GCA_932364175.1 Eruca vesicaria subsp. sativa | reverse complement strand
TTCGGGGATCAAGTCGAACGTAGTTCAGTTGATAGAGCTGGACAAGAGATCGAACTGCCTGGGCGAGTTCGTCTAGTAATTGAGCGCCAGTCATAGAAACCGAACTTGTCGAGAAAAAGCCTAAGTTTCTAAGTGCGGAAAATTCTAAATCTAGAAAAGTTGTGAAAGTCTCAGATGAGAGCTCTGGATTTTGTCCCCCAGCTTCTGCCCTATGCCTCCTATACTCCTCCTTAGGCGGTTTTAGTCTTTCTATTTTGCTCGAAACCGAATATTTCGGGAACTTTCCATATCTGTCGATCCTTCCTTTTCTTCTGCGGAAATCTTCTATTTATCTTCAAACTTGCCTTTTATCTTCCGTCTGCGAGTAGACCGTCAAAGCGTTATCGTATCTTCGGGTTTGAGTTCGTTAACGTCGCGAGATGGGTTTTTAACGTGTTTTAGGACCTTTCGGGCCGTTTTACGATAAAAACCGTTTTACGACTTTAACGAGACCGTTTCCTGATCCGATGCCATTTTTTTACCATTCTCTCGACGTTTTTTATTAAAAACGCGTTTTTATAATCTTAACGAAGAATCTCGGATAGATCGTATAGTTTAGGCGACGTTCGGTGTTTTGATTAACCGTTACCGTTTTATACGATTTCTTCGAGTTCTTTTCGGGAAAACGGAGTTTTACGGTTTTTATCGTAAAACTCGAATGATAGGACGGATCGAGACGAAACGGGAGACATTTCGACCGTGATTCGAAATACGATCGTGTCGAAAGACGTATGCCTTGAATCAAGGATGTGGGAGATCGAGGCTCGGGATGGTCGGCTCGACGTACGGCGAGCTAGTTCAGCTTGGCTAGGTCGCCATTAGGCGAACTAGGCGAAAAAAAACAGTGGGGCAAAGTCAGCACCTCTTAGTTTACCCAATGGCGATCTAGCCGGGACGGGACTAGTTCGCCTATGGGCGAACTAGTCGAGATGGACTAGTTCGCCCATCGGCAAACTAAGCCGGCTCGGCTTAGTTCGCTCGTGGGTGAACTAGTCGTGACTAGTTCGCGTTTTACGGCTGTTTCGGTTTTTTGCGGTTTCGTAAAACGATTCTTCGAGTTTTATAAAACGATTCTTCGAGTTTTATAAAACGATTCTCGAATTTTGTAAAACGATTCTTCGGGTTTTATAAAACGATTCTTCGAGTTTTATAAAATGATTCTCGAGTTTTATAAAATGATTCTTCGAGTTTTATAAAACGATTCTCGAGTTTTATAAAACGATTTTTCGAGTTTTATAAAACGATTCTTCGAGTTTTATAAAATGATTCTCGAGTTTTATAAAACGATTCTTCGAGTTTTATAAAACGATCTTCGAGTTTTATAAAACGATCTTCGAGTTTTATAAAACGGCTTCTCGAGTTTTATAAAACGATCTTCGAGTTTTATAAAACGGCTTCTCGAGTTTTATAAAACGATCTTCGAGTTTTATAAAACAGCCTCTCGAGTTTTATAAAACGGCTTCTCGAGTTCTATAAAACGATCCTCCTCAAAATATTTTGCTAGTTCGAGTTTTATAAAACAGCCTCTCGAGTTTTATAAAACGGCTTCTCGAGTTCTATAAAACGATCCTCGAGTTTTATAAAACGATCCTCGAGTTTTATAAAACGATCTTCGAGTTTTATAAAACGGCTTCTCGAGTTTTATAAAATGATCCTCGAGTTTTATAAAACGATTCTCGAGTTTTATAAAACGACTCTCGAGTTTTATAAAACGATCTTCGAGTTTTATAAAACGGCTTCTCGAGTTTAATAAAACGATCTTCGAGTTTTATAAAACGGCTTCTCGAGTTTTATAAAATGATCCTCGAGTTTTATAAAACGATTCTCGAGTTTTATAAAACATTTCTTCGAGTTTTATAAAACGATTCTCGAGTTTTATAAAACGATTCTTTGAGTTTTATAAAACGATTCTCGAATTTTATAAAACGATCCTCGAGTTTTATAAAACGATTCTCGAGTTTAATAAAATGATCCTCGGGTTTTATAAAACGATTCTCGAGTTTTATAAAACGGTCCTCGAGTTTTATAAAACGATCCTCGAGTTTTATAAAACGATTCTTCGGGTTTTACAAAACGATTCCTTTTATATTTCTGCGGGAAGTTTCGGCCGTTGATTCCGTCGTACCGATTTTGACCCCAACAGTAGTTCTGATTGTTTGCGCGAGTGTGCTTACTCGGCTGTCGCAGAATTCTTGATCGCTTCAGTCGCGGGATCGATGTCTTTTTCCGGGATTGTCTCCTCCGAACGGGTGGAAGCGATGGGTGCAGGAACTTCTGGTTTCTCGACCGTTGCTTGCTTTGGGTTGTTTTCTGCGGGCGGTGGCGTGACCTTTGCCCGTTTTGGTTTCACGATTGCTACCGCCAACTGCCTCAGCTTATGTTCGGCCAGGAAGAAGGATCGCGATTGTCTTTGGCATCCCCAAATTGCTGCGACTCCCGCAGGTGTTGGGAATTTGATGTCTAAGTGGTATGTTGATAGAACTGCCTTCATGGAATTTATCCAAGGCGTTCCCAAGATCACGTTGTAGATAGCCGGGAAATCGACTACCGCAAAGTTAACGATCTTCGTCACTTCTTTTGAGGCAACCGGTAGTCGGATTAATCCCAGGGTCATCGACGTCTCGCCGGAGAAACTGGTCAACGGTTTTAGAATCGGCTCGACTTCCGAAAGGTTGATTCCCATGCGTGCTAGCGTGTTGCTGAATTTCACGTTGACAGTACTTCCGGTATCGACCAAGATCCGAGCAACTTCTAAATCGCTTATCACTGAGTTGATGACAAGAGGATCGGCGTGAGGTTGGTTGATTCCGCCGGTTTCAGCGTCGTCGAATGAGATCACCCCTTTCGGGGAGTCATCTGTCGGAACCTTCTAACTCGAGCTGGTTTCGGCTTTGCGTTGGTAGGATTTGATAGACGAGACGGTGTCGTCATAATATTGCGATTCACTGATAATCATGTTGATTTTTCGGCGGTTAGCGTCGTTACCCTTCTCGTCTTGTCTTCGTCCGTGATTTTTGCCTGACTAGTTTCCGTGAGGCGGAGTTTCTGCTCGCGCGTTCCTGTCATTCTTCTGAAGGCGATCCGAATCGCGGATGAGATCCTTGACACTGGATATCTCGGAAAGTTCCCCTGCGACCAATTTTCCGGCAAGTCTGGCGCCGAGAACTTTGCAGTTCACGGTGGAATGCCCACGGGTTTGGTGGAGGTCGCAGAAAGAATTCTCATCGTAATTCGAATTTCTCGTCCATGTGTTACCCGTGGTTTGCCCTTGCTCCGATCCGGAGTTGATGGCGTAGTTATGCGCCCCTTGGAGATCCTTTCCCTCGTGATGGACAAATTTGTCGTTACGAGAGTTCCTCTTTTTCTGCTTCTGCTCAGACGCGTTATCCTTTGCGGACGTTTTCGTCGGCTTATTCTTTTCGGACAGGATTTTGGTCTCCTCCTCGATGGTTATGTAATCAGTAGCTTTGTGGAGCGTATCCTGGATCGTCCGTGGTTTCTCGAGAGTTAGCCACTTGCGGATTTCGATTTATACTAGAGCGATTTTCTTAACGCGTCGATGGCGGCTTTGTCGCTGATCCCGCTAACCCTAGCCATGACGAGTTTGAACCTACTCATGAAATCGCGGAGAGATTCGTCCTCCTTTTGCACCAAGCTCCAGAGGTCGGCGTCGGAGGTTTCCGGGTTAATGAACATCGAGTATTGCTTCAGGATTTCCGAAGCCAGTGGAAGGAAACTTCCGATCGAATTTCGCCTAAATTTGGCGAACCATTCGAGCGCTGCTCCTTCTAGGTTTTTGACGAAGAGGTGGCAGTAGCCTGCGTCTTTTTCGTGGTCCTTGAGCTTGGCTCGTCCCATGATGATCTGGAATGCCTGTAGGTGTGCTTTGGGATCAGACGTCCCGTCGTAAGTCGGCACCTTAAGTTTTCTAGGATCGGGCAGTTTGATCTCGGTGATGCGAGCCGTGAAGGGCGTTTTCCGAGACTCGTACAGTAACCGATAGATTTTGGGTGCGGCGCTGGTAGCGTGATGAATCTGGGATTTCACTGCTTTTACCGCTGCGGCCGTTTTAGCTATGTATTCGCGGAGATCGCGAATCTTGGTCAGATTGCCAGCAGTTTTCCGACCCTGTCGGCGTTTGCTGCGAGTAACCGGAGATCGCTCCTCGGCAGTTTTTGCGTATCGCGCAAAGTCGAGTTCCTCCTCGTCTCTAGTAAGAGAACGTTCGGGAGACGACTCCGGTTGAGGACTTCGAGTTTTTCTTCTCCTAGGATGGACGTCAGCGTCTTCGTCCGACGAATCGGCCTGGTCACTTGTCTCCAGGTTAACCCTTTCGATGCCGTCACCCTCGGTCTCCTGTTCGCGAGTAGGAAGTTTCTCCGATTCTTTTGGCGTCACGTCAGGGTTATCTTTTCCGGAATCCTTTTTCGGTAAGTTACCCTGTTCGGTTCTGGGAGGATCCATAGGAGCGCCGAAATAGAGCCTCCTTCCGCGGATCTTAGTAGTTCCGGGGGGGGCGAATTGCTCGGGTTTTCGCGGTTAGGGTTTCAACCCGTTTCACGAGCGAACCAATGAGCTTTTCCTGCTCTTCCAATTTTTTGTTAAACTCGGAAAGCATCTTTTCGATGGTCTCGGCGTTAGCGTTTGTAGCGTTGGCCGCGGACGCATCTTGTGGTGGTGTTGTTTCAACGTTATCGCGTTCGTTGCGAGTTTGGTCGTCACCAGTCATCGTATCTTCGTTGGACATGTTGCGGCTTCGGTGTAAGATAGATCCGATCCCCCTCCCTTCTAGCGCCAAACTGTGGGAACCGAAATCCACCTACTGTCAATAAATCGTAAAAAAGGAAACTTCGGGAAACCCCTAAGTTTCCAAAGGAACCGGCTATCTGCAGAACCGCACAACGAAGATTAAGAAAACGATAAACTTACAATTTAAAAGAGAATAAACGAAATTGAGAGCAAAGAGGTTCTTATTCCGAATCTGCGTAAGAACTGGTACAAAAAGAGTAGCCACAAAGTCTAAGAACGAAAAACCCTAGTTGAGACGCAGCTCGCTAACAGAAAACGGAAACATTCCTAAATGCTAATTTTTGGTGGTGAGAGCTCTGAAAATCGTGTCCCAGCTTCTGCCCTATGCCTCCTCCTTAAATACTCCTCCTTAGGCGGTTTTAATTTTTCCATTTCCCCCGAAACCGAATATATCGGGAATTTTCCATTTCTATCGATCCTTCCTTTTCTTCCGCAGAAATCTTTTATTTATCTTCAAACTTGCCTTTTATCTTCTGTCCGCGAGTAAACCACCAAAACGTTATCGTATCTTCGGGTTGGATTTAGTTAATATCGCGAGATGGGTTTTTATCGTGTTTTAGGACCTTTCGGGCCGTTTTACGATAAAAACCGTTTTACGACTTTATACGAGACCGTTTCCTGATCCGATGCAATTTTTACGATTTTCTCGACGTTTTTTTATTTGAAACGCGTTTTTTATGATCTTAACGAAAAATCTCGGATAAATCGTATAGCTTAGGCGATGTTCGGTGTCTTGATTAACCGTTACCGTTTTATACGATTTCTTCGAGTTCTTTTCGAGAAAGCGGAGTTTTACAGTTTTTATCGTAGAATTCGAACGATAACTTGGATCGAGACGAAACGAGAGACATTTCGACCGTGGTTCAAAATGTGACCGGGTCGAAGGACGTAAGGTTCGAATCGGGGCTGGGGGAGATCCGGGAGATCTCTAGTTCGCCTGCTGGCGAACTAAGCCGAGCTGGCTTAATTCGCCAGCAGGCGAACTAGTCGGGGAGTGCCTAGTTCGCCTGCTGGCGAACTAAGCCAGCTTGGCTTAGTTCGCTAGCAGGCGAACTAGTTGGAAGCTTCTAGTTCGCCTGCTGGCGAACTAAGCCAAGCTGGCTTAGTTCGCCAGCAGGCGAACTAGTCCGGGACCGTCTAGTTCGCCTGCTGGCGAACTAAGCATTGGTGAGCCTCTAGTTTGCCTGCTGGTGAACTAAGCCAGCTTGGCTTAGTTCGCCAGCAGGCAAACTAGTCGTGACTAGTTCGCGTTTCGTGGCGGTTTTGGTTTTTCGCGGTTTTGTAAAATGATTTCTCGAGTTTTATAAAACGATCTTGGAGTTTTATAAAACGGCTTCTCGAGTTTTATAAAACGATCTTCGAGTTTTATAAAACGGCTTCTCGAGTTTTATAAAACGGCTTCTCGGGTTTTATAAAACGATCTTCGAGTTTTATAAAACGATCTTCGAGTCTTATAAAATGGCTTCTCGAGTTTTAGAAAACGATCTTCGAGTTTTATAAAACGGATTCTCGAGTTTTATAAAACGGCTTCTCGAGTTTTATAAAACGATCCTCAAGTTTTATAAAACGGTTTCTCGAGTTTTATAAAACGGCTTCTCGAGTTTTATAAAACGATCTTCGAGTTTTATAAAACGGCTTCTCGAGTTTTATAAAACGATCTTCGAGTTTCATAAAACGGCTTCTGGAGTCTTATAAAACGATCTTCGAGTTTTATAAAATGGCTTCGAGTTTTATAAAACGACTTCTGGGGTTTTATAAAACTATTCCTTTTGTATTTTCTGCGGGGAATTTTGGCTATTGATTCCGTCGTACCGATTTTGACCCCAACATTGTATACCAAGCCCCAAGAAAAGCAATAGATGTCAGGTTAGGTTGAAAATCAGCTTTGGTTCTTCCAAACAATCATGAAAAGTGTTTTCATAGGATGATCGATGATCCACTTTAGCATCTATAGTACTTTCTGCAATCAAAAATTCTAAGAATGGTGCTAAAGAGTAGTAAGATAAAAAGAAAAAAAAAATTGAAATCTTTTTATCCCTTTCTTGACTCAATAAAATCAATTTTTGAAAACTTTTTAAAGAGATCAAAAATGTAAAGTAGCATCAGCAATTCCACTCCCCCAGACTTAAATCATACACTGTCCTCAGTGTATAACTAGTCGGAGTTAGAGCATAAGAAAGAATAAATGTATAACTGATATCGAAATTGTGAACGATATACCTGACCGATGTTCGTATCGATCGATGGTGAGTCACTTCCATCGATCGTCATGGATAGGGTTATGTCAGGCGATGTAGACAGGGTCTCATCGGTCGATAGAGGTAGTGATTGTGTAGCTATGTTTCTAAAAACAAATAAAAACGAAAGTAATAAGTAAAAATAAAATAAAACTAAATAAGAAAATACCTAACAGTGGGTTGCCTCCCACTCAGCGCTTAGTTAAAGTCATTTAGCTTGACTATGGAGGTATGGTGGCTAACGAGGTGGGTTGCTGGTACTTGTTGGGAAACAGGTATCCTCCTTGTCATGTGATTCTTCAAACCATGAAGTTAAGAAGCTTCTTGTGGCTTTCTCGCTTCTGGTCATACTAGCTTGCGATCCTTGGACCTCATAGTGGATTCTCTGTAGCCACTCCTCAATGCTTGCTAAGCTGCAGCCATGTTGTCCAATGTTGCTGTAGGTGTGCTCTATATCATTACTCATCTGTATTGTGTCGAGATTTTGTGTGTTCTGCACAGGGGAAAGGATGGTATCGACCGATCTCGGGGTAGGTCTATCGGTCGATGTGGATGGATGTCCATCAGTCGATGGGTTCAGAAGCTCGTCGATCGATGTGGATTGTGCAGGTTGGCTCGCGAGCTGGTTCTTAATGCTTTGGATCTCCATCTGAATGTCCTCTGTTGTGCATTTCAATCCCTGAACGTCACTCTGTACCGGGAACCAAAATTTTTGGAGTAATCTATACGCATCTTCTTCACATGCTTCAATAGATCTGTAGATCTCCGTTGTGATTTCCTCAAGTTCTCCTTTGGTACAGAAATCTGGTGCGCGAGTATCGATCGATGTGCTGGGTATATCATCGATCGATAGCTTCTGTAAGTGACTTTCAATAGGCTGGTCGAAGGTCGTGTCGATCTATGCTGATGGGTCTGTATCGGTCGATGTCAACTTCTCGGATTCAAGTTCTTTGCGAAGTGCATTTACCTCTTCTTGTTGGGCTTTTCTCTCTTTGCGAGCGAAGTCATTGCCAGAGAGATTCCACTGTAGTTCTCCTTGAAGTGATGCTATGGCTTTCTCATGTTCAGACCTTAATGCTGCCATCTCCCAGTTATGTTCACCGGTTCTTCCATTCAGCATGTATGTGACCTCTGCTTGTGTGTAGAGCTTGCAGACTGGAACTCCTTTAGCAAATTGTTCAGTGTGTTCTGGTAGACAGAAACAAGAGCGCCCAAATAGTGTGGCTCTACTCAGCAGCTTCTCAATATCTTCTTTGGAAACCTGGATGATATCTCCAGCTACGCTTCTTGCATTACCATGCTCATCTCTGTAGACACCATATTCGTCATTCTTTCCCCAAAAGAAACGACGAATTCCATTTTTAAAAGCTCTCTTCCCAAACTCGGGATGGATATCGGTCGATGCACGTCGCCATGCATCGACCGATGCGGGTTGAAATTGTGGATATGCTGAGTTGAAATGAAGGTTTTCTGCACCATCTTGCTGGTGCTGATCGTTCTGGTAGATGGGTGGTTGTGTGTGGGGACTGATTGGTCCATTGGTATCTGAAGGATGTCTGCAACGTCTTCTGTGGAGATTGGAATGATTCTTCCATCTAGTGCTCGTGCATGGCCTTATGGATCCCTGAAAATACCAAATTCATCTGGAGTTAGTAATGTAAAATCTAAATTATGTGTTTTTACCTCGGATGGTGTGTTGGTGTTATCGATCGATGGGATAGCAGGTGCATCGGTCGATCTTTGAGAACCATGTCGATCGATGGTTGGTGCTCCGTGTCGGTCGATACTTGTGCTTCAGGTCGGATCGCGGATGGTAGTGGTGTTGTATCCACTGCAAAACTCTCATTGTAACTGCTTTCCAAACTTCCAATCGAGTAATCTCCGTCGTGTGGCTCATGTGGGACATAGACTGGTGCACAGTAGGGTTTGTCGCTCGTTGATTTGAAACGTCGTTTGAGCGATCTGGGTTGGGGCATATCGGTCGATGGAGGGTGGTCTCTGTCGGTCGATGCTCCGAAGATGAAGGATGGGAGAGGAAGTCGTACTTCATCTTCTCAAAGAAATCTAAAATCTTTGGCTCGTTCCTCTTCATAATCTTCATCATACTCCTCCTGAGTAGTGATGCTAGCTAGCTCGGGCATGTAATGATCGTTTTCCCAATCATCTGCGCTAAAATCCCCGTATGGAAACTCTTCCTCGATCTGTTGGAATACCATATCGATCGATGACCATGTGTGTCTATCGGTCGACTCGGGTTGACTGGTATCGGTCGATGGTAGAAGACTGCCATCACTCAATATGGCTGAATCGGTTTCGTACTCGGCCATGGAATCATACTCGTGGGCACATCAAAAAGTTGCTACAAGTGCTGGGCTCTTTATCCTTGGAAACTTGATGACTAGAACAGAATTGTAGTGGATGGTAGGGTTGATGAGGGTTAGGTAGACCTTGTTGGATTTGAGGTCACAAACAGCTCCAACTGTGGCTAAGAAGGCTCTTCCAAGTAATAGAGATGTCTTGAAGTTGAGTTTGTTGGCCAGGACATGGAAGTCCGTAGGAATTAAGGCATCTCCAATCTGTACCTCAAGGTTTCTAACTATTCCTCCAGAGTTCTGCTGAGAACAATCCACAAAGATGAAAGATTCTTCAGTAGGCTCTATCTTCAGACCTAGCTGGTCTGCCATAAGCTTGGGTAGGATGCTAAGTCTAGATCCTGTGTCGCATAGGGCACGAGGGAATTCAATACCTCTGATGGAACATGGTATTGTGAACTTCCCTGGATCGCTCTTCTTCCCCAGTGTGATCTTCTTCCTTAGACTGTCTCTGACTTGGTGAAACATTCTCTTGACGTATTCTTCTGTCTCTCTGGTCTCTCTGAAAAACATCCACAATCTGTGTGAAAAGTAGGCTTCTTCAAAGGGTTTATCTCTAGGTATTCTCAAGAACTCTCTTTCTGAAGCTTGACAATTCTTTCTCATTAGCTTCCCTTTTATAAGGCTTAGGTATCTTCTCTTTCCTTTTTCTGAGAACTCTTCCGTGGGTCTCTCCATGATGGCTTTTTGAGGGCTTCTGGAAGTGTAATACTACTCCAGGAATGCGTCAATACGTGCACTATCTATCTTGGGAAGTTTCACTCGGTGTTGGGGTACCGTGTATCGGGTGACACTGACAGGAGTGCGTCGATCGATATAAAGGTCTTCCTTTCGATCGATGGGAGGGTTACCATGTCGATCGATGTCATGCGGATCGATTTTGACAGGGACGGGCGGATGTGGGTATCGTGCTGCGAAAGCTTTGTGAGGCATAGTCTTGATGGCACTGCACTCGTGAGGGTATTCGTCTAAGTCCATCGATCGACACTCATCGAAGTCTATCGAGCGACACTCATCGAAGTCTATCGATCGATGTACTCTGGATCGTATCGTTCGATGTTCACGGGATGAAATCAATCGATAATAGTCGCGAACGAAGTCTCTCTCATCATCAGATCTTTGAATCTCTTCTACTACCTCTTGCCAAAAATCATCATCCAGGATGGCATTGATGTTATGGTTGTTGGCAAACTCCTGCTTCTTTAGGGCTTCTCTTGTCTGAAACACCTGAGTCTCTAGCTTCTTCACATGGGTGTTTAAAGCATCTAAGTTTGTGGTGAGGGTGTTGTAGATGGAGTCAATCTTTCCATTGAAGTCTGTCTGGAGTTTCTGCTGACTCTCAAGAACCTTGTCTAGCATCTTCTCCAGTTTAATGTCTTGGGTGGGTGGGTGTGGGTTTGAGTAGAATGAGTTCCCATAGCTTATGTTGTTGTTGGGGTTGCTGCTGCGGAAGGTGTTGGACTTCTGTGAACTCTGGTTGAAGTTGCTTCTCTGGCCTGTGAAGTTTTTGTATCCTCCTTGGTTACCAGATCTCTGAAAACCAGCTCCACTGATCCAGTTCACATCTTCTTCTGTATAATCTTCACCTGCAGTGTCTGCATCCTCCACTGAACAAATCTGCTTGTTTAGTAACTTCTGAATGGTATCCAGCTGTAGCTTTTGTCTTCACAAATTTCTTTGTGATGTTTCTGGAAGCTAAGTTATCAATTAACTTCACAGCCACCTGTGGATTCCTGGTGTTGAAGTTGCCATCACTAGCTGAATCAAGAGCTCTTTGATAATCCAAGGTGATGCCTCTGTAGAAAGTGCAAAGCAGTTGCACTTTGTTGAATCCGTGGTGTGGGCAATCTCGTTGGTAGGACTTGAATCTGTTCCATGCATCTTTGAATGACTCTTCAGGATTCTGAGTGAATGTAGCAATCTTTCTTCTTCACTCTTCAGCGCGTGACTCATCAAAAAAGTTACGCAGGAATGCGTTTTTGATGTCGCTCCAGGTTGTGAGAGAACCTGGTGGTAGTTGCCTCAGCCACTGCAAAGCTTCTCCAGATAGAGAGTATTTGACAAGCTTGCAGAGAAGATAGTCTTGAGGGACTGCATTGGCTTTTATGATGGTGATGAGATCCTCAAACCTCTCCAGATGGTCCATAGGATGCTCATGGGACAACCCACAGAAGGGTATTTATCCTACAAGTGTGTAGTACTGCGGCTTAAGCTTGAAATCTCCTCTCTGAATAGCAGGAGGGTGGATGGCTGATCGGTTGGAATAGATTTGATCCGGACGGTTGTAGTCAGCCAAAGTTCTAGCTTGGTTAGCCTCTTCTACAGGTTGAATGATGTCTGTAGGTGCAGTTTCTTGCTCAGGAATGATATTCTTTTGAGCGTTCAGCTTCTGACCTGCTGCATTACGCAGTTGACCATCTCGATCACGCAGGTCTCCATTCTCATCGGTAGTGAGAATAATAGGCGCTACCATGTCTCGCCGGTTAGTATCAATCGATGTAAGATAAGGTGTATCGATCGATATCGGATGAAAGGTATCGGTCGACGAAGGGTTGTTGATGTCGATCGATGTGACGGTGAGAGTATCGGTTGTTGGGGTCAAAATCGGTACGACGGAATCAACGGCCGAAACTTCCCGCAGAAATATAAAAGGAATCGTTTTGTAAAACTCGAGGGTCGTTTTATAAAACTCGAGAATCGTTTTATAAAACTCGAGGATCATTTTATAAAACTCGAGAAGCCGTTTTATAAAACTCGAAGATCGTTTTATAAAACTCGAGGATCGTTTTATAAAACTCGAGGATCATTTTATAGAACTCGAGAAGCCGTTTTATAAAACTCGAAGATCGTTTTATAAAACTCGAGAAGCCGTTTTATAAAACTCGAAGATCGTTTTATAAAACTCGAGAAGCCGTTTTATAAAAATCGAAGATCGTTTTATAAAACTCGAGAAGCCGTTTTATAAAACTCGAAGATCGTTTTATAAAACTCGAGAAGCCGTTTTATAAAACTCGAAGATCGTTTTATAAAACTCGAGAAGCCGTTTTATAAAACTCGAAGATCGTTTTATAAAACTCGAAGAATCGTTTTATAAAACTCGAGAATCGTTTTATAAAACTCGAAGNAAAACTCGAGAAGCCGTTTTATAAAACTCGAAGATCGTTTTATAAAACTCGAGAAGCCGTTTTATAAAACTCGAAGATCGTTTTATAAAACTCGAAGAATCGTTTTATAAAACTCGAGAATCGTTTTATAAAACTCGAAGAATCGTTTTATAAAACTCGAAGAATCGTTTTATAAAACTCGAGAATCGTTTTATAAAACCGCAAAAAACCGAAACAGCCATAAAACGCGAACTAGTCACGACTAGTTCGCCCACGGGCGAACTAAGCCGAGCCGGCTTAGTTCGCCGATGGGCGAACTAGGAGGCACTCGACTAGTTCGCCCATCGGCGAACTAGGAGATACTCGACTAGTTCGCCCATCGGCGAACTAGGAGATACTCGACTAGTTCGCCCATCGGCGAACTAGGAGATACTCGACTAGTTCGCCCATCGGCGAACTAGGAGATACTCGACTAGTTCGCCCATCGGCGAACTAAGCTGGCCCGGCTTAGTTTGCCGATGGGCTAACTAAGAGGCACTCTACTAGTTCGCCCATCAGCGAACTAAGCTGGCCCGGCTTAGTTCGCCGATGGGCGAACTAGCCCATCTCGACTAGTTCGCCCATTGGCGAACTATTCCTGTCCCGGCTAGATCGCCATTGGGCGAACTAAGAAGTGCTGACTTTGCCACACTGGTTCTTTTCGCCTAGTTCGCCATATGGCGACCTAGCCAAGCTGAACTAGCTCGCCGTACGTCGAGCCGACCATCCCGAGCCTCGATCTCCCACATCCTTGATTCAAGGCATACGTCTTTCGACACGATCGTATTCCGAATCACGGTCGAAATGTCTCCCGTTTCGTCTCGATCCGTCCTATCGTTCGAGTTTTACGATAAAAACCGTAAAACTCTGTTTTCCCGAAAAGAACTCGAAGAAATCGTATAAAACGGTAACGGTTAATCAAAACACCGAACGTCGCCTAAACTATACGATCTATCCGATATTCTTCGTTAAGATTATAAAAAACGCGTTTTTAATAAAAAAAACGTCGAGGGAATCGTAAAAAAACGGCATCGGATCAGGAAACGGTCTCGCTAAAGTCGTAAAACGGTTTTTATCGTAAAACGGCCCGAAAGGTCCTAAAACACGATAAAAACCCATCTCGCGACGTTAACGAAATCAAACCCGAAGATACGATAACGCTTTGACGGTCTACTCGCAGACGGAAGATAAAAGGCAAGTTTGAAGATAAATAGAAGATTTCCGCAGAAGAAAAGGAAGGATCGACAGATAT
>CAKOAT010240043.1:14606-34248 GCA_932364175.1 Eruca vesicaria subsp. sativa | reverse complement strand
TCAAGCTCGACAAAGGCTACTTGGCTATTGTCCGATCGCGCTTCACTTCAATGCCAAGTTTACAAACCGACTCGACCTTTTCGATAGCACGAAAGTGTCGCGGTCTAATCCTCTACCAAATACGACCTTGGCTGTGCGGCTGAACACAACCTTCGCGCCAAGCCAATACATTCAACGGATAATGCAAACTTGTCAAAAATTGGCTAAGTTCTGTATTCTCGCGATTCAGTCTATTCCCAAAGCAAGTTGCCTACAAAATCCGATGTATAAGAAAACGCTCGTACCAAAGCTCCTAAAGCCGTACGAATCTCGGAAGGTCAACACTTCAAAAAGCACCGTAACGAAAAACGCTTCGTTCGGGGAAAGAACTTACGCGACCTCTCGGTCCTAATTGCTCTAGCACAAATCATAAAACTACCTAAAATCCAAACATGAATTTAAGTTTTAATTGCAAATATCCGCAAACGAACCAAAGTATTCCTGCGAAGCAGGGTTAAGACAAAACCCTCGCAACACCGCGCAACATCTTCGAGCCCGCAAACGTTCCGAACACGAAACGCGGCATATAAAATAAAAACCAACTTTCGGCACTGCGAGACGTCGCAGACGCCCGGAGATTAGTTTTTCGACATAAATACCTTCCTTGATAAAGTCATTTTCTTGGAAGACCTAACAGTCCGTCCGCGACTATAAAATTACTCAAAACTTCTTAACGTACGTATCCTTCGCGAAGGCCAAAACAACGTAAACATTTATCGCCTAAAAAGTTTGTTGCTGATCACAACAAACTCGCAACAGTCCTAAACAAACTTAAGTTATCTCGCAGAGATAGCTCTCGAACACCCGACACAAGGATAATAGCGCTATAAAAGAAATCCAAACTTTTGGTCAGCACTTTCGGGCAACTTAGAAATTGTTCCCGGTGAGATGCTCGTTTCCAACCAGACGAATCGTATAAGCCGAGAACCTATCACGGATTCTAAATCGGTATGGAATCAGGTTAAAATCGCAACAGGCAAAAGGAAAGCCGACTAGTCATCGCATAGCCTCAATCCGAAAGTAAACCTAGGTCTTGCCCTAAACCCAGCACACTGGTCGCTAACGTCTCAAGGCATTAATCGAGATCCTAAAGGCATGTATCTTCGTCTATATCTAAACGCTTACTCGATTTACTAAGCATCCTAAAACGGGCAAACGAACAAGGCGATACACTAAGGGAAAAAGGAATTCGAGACGACAACTCGCGGACCTCCCTCAATATCAACTCATAATCTTCCCACTACATTCATACGAATAAAAACATGCTCTTAAAAACACAAACTGATAAAGCCGCAAAAGCGGCAGGGACTCAGAGCCGCACACGGCCAGTCCGAAAACTATAACGGCCACGCTCGGCCAGACCAAATGGCCTACGAGACTAGTCTCAAGGCCGGCAAAGGTCAAGATGCCATCGATATCAATATGCTCGATAAACATATAACTAGACCGTAAAGGTCTTGCTGGGAAAAAGGTCATACGAACCTTAACTCCGAAACGAACTACGAAAGGCTTGATCCCCTCAAAAGGGTACGTAGGCAGCCTTCACAAGGCGCAGCCCTAATCTTAAACGCTTTCCGCTCCCTGGAGAGTGGAAAGATCACTTTCAATGGACCTTTCCGACCATTAATTCCGCCTAACTTAACTAAAACTGGTTAACCACTCGCAAGAACCTTACGCTAAAGGCTCAAGATTCTTACGAGCTGGGGGGCTAACTGTTGGGGTCAAAATCGGTACGACGGAATCAACGGCCGAAACTTCCCGCAGAAATATAATAGGAATCGTTTTGTAAAACTCGAGGGTCGTTTTATAAAACTCGAGAATCGTTTTATAAAACTCGAGGATCATTTTATAAAACTCGAGAAGCCGTTTTATAAAACTCGAAGATCGTTTTATAAAACTCGAGGATTGTTTTATAAAACTCGAGGATCGTTTTATAGAACTCGAGAAGCCGTTTTATAAAACTCGAAGATCGTTTTATAAAACTCGAGAAGACGTTTTATAAAACTCAAAGATCGTTTTATAAAACTCAAGAAGCCGTTTTATAAAACTCGAAGATCGTTTTATAAAACTCGAGAAGCCGTTTTATAAAACTCGAAGATCGTTTTATAAAACTCGAAGAATCGTTTTATAAAACTCGAGAATCGTTTTATAAAACTCGAAGAATCATTTTATAAAACTCGAGAATCGTTTTATAAAACTCGAAGAATCGTTTTATAAAACCCGAAGAATCGTTTTACAAAACCGCAAAAAACCGAAACAGCCGTAAAACGCGAACTAGTCACGACTAGTTCGCCGATGGGCGAACTAGGAGGCACTCGACTAGTTCGCCCATCGGCGAACTAAGCCGGCCCGGCTTAGTTTGTTCGTTTGAGTCTGTTTGAGTCTTGTTTGTTTATTTATCCACTTATAACGCCCCGAAAAGGTAAGTGCACTTTGGTGACATAGGTAGCCAAATTAATTCTCTTAAGCCTTTCCATATACCACAAACCGGGATGTTACAATTCACCCCCTTCTAAAGAACGCAACGTCCCTGTTGCGCTCCCCAACAGGTCTCAAGACGCCTCTCAGGTCAGAACTAAGATGGCTAACCAGCTCTGATACCACTTAGTAGCACACCGTTCTCAAGAGAGGAGGAGACGGGTGTTACAATTTGTTCGCCCATTGGCGAACTAGTCCTGTCTCGGCTAGATCGCCATTGGGCGAACTAAAAGGTGCTGACTTTGCCCCACTGGTTCTTTTCGCCTAGTTCGCCATATGGCGACCTATCCAAGCTGAACTAGCTCGCCGTACGTCGAGCCGACCATCCCGAGCCTCGATCTCCCACATCCTTGATTCAAGGCATACGTCCTTCGACACGATCGTATTCCGAATCACGGTCGAAATGTCTCCCGTTTCGTCTCGATCCGTCCTATCGTTTGAGTTTTACGATAAAAATCGTAAAACTCTGTTTTTCCCAAAAAGAACTCGAGGAAATCGTATAAAACGGTAACGGTTAATCAAAACACCGAACGTCGCCTAAACTATACGATCTATCCGAGATTCTTCGTTAAGATTATAAAAACGCTTTTTAATTAAAAAAAACGTCGAGAGAATCGTAAAAAAACGGCATCGGATCAGGAAACGGTCTCATTAAAGTCGTAAAACAGTTTTTATCGTAAAACGGCCCGAAAGGTCCTAAAACACGATAAAAACCCATCTCGCGACGTTAACGAAATCAAACCCGAAGATACGATAACGCTTTGACGGTCTACTCGCAGACGGAAGATAAAAGGCAAGTTTGAAGATAAATAGAAGATTTCCGCAGAAGAAAAGGAAGGATCGACAGATATGGAAAGTTCCCGAAANGTTAACGAAATCAAACCCGAAGATACGATAACGCTTTGACGGTCTACTCGCAGACGGAAGATAAAAGGCAAGTTTGAAGATAAATAGAAGATTTCCGCAGAAGAAAAGGAAGGATCGACAGATATGGAAAGTTCCCGAAATATTTGGTTTCGAGCAAAATGGAAAGACTAAAACCGCCTAAGGAGGAGTATATAAGGAGAAGGCATAGGGCAGAAGCTGAGGGACGAAATCCAGAGCTCTCATCTGAGACTTTCACAACTTTTCTAGATTTAGAATTTCTGCACTTAGAAACTTAGGCTTTTTCTCGACAAGTTCGGTTTCTATGACTGGCGCTCAATTACTAGACGAACTTGCCCAGGCAGTTCGATCTCTTGTCCAGCTCTATCAACTGAACTACGTTCGACTTGATCCCCGAAAAGGGTACGTAGGCAGCCTTTCATAAGGTTCAGTCCGAAATCATTCAAACCTTTTTTCCTATCTTTTTCCGTTTTTCGTCATCGAGCTGCGACTCGACTAGATCTACGGTTTTATGTTTGTAACTCGCTGATGGCCCCTGCGGCCAAAGCCTTTGTAATTCCCTGTAATGATCGCAACGCTCTTACGCGAATCGGAAATAAGATCGATTTTCTTTATAAATTCGTTTTACTATGTTTTTCATATTTTCCGCATTTATTTGGTTACTTGTCGTTGGCTTTCGCAGAGATCCGGTTCCTCTGGAAAATTAGGGTTTTCCTAAGTTTCCTTATTTAACGGAAATCGACAAGTGTGAATTTCGGTTCCCACATCGGTCGACTGTGGTAGACGAGTGTCGGTCGACAAAGAGGTGTTGATGTCGATCAATGCAGAACGTAAGTCTTTGCGGATGCTACGTTCCAAACTGTGAGGGTCTTCTGAGTACACAAGTTGGTTGTTCTTGTTGCTTCTAGTACTGTTGGGCATGTACCTGAAAAAGACAAGAAAAAGTTTTTGTGTCAGAAGATGAATAAAAAATAAAAGAAAAATAACCTAGACCTAATCAGATTAAATCTAATGGCTATCAAAGTTCCCCGGAAATGGCGCCTAATTTGATATCACTCAAATATTTAACCCTAAAGAGTGAATTACTCTCTCAAATAAGAGGTTCAGTTGTAGTACTTAGAGATCGAATCCACAGGGATTTGAGGAACACAAAATATGCATGTAATCCTAAATGATTATGCTAGGTTGCTTCAGTTTAAAATAGTAAATTGCAGTTGTGAGCAATGATAAGTTGCTCAAGAGAATAGGTTTTGGTTTAAAACAATAAAAGAAAACAGTTAGATTCAAGGTTGCTATTCACATAATCAGGATTATAATGCTACAGATGTTTTAGTAAGTTGCTTGCAAGATATATAAGAACTTCGATTCTTAGACAAATCTTATAGCAGTCGCTATATAAACGTGTCCATTGATCTTACTGCCGGCAATATCGACCGATGTTTTGACAGCGATATCGGACGATATGGGTTGCCGTCGATCGATAACTCTATAGGAGTATCGATCGATACATCATAAGATCAAATCGAAACTGTGTTCACCAAGATCATAGACCGCCTCTCGCACATCCCTAGAGGATCTAAGCTTATGCCAAATGATTTCAGGATAATGATTAACAAGTTAAATCACTCCATGACCATACTCTAGTTAGCTACTCTAGAGTAAACATTAGGGTTCATCTAGATAATGAATATCACAACTCAACATTCCATAGTTGGGGCTAATCCCTCATAACTATTTGAACCCTAAATTTAACAAATGAATCTACTCAGACATGGCTAAGTGATTCATAGCAGCAAGGTAATAATAGAAATTCATAAGATTAGAAGATTGAACTCTTGGTTCTTTGGAACAACAAATCTCTTTGTGTGTTTCTTCTAAATCTCGAATTCTATAACCTTTGAGAATTAAGATGAAAAGAATACTTTATTGCTAAGTATAAAATAGTATCAAAAACATACAAAGCACAAGAAAACTTAAAACATAAAAGAGCATGCTTTGCCAAAACACATAGGCATAACTATAAATATGAGTTCCATTAGGTTAAAAACTCGTCAGGGGCAATCTTGTAATATTGGGAAAACTTGGGCTTCAAGTCGGCCAAGTCAGTTCTCCACGCTTGATATTGATCGATGGTACATGGTGTACATCGATCGATGGTGTATCTCGACTTCATCTTCTATAGAAGCGTCATCAATCGATTACACAGGATGTGTATCGATATGTATCCTTGTTGTCTGATCTTCATAATCATCTCGGAAAACTCTCCTTTAAGCTCCATAAGGGCACTTAAATCATCACTTTACTCCAAAATTCTCCTGAACCTAAAAACATACCTAATAGACTCCAAAACATATATAGATATTATAAAGACATATCAATACCATGGCTAAAAGTGGGTCAAAACCATGGTATATCATTAGGTAATCGGTAGCCTTGTGGAGCGCGTCCTGGATTGTTCGTGGTTTCTCGAGGGTTATCCACTTTTGGAACTTCGATTTAAACCAGAGCAATTTTCTGAGCGCGTCGATGGCGGGTTTGTCGCTTATCCCGCTAACCTTAGCCATGACGAGTTTGAACCTGCTCGTCCTCCTTCTGCGATAGGCTCCAAAGGTCGGCGTCGGAAGTTTCTCGATTTATAAACATTGGGTATTGTTTCCGGAATTCGGAAGCAAGCTGGCGGAAACTCCCGATTGAATTCCGCCTAAGCTTGGTGAACCACTCGAGCTCTGCTCCTTCTAGGTTTTCGACAAAAAGGAGGCAGTAGCATGCGTCTTTTTCGCTGTCCTTGAGCTTGGCTCATCCCATGGTGATCTGGAAGGCCTGCAGGTGCGCTTTGGGATCAGCCATCCCATCATAAGTTGGCACCTTGAGGTTTCCCGGATTGGGTAGCTTGACCTCGGTAATGCGAGCCGTAAAAGGCGTTTTCCGAGATTCCTATAGCAGCCGATCGATTTCGAGTGCAGTGCTGGTAGCATGGTGAATTTGAGATTTCACCACTTTTACCGCTGTGGCCGTTTTAGTAATGTAGTCGCGGAGATCGCGAATCTCAGTTAGATCGCCAGCAGTTTTTCGACCTTGTCGGCGTTTGCTGCGAGTAATTGGAGTCCGTTCCCCGGCTGTTTTTGCACATTGCGCACAGTAGAGCTCCTCCTCGTCTATAATAAGGGAGCGCTCGGGAGAAGACTCCGGCTGAGGGCTGCGAGTTTTCCTTCTCCTAGGATGGACGTCCGCATCTTCATCAGACGAATCGGATTGGTCGCTTGTTTCCAGGTTAACCCTTTCGACGCCATCTTCCTCTGTCTCCTGACTGCGAGTAGGAGATTTGTCCGATTTGTTCAGCGTCGCGTCAAGGTTATCTTTTTCGGAGTTTTGCTCCGAAAGATTTACCTGCTCGGTTCTGGGGCTATCCATAGGAGTCCCGAAATCGAGCCTTCTTCCGCGGATCCTAGTAGTTCTGCGGGGGCGAATTTCCCTGGTTCTTGCAGTTAAGGTTTCAACCTATTTTGCGAGTGAACCAATGAGCTTTTCTTGTTCCTCCGATTTCTTGTTGAAATCGGAGAGCATCTTCTCGACGGCCTCGGTGTTAGCGTTAGCGTTAACCGCGGACACATCGGGAGCTGGTGTGTTGTCAACGTTGTCGCCATCGATGCGATTTGGTTGTTCTCCAGACATCGTTTCTCGATTGAGCGTGCTGCGGCTTGAGTGTAAGATAGATCCGACCCCCCCCCCTCCTTCTAGCGCCAAACTGTGGGAACCGAAATTCACCCCTGTCGATTTTACATAAACTTAAGAATTTAGAGTAAACCCTAATTTCCCAGAGGACCCGGATATCTGCGGAACCGCACTCAAACAATCAAGAACATGATATGAATGAGTAAAAGATGTAAAAGAAAACGAGATTGAGAACAAGAAAGATCTTATATCAAATTCTGCGTAAGAGTGGTACAACGAGAGTAAGCCTTAGCTGCGTGAGCCGTCGGTGAGATTCCTAGTTCTAGAAATCTAAGACTAAAACCCTAGTTGAGACGCAGCTAATAACAAAAACGGAAATATTCTTAAATGCTAAGTTTTGGTGGTGAAAGCTCTGAAAAATCGTCCTCTTGTTCTGTCCTTGGCCTTCTGCTTATATACTTCCTCCTTAGGCGGTTTAGTCCTTCCTTCTCGCCCAGATTCGAGTTTATCGGGAATCTTCCATTTATCTCGATCTTTCCATTTTCCTTGTAAAAATATTCTATTTATCTTCAAACTTGACATTTATCCTCAAAATTTCCATTTATATTCTTTTTGCGAGTAAATCGTCAAACTGTCATTGTATCTTTGGGCTAGATTTCGTTTAAAGTTGCATGTGGACTTTTATCGTGCTTTTGGGCTGTCCGAGCCGTTTTGCGATAAAAATTGTTTTACGATTTTAGACAAGATCATTTCCTGATACGATGCCGTGTTTATAAGATTTCTCGAGTTTGACAATATACGGTGTTCCGTCTAATCGTTGCTGTTTTATAAGATCCTCTCGAACTTTACGAGAAAAGAAGACTTTTACAATTTTTATCGTAAAACTTGAACAGTGAGCCGGATCGAGACGAAATGAGAGATGTTTCGACCATGGTTCAGAGCATGATCGCATCGAGGGACGTATGCCTTTCGTCGAGGATGCGGAAGATCGAGGCTCGGGACGGTCAGCTCGACATACGGCGAGTCAAAACGGGTTGTTCAGCTCGCCGTACGACGACCTGCTTTGAGGTGACCAGCTCGCCGTACGAACCAGCTCGCCGTACGGCGAGCTGAACTGGCTGGTTCTGCTCGTCGTACGTTGAACTGGTTTGATCGAACCAGTTCGCGGTTTACGGCGGATGCGGTTTTTTGCGGTTTTTCGCTTATTTTGGGCGATCGTGTAATCGGCGATTGTTTCGTTCGTTCTTCCAAGACGACGATCTCCAAGTTTTCCGCAGCTTTCCTTTGTTCGGAAAGTCCTTAGAATTTTATAAAACAACTTCTCATGTTTTATAAAACGTATTTTTATTTTTGCGGAAAGTTTTGGTCATTGATTCTGTCGTACCGATTTTGACCCCAACACGGAAGAAGCCCACTTATGATTCTAACGAAGTTGAGCCTAAAGATACCATGATGGTTTACTTATTTTCAGCAGTAGAAGATAAATGTCAAGTCTTGAAGATAAATGGAAATTTTCTAAGAATAATCTTGAAGATCGAGAAAATTGGAAGATTTTTGAGAAAAGATAAACTCGACTTGGGGGCAAAAAAGGAACGTCTAAAACGCCTAGAATAGGAGTATATAAGAAGAAGTCGAGCCAAGGGACAAGAAATTTTTTACACTCAGAGAAACTTAGCACTTAGAGCAATAGGTAACTTTCCGTTTTAGCAGTTTTACGGTGTTAGATCTAGGGAACCCGGCCGATAGATCTCGCAGCCAAGGCCATTACCTTGTTGTAACGCTCTTACACAGATTCGGTATAAGAACTCTCTTTGCTCTCTTTTATTTTCATCGATTCTTTATTTCGTCTTATTTTTTTTTTATCTGATTGCTTGACGTTTGGCTTAGCAGAAATCTGGAACCTCTGGGAAAAGTTAGGGTTTCTTAACTTTCCTTATTTTATGGAATTCGATGGTGTGAATTTTGGTTCTCACATCATGTTAACTATTTATGAATTGTTTTAGGTCATTATATAAACTTTTATAAATTATGAGTTATCAAAGTGGAGAAAAGTTCATCCGTACTAGTTGGAAGAGTTTTCATGGCCACTGTAGGAGCAATATGTAATATTTAGAAAAACATGTTGTAAACCTTTGACCAAAAAAAAAAGACAAACACGTTGTATCTATTTTTTATTGATCAGACTTACAATATGAACTTGTTAACATTAGAAAAAGACTGCTTTTATTGATTGGTTCGTGAACCAGGACTTGTGGGCACATGTTTCTGTGATTTCGAGCAAGAGGATGCCCATGACGATAGCACATCGATTGATATCCAGGTTTGATACCCACCCTTTGTCATCAATCGACACTTAGGACACCAACCCCAACCTAGGGCATGATTAGAGGCGGACCCACTAAAGGAAAAGGTGGGTCAGCTGACACAGGTTAAATGAGAGATATCTCTTTTTTGTATCCAAATGCTTAACCAATCAGTGGCTCAAATGGTGTTTGTGATGGGCTTGACACCCCTAAACCTGGCTTCAATTCCCCAGTTGACAATTTTGTTGTAATAATTTTTTAAAATATATATTTATGACACATGTAATATTAGATGCTGGGTCCACCACTAGGCATGATGCGGAAAATCCTGAGTATGATGAGTCTTATCTGAAAGAACAAGCAATCGAGTACTGTGCACTTGCAGTAAAGGAAGCTGCATATTCCAGAGGATTCAACGAAAACTGGAATGCAACATCAATCTACGGCCACACAAGACCATCGATCGATGCTAACCTGGTCAAACCCACTACGAGGCAACTTTAAATTCAGAGATGACTATGGATTTTTCAGACATGACCATGGAAATTAACGAGATATAGACGTTGGAATTATCATTGTGTCAAAGGAAGACATAAGAAAGATTCTCCAAAGAGCTGCAGTGCTTAGTTGCAACTATCTAAACTTACCAACAGAGAATCGGTATGTGATATACCTTATTATTTACTAGTTTTAGACCATGTTAAGGACCCCATTTGGAGTATATTATGTGTGTTTAGGCTATATTTTAGAGTATTTACAGGTCCATGTATTCTTTGGAATTATGTGGAGTACATGATGCATTTTGGATAAAGAAGCCCGTAGCTGACAAGAATCAGCTAAGTCAGAGTCAACATATGAGATTGGCATCGATCGACAGAGCCACCTCAGCAGCGATCGATGGTCATGGCGCGCAAACCCAACTTTGTTCAGAACTGACTTTAAGCCCAAGATTACAAATAATTAAAAGATTTCCCTTGACAAATTTTAACCTAATTTATTAAGGTTTCTGGCATTGTTATGCAGAGAACCGCGCTTTTGTTTTTCTAGAGTTTCATATTGTTTTAGGAGAGAATATCAAAACTTCTTCATAGCTTTGTACTAGAACTCTAATTTATTATCTATGCATTCTATTCAGTTTATTGTTCTTGATTGCTTGATAATGTCTGAGTAGTTTTATCTTGTTAGATTTAGCGTTCTCTATGCTATTGATGAATTAGCCAAAAAGTAGGATTGCTAGAAGAATTGATATCCATTGATTAGAAGTGTTCTTAATGCATGTGATTTAGAGTAGCTAACTAGATCCTGAACTTACGACATATACAACTGCGAGAGTAGGTTATGTGCGTGAACAAATTTTAATTGAGTTAGGGTTGTTAGATACATGCAGGAGCTGGTTGACCATTTTAGTGGATACATCAACTCACCATAACCATCGATCGATATTGGTTCTCCACCATCGATAGCATATTCAGTAGGGGATTGAGTCCTATTGTATCAGCTTGCCTTGCATCCTATCCATTATAATCCATGTGTCTAAACCCTAGATCTAGCTATTTTCCATATTTACATTTTCTTTAATTCATAATATTTCCTTTTTACTCACACATGAATACCTATATAATATTATCACCTAGCTTAACCATTAGGATCATACAAATCTATTGTGTGTCTTCGCTCTCTATGGAATCGATTCCTAAGTACTTCAGTTAATCTCTCTTGGCAAGAGTAGTTGTAGTTGAGTTTCATAGGGTAATTTGATAGGGTGAATTAGGATTTTTAAAATTTAAGTAAACACAGCCCTGTCAGTATGAAGGCCATCAGTTGACTGTTACAGCAAAGAAGAGGTAAATCCTATGGTCACCAACATCTACAGAGCTCGAGAGTTTATGCAAGATGACTATCACAAGAGGATCAATGCTGTCTACTATTCATTCGGCAATAGTATCAAGTGGTTAACCACGTGCATGGAAGAGATGAAACAGAAACTGGACTCTACTATTTAGATGGTTCAGAAACAACAAGAGAAGAAGCTGGAAGAGAACCATCGAACGACAGGCTCTACGTACCATCGATCGACGCTAACTGCGGACCATTCAGAAAAAGACTGGCAACCGAGAAGCTGTTGGAAGATAAACTGGACCAAGTCTATGCATCTCAAGATATGACGATAGAGGACATGTCCAGGAGAATGGATGATATTCCCACAAAAAGCAGGATTGGTTGGATACACAAACTCATTGATCGCCTTGAGGACATGATCATCCATATTGAGCTCACAAGAGATGACAGAGGACCATCGATCGATAGCCACTATGGACCATCGATCGATGCCGAACATAGATCATCCAGAAATGAATTGCTAACCACAGTGCAGCTAGACATGATGATAAAGGATATCAACAGGAGATTGGATGAAGCAGATTATTCCAACTCAAGGGTCATGCGTTTACATAAAAGTGTTGTTCGTATCGACGAAAGGATAAGTCAAGCATAAGAGTGCATCAAAGAGTGAATGAGAACCAGAGGTGAATACGCCATAAGAAGCTTCGTCAGTACATGGTTTCAGATGAGTAATGAAAATGTGGACAGTTGTTTTCCAACAAGTGGTGCTCTTCGCCATCTAAGTCCAAAAGTCTTAGCGTCAAGCTAGGGACTATAACCAAACGCTGAGTGGGAGGCAACCTACTATTAGGTATATTTAAAATTCATTTTATTTTCAAGATTTTACTAATTTTTTTTTGTTTTTCTTTATTGCAGTTAAAAAACGTTAGAGAACCACCATTGGTCGACGACGGAGCACTACCATCGGTCGATTCCGACTACCATCGCACGACGCCAACCGCTCACCATCGATCAACACTTGTAATAATGTTTGGTATTTTCGAATTCTCTTTGTATTTTACTTATGTTTTTTTTCCCACCTAACCAAGATGTGATAACATTGGAGACAGTGTAGTGTAAGTCTGGGGGAGGTTTACTGATGTGTTTTATTTTGAGTTTTGTTCTTATGGTTTTTATTAAAAATATTATAGAGTTAAGAAAGAGATTATGATCGTATTTAAACTTTTGCTTATTATCTAACCACTCTATATCATTATTCTTAGACTTGTTGACAGCAGAGTGTACTAAAGATACTAAAGTAGATCATCATGCGATTAGATCACACTTGCTTACGACATTAGAAAGAACAAAATCTAACCTCTAACCCTAAACTGACTTATTTGCTTGCTTTGGGGCTTGGTATACATTGGATCGGATTTCTCCTGCAAGTTTGAAAGGTAAAAGTCTGTGTGTTTCTGATTCCCTCTTTTCTCCCCTTCAGATTAAAAAGAATTTGTACATGATTTGGTGGCTACAACTATTAAAGCTTGATTCATATAATTCTAGAAAGATATAAAGGTCAAGAAGAAGTGAATATGACCTGGTGACAAAACAATTAAGGCTTGATTCATGGAAGCATGTCCAAAGATTCTAGCAATTAAAAAATTACAATGGCACCCTTTTTAAAAACGACACATTGACTGAGAGAAATGAGAAGAGAGAGAGGAAAGGGATTAGAGAAGACTGCCTATGTTTTCAGAAACTTGCTAGGGTAAGAGTCCAAGTATTCATTGATCGATATTCTCAAAGTAAAGCCTGCAGTTTTATTTTATGCAAGAAATGATATTATTATAGGGGTGAGACAAGCTAGTATTCACTAAGTTGCTGGTAGAATGAATTTGGTTGATAAATTAGGATATGGTATATAAAATTCCTATATGGTTAGCATTTATTTGATATGGCTAAAATATAGTAGAGGTGATAGTAGTAAGTTAAAGATTTTGTGAGTCTCTGCGATTTCAAATCCATTTTCAGATAGTGTTATTCTTTGCTTGAGGACAAGCAAAAAGATAAGTCTGGAGAAGTTGATAGGTCCCTATATTTACCACTTTTAAACCATGTAATAGGCCCTATTTGGAGTCTCTTATATGTGTCTATGATGTGTTTTAGAGTCTTTACAGGTCCAAGTGTGTTTTGGAGCATTGTGGAGATTATTAAGTCTTTACAGAACTTAAAGATAGAAAAAATCCCGTAGCTGGTCATATTTGAGGCAAAGCATGGGCGTCGATTCATGATGCACCCTTGCCATCGACCGAACGGTCGGCACGTGAAAACCCAATCCGCGAAGAAGCCGACTTGAAGCTCAAATCACAATAAATTACAAGATTACACTGGAGGAGTTTTACCTAGTTTATAGGTCATTTGCTGGTGTTTTATGCAAAGGATGACTTTTTACATTCTTTCAATTGTTCTCAGACAAATTTAGTAACTTAAGGTTTTGGAGAGAAGATCAAAACTTCTTCAGAGCTTATTGGGCCCCAGCTTTTCTATCTATATTCTATATTATGTTAGCCAAACAATAGAATTGGATAGGTGATTATTAGATCTATCGTAAATAGGTTGCTTAATTATTGTGTTCTAGAGTAACTAACTAAAACTATGAACTAGGATACTGAAAATAGTGATACACTTGATCCATACGTAAATAACTTCTTTTTTTTTGGTAAAAATGTTAAAATATTATAACCGATTTTCAATTTTTGACAGAAGAACAAAGATAACAAGAAACAGATCAACGAAAAGCAACTAAACAAAGACACAACCTAATCGAAAACAGGAACCGACACAACAAGAGAACCGCTAACTGGACGCCTCGACAAACTCGGAACAAACTACTTGCCACAAAAGGAGGAACCTGTTGAGTACGAGAGTCAGAACCCGGTAGAAGTTGGCATGCCCGATGATCCGCTCTAAAGGATAAGGTTCAACCAAGAACAGCTTGTAGACGACCTCCTTGGCTGCAGCAAAACCAGACAGACAGTGAAACCTGAGGTCAAGCACTCCCGCAAGACAAAGCCGAGTCATTATTCAGGAAGGTTTAACCCGCCGGGAAGCGTCACACCACACCACCACACCTGAACAAAGCAGACAAAACACAACCCACACCACTCCACGAAGAGAGCAGTCCGGAGCAAGCCCTAGATCAGGCTCCTGAAGCAGTCCATTCTGCACGCGCTGCCACAGAAACAAGGACCCGGATTACAAAGCCACAGATCCTTAGTCCCCACGCTCCTCCACGCCAGAGAACCCGACATAGATCTACTTTGCCGGAGACGATGTCTTCACCAGACGGACCACTGAAAGACCCACCAATGGACCTAAAAGAACCATATGAGAAGCAAGAGGCAAGATCGAAGAAACACTCCCTCAGATCGGAACAGCTTAGCTTCACAACAGAGCAGGTCCACGAGCAGATCTCACCCTGGCCAAGAAGGAGGGTAAATGGCCTAGAACAGAGAGAGCCTCCCCTTCGACACGAAGATCTGGACCCCAGATCTAGGCTTCGGCCACCAAACCTGACCGAAGAAAACCACAAACCCACCGGATCTCCAGACCTCGCCGCGATTCCAAGACCAACCCAACAGATCCGCGGTGATGGCCAAGCCTCAGAACAACGACTATATCGGAACAGAGAGACAGAGAAGCATGAGGTGAGGAGAAGAAGAGAGCAGAGAAACAGAGGTGGAGCCGACGGCAAAGCACACGGTCGCAGGCCACCAAAACGAGATTTAGGCTTTTGTCTTCAAGAGAGAGAAGAGAGGTTTTTTTTACGCCAACCCATAAATAACTTATTGTGAGCTTAAAATACTAGAAACATACGAGAGTTGATCTAGGTTCTAAGTAATTAACGAATTTGTGTGAATTAAGCCTCGATTAAGAAAGCCATTGATTAATGTTATAGATGTTCCATCGATCGACAGTCATTCCACTTAGACATACGACAGCTGGTAATCAGAGCTTAATCTTAGATGTTAATTAGATATTTTTACTAATTGAATTGTGTTCTATGATTGAAAAATCTTTAGCATTCTATGCATTATAATTCACTATTTAAAATCCTAAGTCTAAATATTTTCTTTATTACTTGTTTTTGTTATCTATATAAATTGTTTAGCATAACTTAATTGAATATCACGTCTATTGTGTGAAATTGCTCTCTCTTTCTGAATCCGGTCCCTAAATATTATACTTGATCCTCTTATTTGAATGAGTAATCAATAATTGTAGGATCATTTGAACACGTATCAACTAGTACATACTGCTTAATGACGCTAACAGTAACGCAAACGACAAAGCATCGCAATGCAAAAACCTAAATATTTTCTATGGAGGTACTCCACGTAACCTTTACGTCAGTGATGATCAATGCTAAAAACGTTGGCTTTCCAACAAACGTGTTGATTAAGGGGGACCGCTTATGTAGTGATTGCAACATTGCGTGCATCTAACACATGAACAAGGAATGTGAGTAGAGAATCAAATCAAATCCAAAACAATATTAAAAATTATTGAGACAAGTTTCATAGGTCTATGGCATCTTCTGTCTTTACTTAATTTACTCCAAAACTTTAGTTATATTCGCTTTTTATTTCTATTTCTAAATCAATTTTGTGGCTCACGTTTCGATTTTGGATTCGTCCATACAGCAAATATTTTTGATTCCTTTGTTCTCTTATAAGAGGATCAATGAGTGTTCTAAGTCAGGGAATCTAGGCTTCATCACATACAGCCGTGCCTGACTTCTTGGACCCAGATGGATTGAAAGCGTCATCATGTTGATCAAATAAACACTCCACAACCAACTGAACCAGCTAATCTTTGGTCAAATTAGCCCCTAAAGTTTATTTAATTATGTCGGCCCCGAAACACATGCTTGATGGGCACTGATCACATAAATGAATAGATCTACACCGATCATCGATGCATGGTTTAATATAACATAGAGCTCTGAACGTAGTCTCGTATTACATCAATGAATAATATTTTCTTTTTCTCGAACAATTTTGCATTGCGTACAAAAAATATTGAAAAGAAAGAATCAATAAGCTCAAATTGACAAGGGGTTAGTCCTGCGAATATCTCTAGAAATCAAAATTAGCAAGTGGATGCTGATGATATATATACATGCATCATCATAAATAGACTCGTAACAATCCTTCTATATAAACCGTGAAACCACACACAATTGCTTCATACCAACATATCATATAGAAAGCAAATTAATTAATTTTAGTGACTGCGGCTAATATATAACATGAAAATCATATGCATGCACGAAGATGGAGATACTAATAAAGGAAGGTAAGTGGATAAACATGGAAGGTGACAGAAGAGAGTGAGCACACATGGCTCCCTTTTTCTAGCATGCTTATGCTCGAAAGCTCTGCGTGCTCACCCTCTTCTTGTCTCCATTAATTATCTCTTTTCTCACACACACACACGCGCACATATATATATATATATATATATATATATGCATCATACATGGCAACATGGATTAGGAGAAACGTCTTTATGGATGGATCTATAGATCGATATCCATGTTATATATTTAAAGTTAATTTAGAATTTCTTTTTAAAATTTTAATTTATTATTTTAGAATTTTATCGGTATAAAATAAAGGCTAGAAAGTTCATGTTTTATAAATGATGAGTTTTTGAGCTAGAACTTAGAACGAAAGGAGCACGAGATAGGAAGATTTCTTAAGAGAAGGAGAAGATTATGACCAGCAAGATCATATGGAGGCAAGAGGCTAGAAAACACTGAAAGAATTAATGACGAAGCAAATTGAGCATCAGAGATTCGATTTTTTGTGTTTATAAAGACAAATAAAATGAATCACATTCGACAACTATAACTCTGAAGAGAAGCAACTTTTTTTTTTGTTCAACCTGAAGGGAAGCAACTTTCTTTCGTTTTTTTTGGCAAAAAGTGGAAGCAACCTTGTTGCGGATAAAATTATATCTACAAGATCATGCTTAGTATAAGTACTCTTATTTAATTCAGGGATGAGTTTAGTGTTACCTCTGTTGAAACGTTATCCCCATACATTTCAAGTGATTCGTTAATACACGGAAAATTAAAATAAGATATTATACCACATAGATGGTAGCCTAGTAGTTGATCTAAAAAAAAAGATGGTAGTCTAGTATCTTTTTTTCTTCTTGGTTGATGATAGAAAATATCTTTTGCTATTGCATGATTTTGGATATCGAAAACTAGAACTAAGCTTCGACACTTTCATTTGGCTCTAATTAAGTATATATATCACAATCATCACATATATCTAATTAAATATAGGGATCCCTTAGAGCTAGCCCGGTAAGTAGAGAGTGAGTGTCAAACATAGTTCCAAGACAATGAATAGAGTACATCGCCATCTCAAAGAAATATGGATGCTGAAAGCAAGGTCATAAACCTGGGAAATATATGCTTGGTGGATGGTTCTTAGACTACAAAATATCAATTTAGTGGATGTGGAATGATACATTGGGAGATAGCCAGTTATTGGAATTGCGTAATTTTAATAAAGTGGAGTCTGCTTTTTACTCAGAGTTGGAAGCACAGCGGTGGGCAATGGAGAATATGCTTCAACATTCGCCATGTCAGAGTTTTGGGACTGACTGCAATGAGATGATTGCGATGCACAGAAATCCACATGGTTGGTCAAGCTTCCCAACAGAGTTGGAAAAGCTCATGACGCTGCGAATATGCTTCCCAGATTTCAAGATATTTTATGTTCCTAGGACACATAATGGGTTTTCTGATTCATTAGCTAAGACTGCTCGATCCTTCTATCGAGAACTTGTGTATGTTAGTTGTTCTATTTCGGTCTGGATTCCAGACCACCTCAAGCTTGAGTAATAGATCAGCCGTTTGATGTCAAATAAATAAATATATATATATATATATATATATATATATATATATATATATATATATATATATATATATATATATATATATATATATATATCTACACTCTGAAGGCAGAGCAGCTCACGAGGGTTGTGTCCTACGGAAAGTACATGTAATGTCGTACATGCAGAACCATCCATCAATCAAAGTATTACATGGAGAGCTATATCGTGGAATATTATCTGTGAAATTGTTCATCAATATCACATATGTTGCATTAGCTTACTATCATTTGTAATATAAATGAAGATCTTAACTAGGAAATGAAATACTAGTCAATAAATGGAAAACAAAGGGCTGGCAAATTAAATTAGTGGTTCTTGACTACTTTAATGATGTTATATGAAATTAGTTATTAGTTGGAGAATACATTTATGTACACAATACTTAAATATTAAATATGTTGACTTCAAATACTTGATGGAATAAAAAGTCTATTTTCTCTTTATAATTCTTACAAATTTTCAAATCAAGAACATCAATCTATTCTTACACAAAATATCAATTTTAAACTAATTGCCACAAAACTGTCAACGGTGTTGGTATACTTAACAAGTGGACAACCGAATTAATTTGGATTTAAATAAAATGAATACGACGTCGTTTTAGTGTAATTCTCATTAACAAAATAGGGAACAACGTCGTTTTGTTCGTCTTCTTAAATTGGAGATTAGGTTTTCATCTTTGGTTTCACAACACAGACCAACGACGTCGTATTTGTTTTCTAATCCAAAAGACATCACATTGGAAACTTTAAATCGATTCAGAATAAGCCATAATGACGTCGTATTTGTATTCATTTCATTTAATCCAAATTAAACCGACTCTCCACTTGTTAATAGGTATTTGTGTCAATTAGTTTAGAATTGATAGTTCGTGTATGAAATTTAAAAATTGGAGTTGTTCGTGTGGTTTCTGCATATGCTAAAAGTTCGTGTATGGAATTCAAATAACAGAATTGTTCGTGTGGGTTTCCACATGAACTAAAAATTGTGTATGAAAAAAACGGGAGTAATTAGTTCATGGGAGAATCAACCATTTTTCCCTTAAGAATATGAGCCAGGAAGGTTTCTCAAGTTGAAAAAAAAACCAATATACCAAATGTGTATCCTCGGATTAAAATTTTTTAATTGTATTATTCTGGAGGCGTCTTTATCAACTTGGGCTTTAAGTAATTTTGAACTTTACCTTTTATCTACAACCATATAAATGATCAATCATGATTTAAATAATTTTTTAAAAAATACCAAAAAATAAAAAAATGGTTGTTGTTAAAGAATAAAGAAGAAGGTTGTAACTCTCATTGTATTATTAATCACGTGGTTACACATATATATATACATACAAGAGAATAAAGCATATTCCTTAGGAGATAAGGATTGCTACAAATAAAGGGGATGATTATCCTAATCCTATAATGATTAGGATAACTACAACATATGGATAAATACAAGGGAGGATAATG
>CAKOAT010239932.1:0-37791 GCA_932364175.1 Eruca vesicaria subsp. sativa | reverse complement strand
ACTCGCAAGAACCTTACGCTAAAGGCTCAAGATTCTTACGAGCTGGGGGGCTAACTGTTGGGGTCAAAATCGGTACGACGGAATCAACGGCCGAAACTCCCCGCAGAAATATAAAAGGAATCGTTTTGTAAAACCCGAAGAATCATTTTATAAAACTCGAGGATCGTTTTATAAAACTCGAGGACCGTTTTATAAAACTCGAGAATCGTTTTATAAAACCCGAGGATCGTTTTATAAAACTCGAGAATCGTTTTATAAAACTCGAAGATCATTTTATAAAACTCGAAGATCTTTTTATAAAACTCGAGAAGCCGTTTTATAAAACTCGAAGATCGTTTTATAAAACTCGAGAAGCCGTTTTATAAAACTCGAAGATCGTTTTATAAAACTCGAGAAGCCGTTTTATAAAACTCGAAGATCGTTTTACAAAACCGCGAAAAACCGAAACAGCCGTAAAACGCGAACTAGTCGCAACTAGTTCGCCCACCGGCGAACTAGGAGGCCCATGACTAGTTCGCCCACCGGCGAACTAGTCCCGTCTCGACTAGTTCACCCACGGGCGAACTAAGCTAGCTTGGCTTAGTTCGCCGGTGGGCGAACTAGTCCCGTCCTGACTAGTTCGCCCACGGGCGAACTAAGCCAGCTCGGCTTAGTTCGCCGGTGGGCAAACTAGTCCCGTCCCAGCTAGATCGCCATTGGGCGAACTAAGAGGTGCTGAATTTGCCCCACTGGTTCTTTTCGCCTAGTTCGCCATATGGCGACCTAGCCAAGCTGAACTAGCTCGCCGTACGTCGAGCCGACCATCCCGAGCCTCGATCTCCCACATCCTTGATTCAAGGCATACGTCCTTCGACAAGTTCGTATTCCAAATCACGGTCGAAATGTCTCCCGTTTCATCTTGATCCGTCCTATCGTTCGAGTTTTACGATAAAAACCGTAAAACTTTGTTTTCCCGAAAAGAACTCGAAGAAATCGTATAAAACGGTAACGGTTAATCAAAACACCGAACATCGCCTAAACTATATGATTTATCCAAGATTCTTTGTTAAGATTATAAAAAATGCGTTTTTAATAAAAAACATCGAGAGAATCGTAAAAAACGGCATCGGATCAGGAAACGGTCTCGTGAAAGTCGTAAAACGGTTTTTATCGTAAAACGGCCCGAAAGGTCCTAAAACACGATAAAAACCCATCTTGCGATGTTAACGAAATCAAACCCGAAGATACGATAACGCTTTGACGGTCTACTCGCAGACGGAAGATAAAAGGCAAGTTTGAAGATAAATAGAAGATTTTCGCAGAAGAAAAGGAAGGATCGACAGATATGGAAAGTTCCCGAAATATTCGGTTTCGAGTAAAATGGAAAGACTAAAACCGCTTAAGGAGGAGTATATAAGGAGGAGGCATAGGACAAAAGCGGCGGGGACGATTTTCAGAGCTTTCACCACCAAACTTAGAATTTAGGAATATTTCCGTTTTTGTTATCGAGCTGCTTCTCAACTAGGGTTTTAGTCTTAGATTGCTAGAACTAGGAATTTTGCCGACGGCTCACACAGCTAAGGCAAATCTCGTTGTAACCGTTCTTACGCGAATTCGGAATAAGAATCCTTCTTGCTCTCAATCTCGTTTTTCTTTTTATATCTTTCAATTTATTCATATTAATCGCGTTCTTGGTTACTTATCGTTGGCTTTCGCAGAGATCCGATTCCTCTGGAAAATTAGGGTTTTCCTAACTTTCCTTATTTTACGGAAATCGACAGGTGTGAATCTCGGTTCCCACAATATCTTCTCCGAATTTTCAAGTCAGCTTTCAAATGTTCTACTGGAAGTCTTGGTAGACTTATAACTAAGTCGACTTAATTGAAAGACAGGTATTTACTTTACTTCAGAAGCAGACGACTTATGATTAAGTCGTCTGGAAAGTCTTCAACTGGACGACTTAGCAGACGACTTAAAAATAAGTCGTCTGAAAAGTCTTCCAGCTGGATGACTTATTAGAGGACTTATCATTAAGTCGTCCGGGAAGACTACCCAGACGACTTAATAATAAGTACTCTGCTAAGTCATCCAGCAGGAAGACTTTTTAGACGACTTATTTTTAAGTCGTCTGCTAAGTCGTCCACCTGGAAGACTTTCCAGACGATTAAATTATAAGTCATCTGGAAAGTCTTCCAGACTTATAATTAAAATGTTATACTGGATGGTTGTGTGTTTGAGATGGTTGTCTTTGATTTTTTTTGCAGAAAAATGGATATTCTAGAATTCCCCCGTAGGATACATACACTAGGGCAAGAGACTGACGCAGTGCATAGCATTTCGTATCATCCATGTACGAAGTTCTATACTGCTCTAAGGAATGCTCTTAATGATGACGAATATGAAGAGTTGAAGGAGTCTAAGTTGGGAGTTTTCATCAAGTTCCAAGAGCTGGAATTTGAATGGGGTTCAAGGCTGGTTCACTACATGCTCGCAGCTCGACATAAAGAAGAAGTATGAGCTGTGGAGTCTTTCTGGTCCAAAACCTTTGAGGGTTTCACTGTTAGAGTTTGAATACATCCCTGGTCTAAACTGCAAGTACATAGAGGACCTTGAGAGATCAAACTGTTCTATTACAAAGGAGTTAGTTGATTTCTGGGAGTTGTTGGGAGTTAATGTCGAAGCTGGGCCAACTACTGGTCAGATAATAGCAGCATTTGGGAGATGCGAAAGGTGGTCTCCGGATGATTGCAAATGGCTCGAGTACATTGCCATCTTGGCTGGATACATTGAAGGGAGGAAGTTTTCAACCCCTACACGGGCTATTCTGGCAAGGCTAGTGATGGATCTAGAACGGTTTGAGAATTATCCATGGGGGAGAGTCGCGTTTATGGTGTTGATGAACTCTGTGAAGGGCAAAGATATATCTGGTTGTTACACCATTGATGGGTTTGTACAAGCTCTCCAGGTCTGGGTGTACACAACTCTGGCGGAATTGGGTGCTAATTATGCTCATCCCATACCAAACAGACCGTCTCCACCGATACTAGCTTACAAGGGTGGCAAAGGAAGAAGATGGTTTAAAAATGCTATTGAAAGACAAGTATTTACTTTACTCCAGAAGCAGACGACTTATGATTAAGTCGTCTAGAAAGTCTTGCAACTGGACGACTTAGCAGATGACTTAAAAATAAGTTGTCTGAAAAGTCTTCCAGCTGGATGACTTAGTAGAGGACTTATCATTAAGTCGTCCGGGAAGACTACCCATACAAATTAATAATAACTAGTCTGCTATGTCATCCAGCTGGAAGACTTTTCAAACGACTTATTTTTAAGTCGTCTGCTAAGTCATCCAGTTGGACGACTTTCCAGACGACTTAATCATAAGTTTTTCTGCGAAATCTTTTCTTTCAATCTTTCTTAATCCGTCAAATATCTAAGTTTATATCTTCTATTTACTGCAGACTATTTTTATGAACTTTGTTGAGAAGGGCATTGCTGAAATGTTTCCAAAATGGGACTCTGATGCTGAGGACTCGGCCGCGGAGAACATAATTAAACTCATGTACATAAAGAAACCATGGAAGTGGACCATGGATTGCTGGGAAGTCACCGGTACTTGGGTCAATACAAGGTCGGTAGCAAAGAAATGGAAGAAAGTGATAGTTCTAGTGAAGGAAGAGAGTCCAAGACCTCTTAACAAAGCTCGTACAGAGCGTAAAGATGAGCTACCTGCACAGGTAGAGGAAGAGGAAGAGCCATAGGAAGGTGCAGAGGAAGAGGCTGAGATGAGTACCAATGTCGGTAGGCTGACCAAAGAGGATATTGAAAGAATCGTGAAGGATTCTTTGAAAGATTCTTTGAAGAACGTACTTGATGTCGTGAGTCAAGGGTTTGGGACGTGCCTTACGGAGATCAAGTATCTGTCTAAAAGGGTGGAAGCTGTAGAGAAGATCCTTGGTATCATCAAAAAAGGAAAAGGGGCATCATCTCAAAAATCTGAACCTAATACGCAAGAACCAAAAAAGAGAAAGGGTCAACCTGAAATGGATCTTACTGGGGGGGGGGGGAATGTGAAAGTGTTAATGGGTCGAACGTGGGAAAGAAGATCTTTCCAAAGGGGGGTAAAGCAACAGATTTGTCCGCAGGTACTACTTCCTCGAAAGAGCTGAGTGTAGTTCCGAGCCAGGAAAAACCTCCAGAATCGATCCTTCCATCCAGCCTTCCTCCAAACTCGAGCCTTCCATCCAGCCTTCCTCCAGACTCGAGCCTTCCATCCAGCCTTCCTCCAGAACCGAGCCTTGAGCTATTGGATAAACAACAACCCACTGGTTCAGATCTAGAAAAGGAGCAAGCTAGATATCAGGAAAAGAGAGAAATTTCTTTGGTAGAAATTAAACGTGCTAAGAATGATCGATCAAGGAAACTTGCTGCCTCACAGCAATCTCCTTATACGGAAAACAGCACGGCCAAAGTGATCATTCAAAACAAAAAGGCCACAGTGATCAGTCCAAGAAAAAAGGCCAAAGTGATCAGTCCAAGCAAAAAAGACAAAGCTCCAGTCTATAATCCGTTTGGATCAGTTAACATGATCAAATTGAAGGAGCTCGCTGACTGGTTGAAAACTGATCCGTAAGTGATTGTTTTCCCATAATAGCTTGCTTTTAGTTTACAAAAATGATTGCTTTTCAACATTTTTTGTTTGCAGTCACTATGACACACCTTTCGAGGATAAACCACGTACATCACCAACTACGTGGTATCACATCCTTTGAACCTCCTTATCTTGGCTGCGTGACTGTGTAAGTCGTCTGATATCTTTTGACTATACACGTAGACGACTTACCGTTAAGTCGTCTGGTAAGTCTTCTTTGTAGACGACTTATCAGACGACTTACCGTTAAGTCGTCTGGTAAGACTTCTTCGTAAACGACTTACCGTTAAGTCGTCTGGTAAGTCTTCTTTGTAGACGACTTACCGTTAAGTCGTCTGGTAAGTCTTTTTGTAGACGACTTACCAGTAAGTCGTCTGATAAGTCGTTCACAAAGAATACTTACAAGATGACTTAATGGTAAGTCGTCTACGTAGAATACTTACCAACGACTTAATGGTAAGTTGTCTAGTAAGTCGTCTGATATCTTCTTAGTTGTTTTATTTTAAATGCAGCATGTCGATGCTTGGATTTATGTGATGAGGAAGAGGTATGCTGAAAATCCACAAGAGTTCAGGAGCGAGAGGATGTGCTTCCTTGATCATCTCTTTTCTCAGCAATGGAGAGCCAACTACAAGGATTTTAAAGAATCGGAGCCAAATGTCTTCGGTTTGGCAAGAAGACTCTCTGGTGGAGCGTTTAATTATTATTCAGACGCTGTACCATCATTTTGCCGGTCGGACAAGATGTGGGGGGGGTGGATATTGATGATATCTATACGCCAGTGAACTACAACAACTATCATTGGATTGCTATATGGATATCGATCCCTAAGAGACACATAGTCGTCTGGGACAGCATTTTTCCTCTATCTTCAACGAAGAATTCAAAGTGGTAATGGAGCCTTTTCAGCACATGGTCCCTTATCTGCTTGTTGAGTGCTCTACCTCTGACGAGCTGCGTTCCCAATACTCCCTGGAGCCATTCACATTTCATGTGCACCCAATGTGCCTCAGGCCCGAATGTCATGCTCTTGGACTGTCATTTAATGCAAAATACTTTTCTAAGAACAACACCAAGGTGAAGGCTATTAGGGATAAGATGGTTGTGGATATATTTAATGAGCTATCTCTCCCGCATTTGTGTGAAAACAAGGATAATTTTGAGGAGATTGGTTCTTATGATTAGGCTGATGTTTGTATGTTTGTATATTTGTATTCGAACTTGATTAGGCTGATGTTTAGGATGCTTGTTGTATGTTGTGTTTGTGTTTGTTGTGTTTCTTGTGTTTATTCGAACTTGGTTGTATGTTGTGTTTGTTGTACAGAAGACTTTTAATTAATTTTGTTCCTTAAGTTTGGTCTGACGACTAATAATTAAGTTGTTTGGAAAGTCATTCAGCCGGAAGATTTTTCAGACGACTAATTATTAGTCGTCTGAGAAGTCTAACACAAATTCTTAAAACATACTCATAAAGCCTGGACGACTTAGTGAACGACTAATAATTAAGTCGTCTGGAAAGTCATCCAGCCGGAAGATTTTTCAGATGACTTAATTATTAGTCGTCTGAGAAGTCTAACACAAATACTTTAAACATACTCATAAAGCCTAGACGACTTAGTAGACGACTAATAATTAAGTCGTCTGAAAAGTCATCCAGCCGGAAGATTTTTCAGATGACTTAATTATTAGTCGTCCGAGAAGTCTTAACATAAATACTTAAAACATAAAGCATGGACGACTTAGTAGACGACTAATAATTAAGTCGTCTGGAAAGTCATCCAGCCGGAGTATTTTTCAGACGACTTAATTATTAGTCTTCCGAGAAGTCTAACACAAATACTTAACATAAAGCCTGGACGATTTGGTAGACGACTAATAATTAAGTCGTCTTGAAAATCATCCAGCAGGAATATTTTTCAGACGACTTAATTATTAGTCGTCTGAGGAGTATAACACAAATTCATAAAACAAATTCTTAATACATACATAAATTCATAAAACAAATTCTTAATACATACATAGATTCATAACACAAATTCTTAATACATAGATTCATAACACAAATTCTTAATACATAGATTCATAACACAAATTCTTAATACATAGATTCATAACACAAATTCTTCTGGATGACTTAATTAAAGGTCATTCTTTACATTGTGCTTTCGTATGGCCCGTTTCTCTGCATACTGAGCATCTATAAACCTTGTGTTGCTTACGGGGTTTGCGTCCTCTCATCCGGGACAGCTCCAACCAAGATTGCCATCTTGATTTCTTCTGTCTCCCCGGACCACGCTTTTCGGCCGGAGGATTTCATGTGCGTTCCTCAACTTGTTGTACAGCACAAGGATATATATTCTCTGAGTATCCTGCAAACACAGAATTCTTCGAGTACACTGGATGTACAAGAGTGGAAATATGCAGACGAGCATGTGATCCAGCAGCTATAGCATGAGAGCAAGGTATTTTATCCACTTGATAGACACCACAATCACACTTCCCATTCTCCAAATCAACCACACAGTCCATTTTACCACCTTTCAAAAAGAATTTCCATCCATCAATTGGTCGGGCCCTCATCATATCCGCTACCTGAGATCGAACAGCAAGCAAGTATTCAATACCAGACTATGATCTGTTAGGAGACTCAAAGCATCTTCTCTCCTTTTCCAAAACCACTTACCTAGCTTCTCCCTTATGAACTCCAACAGTAACTGAATCAGAAATCCTCTAGCTCGCTTTAGTGCGGAATTAATAGATTCAGCGATGTTGCTTGTTTTTATATTGTACATGTCCCCGCGACAATAAACCCTTGACCATAGGCTAACGTCGGCATCCTCCGAGTACGTTGCAAGCTCAGGGTTTGCACTTCGTATCTTAGCCCTGTACCGGTCAAAATCTGAAATCGTATGAGCATAAGCAGCACCTTTCACCAAGTACAACATATGTTTCCCTTTATACTTTTTGACAATGTTTTCTTGAAGGTGATAACAACATATTCCTCGGGTTGCCCAAGGAAACACCTTATCACACGCACTTTTAATGGCCGCGTGCCGGTCGGAGACTATCACCAGAGGCTGCTCATCAGATACACAACTAGCCAATTTTGTGAAAAACCATTCCCAAGAAGGTTCATCTTCAACATCTACAATCGCAAAAGCCAATGGAAATATCTGAAAATTCTCATCTTGTGCGGCTGCAACTAACAAAACACCTCCATACTTCCCACTTAGGTGAGTCCCATCCACCACAATGACCCTTCTCTGATACTTAAAACCTTTGATAGAAGCTCTAAAAGAGAGAAAAAGATAGTTAAATCTATTGATAGAATCAAGTTCTGTAGCCGTGATAGAATCAGGATTTGCTAACGAGATTTGCTCGAGATATGATGGCAGACGCGAATATCCATCTTCGGCTGATCCTCTCACCAATGTTTGTGCATATAAAAGTGCGCTGTATGAAGTGGTGTAATCAAGCGTCATGCCAAACATGTTCTTCATTGCATCAGTGATATGCTGCGGAGTCATCCCATCAATGATTCCAACATAATCAATGAAAATCCTACCAACATACTTCGGAGTACAGTGTCTCCGCTGAGCGATTCGGTCTCCCGCTGAGCATGTATGTGTTTCCACATATTTTGTTACCCAAAACGTGTTTGTCCCATGTTTCACACTCGTTCTGATCTTCCATCCACAATCACTAACCAGACATGTTGCCACAAGGAGAGTTTTCGTTGACTTGTATATTCTGAAGGAGAACTTACGCCTCACTGTTGTCAACCACAGCTCTGAAAGCAGTGCATCCTTGCTAACAAAAATCTGGTTGACATAGATACTGGTACCATCCGATTTTCCTCCTTCAATAGCATATGTCTTTTCAAAATCTTCAAAACAAATATCATCATCTTCTTCCTCATCTTCATCTTTCACCTTTCCATAAACACTATAATCCTCACCATTCTCGTCCGTTTCAGAAACAATAGAGATATCAGCATTCTCCTCCTCATCATCCTTCTCCCCATCATCCTCATCCCCATCATGATTTTCATCTTCAACCATTTCATTATCATCATCATCTTCAAAACATTCATCAGTTTCATCATCTTCAAACCATTCATAGCTTCTTCATTTTCCTCTGAAACCGTTTCCACCTTGCTATGGCTTGATACACAAAGACATACTTTTGTTATCTCGAGCAAGTTTCGAACTTTTCTATCACCTTTAACATGAATGGGAGGGGTGGCTGGAGCCATCCTCATTTCTGCTGGTAATGAGTAGCTTATCTCCATAGTGACTGTGCTCATGTCCAGGTTACAATCTTCTTGAGCCATTGAAACAAGTTCAGCATGTGTCGAATCTTCACTCAAAAAAAAAACATTCTCGCTCCTTTGAAATTATCAACCACAAAGTCCCAACAGCCATCTTTGAACAACCATTCTCCATACACTGCATGTAACTGACGAATCATCTGCAAAAATTCAATATAAAAAAACTTCAGAAAACATAGAGAAAATGAACGTTTACTAAACATTGACGCATACGACATACAAGTAAATCGTCTGGACGACTTAACGATAAGTCTTCCAGACAGGTCATTTTTGCGATTGAAAATTAAATTAGACGACCTACTTCTAAGTCGTCCAGCTTTGTATGTTAAAAAAAAGAGCTTGACGACTTATAAGTAAGTCGTCTAGGAAAAACGTACTAGTTTTGCATTTGACCGAATTTTGTCAGATATTTGACTTTTCCTGGACGACTTACCAGTGAGTCGTCTTTGGGAAAGTTAAAATTTCAATATTTTATTAATTCAAGACGACTTATGGATGACTCTTCTTAGGTTAGTTTTGTAATTGAAAAATAAAACTTTAATTATAACTTTTCTCAAAAGACTTAATTTACAGTCGTCTGGGTCGTCCAGCCAGACGACTTACTATAAAGTCGTCCGTGATAAGCAAGGTTTGACCAAAAAAAATCTGGACGACTTTGCTTATCACAGACGACTTTATAATAAGTCGTCTGGCTAGACGACCCAGACTACTTTAAATTAAGTCTTCTGAGAAAATTTATAATTAAAGTTTTATTTTTTCAATTACAAAACTAACGTAAGACGACTTATCCGTAAGTCATCTTGAATTAATAAAATATTGAAATTTTAACTTTGTCAGAGACGACTTACTGGTACTCAAATATCTGACACAATTTGGTCAAATGCAAAATTAGTCCGTTTTTCCTAGACGACTTACTTATAAGTCGTCAAGCTTTTTTTGTTTTTAACATACAAAGCTGGACGACTTAGAAGTAAGTCGTCCGTTTGACATAAGTCTTCTACATCCAGAAGACTTACGGGTAAGTCTTCTACGTGAACATATCTGGTAAAAAATTTAATTTCATACCTTAAACTAGGTGAGATGAATTCCATTGCACACAGAGTCTTCTCCAACCACCCAGAATATCAAACGAAAGTAACCCACCAAGAATTGTATGCTTAAATGGTTGTATCAACCATAAAAATTTTGAAATAAAAAAAATTGGGCTTTTTGTATAAATATGGAGACAAAGTGAAGGAGATCAGTTTTTAGTTCATAACAATTGAGAAAGAGAGTATGGGTATCGATTTTAAGTGCATTAAAAGTTTCAAACTGATTGTACAAGGTTGTTGGGTTGTACAAGGTTGTTGGGCGTATTCATGGCAATGGCGATGTTGTAAATACTTGAAGATAATGAGGTTGAGAAAGTAAAAAATCCATTTTCGAAAAAAATACAAAAAATATTTAATGGCATTTTCGTCGATAAAATGAAGATGTGGGGTGAATAGGGCAAAAGAAAGATGAGTTAAAAGAAGAAATTAGTTTTGTGTCTAACTTTGAATTTTGAGTCAATTTTGTAAAAATCCCAAAAAAGTATGTTTAAAATAATATAAACTATGCAAAAATCAATTAACGAAAGCAAAGTCAAAATAATATTCCAACGATTAACACTAATAAAGCAGAACACAATTTTACAGTAGTAGCACTGGCCAGTTACCATCTATATCAAATACATCAAATAGCTTACATTTTTAAATTTTATTATCTACAAATCAAAATACAAATGTGTATAACATAAATATAAGATAATTCACGCGCAACGCGGTCACACCACTAGTATCTCTTAATAGTAGATAAATAGATGTTCTACATTCACATTTTTAACGTGCATTAGTGTTGATATCTTCTATATATTAATTGAGAAACATTTGAAAAGATATATCTTTAAGTTTGTATTAATTAAAAAAATAACTCTATCTTACGTGGCAGCTCTCTATACCGTCTAATTCAATTTAGAATGATTCTAGAGCACCTTATATAAACTATAGTCTAAAAATTATATTCTCTAGCAATATAATTTTTCGCATACTATAATTGGTTGCATATATCAAATATTTATTATTCCGCATACTTTCCTTAAATAAAACCTACGGAATTACCTAATGTGATTAAAATATATATGTTAATTAATGATTTTAAACAATAAAGATTTGATAAGAATCAGTATACTTTTTATCATTTTGTTTATTTCTTTATTATTAAAATAAATTACACAATTACATTAATCATTAATAAAAATCATTTTGTTGTATTTTGAATTTTTCAAAACGAGTATAAATTATTAAAACTGTTAAATGTCTCACAGAAGGTTTTATGATCAATGTTTAAATTTTTTTTCTCTATTAAGATACAATTATTATAAGAGAATGTGAAGAAATAATTTTATTTTTACAGGTTTTATGTTAATATATATATATATATATATATATATATCATATTGTTTAAATTAAACTATACATCGTATGAAAAAACATGCTAATATTTTGATATTTGCATTGAACATATATTGAAAAGTTAATATTTTAATTTTAAAATATGTTATTGTTTTTTAAATGATTATAAATTATTGAAACTACTAAAACATCTCACATTAAAAAAAAATCGTTTGTGTAAAGTTATAAAAATATGCAAATAATCGTAAAATCATATGAGTAAAAACCTCATTTAATAAATATACAAATTAAAAGTGTGTTATATATCTTTGTTAGTATCATTTAAATTTAATTTTATATCACTACAAGAAAACACGACTTTGCTAGGACGGCTTTTCCTCGTAATTTCCTAGTAAAGGGCACTCACTAGGAAATTACGAGGAAAGGTGTTTTGTCATAACACGTTCATCGTAAAACCATTTTCCTCGTAATTTCCTAGTAAATTTACGAGGAAACGTTTCCTCGTAAAAGCGTTGAAACATTTCCTCGTAAGGTCCTCGTAAAAGGCACGTAAACTTTCCTCGTAAAAGCCTCGCAACATAATCCTCGTAAACGCGTCATAATATATTACGAGGAAATTACTTCGATATATTTTTCCGTATTAAAAATTAATAATTAAAATAAATATAAATAATATATTTATAAAAAATTAAAAATCCAAATTATAAATAAAAAACGAAATAAAAAATATATTATAGATAACTAAATATTTAAGTTTTAAATTTATAATACTATAAAAAAGAAAAAAAAAACTAAACTACGGATGATGCTCGTTAAATTAACGAATGAAGTCGTCATCCTGGCACGCCAACTCCTCCTTTTCCATGTTGGTTGTCGTCGGTTGTGACTGTGACGGTGGAAGCCCTCCTTTTTCTCGTCTAACACGTAACCTCTCCGCCAATTGCGGGTTTCCAACCACCATAACGTCCAGGATATAAGAGAGAGAACTCACATGAGATTGCGTCGCCTGCAACTCCGAGCGCAGCTGAGTAGTGATATCGTGCTGTTCCTGAGCATAAGACAATGTTGCTGTGGGACATCGTTGACGGAACCGACGATACGTCTTTTTTTCTTAGGGGCGACCTTTAAATAAAAAAAATTAATAATGTTAGAAAAATAAATTAAAAAAATAATAAAAATTAATAAGAAAAAAAATTATTTACTCATCGTAAATCTTATCCACTTCAGGAGGGGTGTCCCAGACTGCTGAGTCAGCTGGGTCTGGCGGTGGTCAACCCGAGCAAGAACCTCGTTGTAGATTCGCTCGGATCTAGGATCTACAAAATGTCCAGCCTTGTTCCGATGGGTCCTCTCGTAAAGCACTTTCAGAGATGGAAGAACTCTTGTCTCTTTAACCTAAAAAAAATAATTTTAAAAATTAATTATTAATTAGAAATATATAAATAGATTAAAAATATTAATTAGCTATTATACCATGTCTAGACGGATTCCCGCGTGAGGTTTTCTACCCCTGGTGTGAAGCATCTTCGTGTTGCCATGCTCATCTTTTGTCATGCGGTTCTCGGAGTTTGTGTGTAAATTCCTATTGATCGTCACTTTATTTTTTAATATTTCTTAAAAATCAACATATATCCAATTATTAAAATTTATAAAAATAGTCGCATTAAGCTATAAATCAAACTAATTTGATTTGATTTAATCAGAATAAAAAATAATTATATTTTCATTTGAACTAGAAAAATATATATAACTCAATATATATAACTCAATGACAAAATTTTGGAATTATATATAATTTAAGAATAAAATTATGAAATCTATCAAAACGCATAGTTATAAACAGCTCATGCACGCGGGTAAAGGAACATTACTACGAATTCAAGTGCAGATATAAATTTTTTATCTCTATATATTTATGAATCATGCATGACTTTAATTAAAATTTGTTTTGATCGATTTTAAAATTACCTCATCATCAATCAAAAACCATCTCAATAGAACCAGTTCCTTTGAGATACTTTCTCCACAGCTTCATGATATTCACTTTGATCTTGCATGTATGCAAAGATGGATGAAGGGGTTGTTTTTCTACGAAGAAAGGACATGATTTTTGTGAATAAGAAAGATGAATGATAATTTAGATTTGTGTAGATAGCTTGATAGTTTAGATTTGTGAGAATCAGTTGTTTATTTATATAGATGTTGGGGAATTCAAAAAGTATTAGGATTAGGAAATTATACAAAAGAATATATAAAATTGTTAGGAGAACTTTTACGAATATGAAACTTTATACAGCTTATCAAAAAGTATAATACCTAAGCATCGAAGAAAATTATATAGTTACCACCTTAGTTTTATCATGTATCTAAAATGTAAATAAGGAAAAAGGATAATTCGTATAGTTTTAGATTCCTTATAAACCTTACTAACGAAACATAGTTTCCTTTTCTATTGAGAAAATAACGAAAATAAGAAAATTGTTTAATGTATGAGGAAATATGTAAATTGCTTAAGGTCACCCACATTATATAATATTATTATGTTAATATGTAACTCACGGGAGGAAAATCTACTAAATTACATGTTTAAAATATATAAAATAAATTTTTGAGAACAATGTGGGTAAAATAATTCATTAAGGGTATCATAGTAATCAACCATTGTGAGAATTAACGTGAGCATGCCACATAGGAAAGTAACTTCTCAAATAATATTATAGAGATTCTAACAGCCAATGATAATTTAGACAGACCTTCTCTACAACCACTGTAAATTGGCTCATTTGCAGCTTCTAACATTTCATAAAACTTTTTTGCATCCAAGTTAGGTTCTTCAACTTCATCATCATCATGAGTTACAAATGCATCACCTACCATATTATGAACCCTATCACAATCTATCATTTGTTCCTCCTGGTGATAGCTATTTTCATCATGAAAATGATCAACCGGTTCAATCTGAAAATTGCTATTACTACTGCTATCTTCATTCCTACAACTAGCATCTTCTTCATGTTGATACCAAATATAATAATATGGCATGAAACCTCTATTTATTAAATGCTTCCAAACATTTTCACGAGGGCCTAATTTAGTATTGTAGCATTTCTGACAAGGACATAACATCTTACCACTTTCCTGCGTGAGTGGTGTAGAATCTGCTCGATGCATAAACGTCTCCAACCCATCGAGAAATTCTTTCGTCACTCTCTCGTTATTATCTCTGTGTGAATACATCCAATTCCACAACTCGAAAATATTTTCAGGACCGGACATTTTTTTTTCTTTGATCAAGCTTAAAGCTGATTTTCTTTTGGTGTGTTTGAAATGAATCACAAATGGTGGTATTTATAGAAATTTTTGAATCTGAACATTTACTAGGAAATTGCGATTAAAAGTAGGTACAAAACACGTTTTTAGATTTAAAATACATATTTTTAGCCATTTCCTCGCTAATTAGAAGTAACAGAACATTTCCTCCTAATTTTGTAGTAATGTTTTACGTGGACTTTACGAGGAAAAGTTTTACTACGAAATTACAAGGAAATGTTTTTTTGCCACGTAAGTTCCTCTTAATTATACTACGACCTTACGAGGAAACAATTTTCTCGTTTTTCTACGAGGAACTTACTTTGCTTCTACTTTTTCTCGTAAAGTCCTAGTAACTTCGACGTAATTTTATGAGGAAATCTTTTCTTAGTAAAATTTCTTAGTAAACTCTTAGTTTTCTTGTAGTGTATCATATACGATAATAAGACTGATTGTTATCCTAATTGTGAATAAACAAGAGTGATTGTTAAATTTATATGCACACACCAATTTGTTACATAATAGTAACTGATTTCTTAGTTATTTAATATATATATATATATATATATATATTATTTTATTATTTCATAATACACAGAAAAACATAAAATAAATAATAAATAATAAATATAAAATACTTATTCTGCAAAAAGTTCAGATCTTAACCTAAGCATGTATCTCTTTGATTATTCTAAATTGTAAATATTATCTAAATCTTAGGCCAAAACAAACAAACGAAATGAGAATAAATTTCAAAATTAATATTTATATCGAGTAATAACAAAAAAGAAAAAGATACAAAAAGAGAAAAATATTTAAGATAGATAGGATTGTCACGTGAACGTAAACTTCTCATAACCATAATTAAATTTTAAACTGCTAAATCATGATATAAAACCGAGCTGACATAGTTTCATTGTAACCAAATAGATCCGAGATTTTTTTACCTAAACGTTAGGTTCTTTGTGGTATGTGATATTTTGACCTCAAATATTTTAAAAATGATCAGTTCATCAATAAACAAATTATGTAATTAACAAAAAAGTTTTTTAAAAAACCAAAATATTATTTTAATCAAGAATATAAATTTATTTTCCATATAATATTTTTGAAATAATTTTATATAAATTTATTTTGTGCAATGCGCATGTCTTATCCGAGTATACTACTATTTGGAAAGTCACTGTATAAAACTATAAATGTCACATGACTTTGATTCTTTTAGCAATACTACTTTTATTCTAAATAAGAAACAAACCAGACGATGCGTTTCTTTAATCGTTTTCATTGTTAAATTATCTTTTTATTTTATTTGTAACAATTCACTTATATATGATCTTCATAATCAATTCACTCGCATGTTTCAATACATATACATGTCCATACGTTGGCAGTTCTTTAATAGTCTTCATTGTTAAATTAAGACGATGCATTTCTTTAATCATCTTCATTGTTAAATTAAGACGATGCATTTCTTTAATCGTCTTCATTGTTAAATTATCTTTTTATTTTATTTGTAACAATTCACTTATATATGATCTTCATAATCAATTCACTCGCATGTTTCAATACATATACATGTCTATACGTTGGCACAGTGCCGTGCGAAGGTCTATTGGGCTTCTTGAGGCAAATACAAAAATGAGGCCTCTAAACCAATTTTTTTTTGGATAAAAATAGAAGGTAAAGTTAAAACAACATAAAAATATTTAAACAATAATAATTAAAAACTTGATCTTTCTCTCCTCTTTTTCAATACTCTTTCATCAAAAATTTATAATCTAGATTCCTAACTAAAAGCACCAGAAAAAAAAATCAAAAACAGATTGATGACGAGATTTATACAGGAAGAAACATATATCTTAATACAAGAAGAGATGGTGATGATTAAATAAAAAGAGACTGGATGATAAAACCGCATAACAAGGAACAAAGAAGAAAGATGATGGGATAATGCGTAAGAAATAAGATGTACAACTTAAAAATTTATATGATCACGTATAAAGTAGTTGGGGTTTTTATTCATTTTCTGTTTAGAAATTTTGATATCACGAAAGAGATTTTTCTTTTTTGATTTTGGAAAGTTAACAATAAAACAAAACAACTTTTTCTGAACTTTGGTATTAGAACTTGGGATGATAAATAATATATTACCTAATACCACTATGCTACACAAGATTATTTGAGAATTGGGGACTCTAAAAATTGTAGATATTTTGGAGCCTGGGACAAAAGCCTTTTTTATTACATAGTAAATACGTCTCTTCGTTGGCAGTTTGACTTTCCTTTTGACATTTGTGCGCTTGTAGACATCAGCGTTCTCTTAAGTGAGATGCATCTCCAACAGAGAACAAAGCTAATGTAACGATCACATTGAAGTACGATTATGCTGACAAGAACTTAAGAACAGAAGTAACAATGGAGTCTCTCACAGAGGCGGATCCACGTAAGGGTTAGGGTGTCAGGTTAAAAGTTAAATTTTAAAATTGTAAGCTAGAAACATATGATTTTGACGGTTCCGTTGGCAAATCTCTTACAGGCTGACATCCCTAACCAGAGTTCGAATCTTTATTTTTATGGGTGCAAGATAAAGATTCGAACTCTGGTTAGGGATGTCAGCCTGTAACTTGGGTTTTAGTACTACAACCCATCTATTTTTTTTTGTCAAAATATAGAATTTAAAATCAGAATTAGTTATATGTGGGCTAAATTATTAGTTAATCATTATTTCTTTTTTTTTTGGTTTTGGTCAAGAAATTTAATAAAAAAATTGTGTATTTTATTTTTGTTTCTAATATTTTTAGTCATACTGTTTATTTTTTTTTATCTTTAACGTAATACAATAATATCAGTATATATAAAATACAAATATGTCATTATTTCATAGTATTTTATCTTTGGTGGAAAAACGAGTTTTTGCATTTTTGGTGAGAAAATACGTTTTTGCGTTTTTGACGGGAAAAAATACATCTTTCGATTTTAGCGGAAAAACATATTTTCACGTGTTTTTACGACATAAACGTTTTTGAGTCGGGTGAAAAAACAGATTTTGAGATTTTGGCGGAAAATATGTTTTTATAGTTTTGATGGAAAAAAGTGTTCTTGTGTTTTTGACGAAAAAATACATTTTACGTTTTTAACGGAAACGCGTTTTGCGTTTTTGGTAAAAATATATATTTTATTTTAGCTTGAAAAATGTGATTTTATCAGTTTTCAAGAATAACAACAATAATAGTAAGTTTATAATTTATGAATTATATAAATAATATAATAGACATTATATCATTTTAATAGAGCCATTTCTATCTAGATGGTCCAAATAAGTTGAACTGGATAAACTTTAAAATTAAACCTATAATTTCAAAAATCATGTATTTTTAATGTCTAAACAAACAAAATTCTCATTTTCATTCAAACTCATTTGGATGGAGAAACAAACAATTTTAATGTCTAGACAAACAAAATTCTCATTTTCATTCAAACTCATTTGGACAGAGAAACAGACAGACCCTTATTCATTACACTATATTTACTACTAGAAAGTAGCCACCTCATCCTCTTCTAGAATGGGCTTTTGTATCAATCATCCGTGCACGTAACACGTTCCTAATTGATTTCTTGAGCAAACCAAGTCCCTTTATTTGAACATAAATTACTCACACAAAGTTTCTATAAATTACACATATCTTCCTCTGAATAAAGAAGAGGAAAAGCTGTTCCAGAAGCAGGAATGAAACGAACTTAAGAAACACCAAGCTTGCACTATAAAAATCGCAGGTAAGTTATAAATCAAGAACCATGGGCAGGTTTTGCATTGTTTGAAAATGAAGGAGAGCCAGGTGAGAGGTCAGGATTCTGCGATGTGAAGAGATTCGGGTATGAGTAATAAGGATCATCTTCCATGGAAGGTAGTCTCATTTGCTGGTGGTCCTGGTCAGAGCTGCGTCTCTCAAATGATGAGGTTTCTGATGTTTGGAGCTCTGAAATATCGCCATAGCTGCTGACTGATGAGTTCTGATGATCAAACTGCGGGTATTCCATTGAAAGGAGTCTCGCTGCTTCGTAGTTGTTCTGCTCATGACTGAAAATGCCTGAAGAGTCACCTATTTGGAAGTCTGTAAGATCTCCATAGCTCCTGACAAAAGAATTCTGATGATCAAACTGCGGTTTTTCCCTTGTATGTGGTGGTGGGTTAGAATGGAAAGGGTTCTCGGTCGGAATTTCTGGAGACTGCTCAGGCGTCTTCTTGGTGAGCTCACTGATTCTGAGTTGCGCAAGGCTTGCAGCTGAACGGGCAGAAGCTGCTGCACGTTCTGCTGAGTCAGCAGCAGCTTGAGCAGCCGTTAGGACATCCTGCAAGTCCATATCGGATATTTTCCTTGGGGAATCCCTCGGTGAAGAACAACTGTCTCGTTTATCAGATTCCGTCACGTAATGTGAAGAAACAATGGGTGGAGACTGTTGGTCTTTCACGACAATGGTGCTTGCTTTTTCACCATGTTCATCTCTTTCGGATGCAGGCTTTTTGTCTCCTGCATTCTCTGAATAAAATGGTACGTCGGGAGAGGTATGTTCATAGGTGGCAGGTATCACTGCCTCCGGTGCATTATCAGGGGTAGCGGCAGGAGTCGGAGGCAGCAAGACATTTGGAACCTCCGGAAAGTCCAAACTTTCAGACTCTGAGTCAGAATCAGATTGTTCCTCTGGACGTGAAAGAGATAACATAGTCAAACGTGGCCCTTTATCTTGTTCCCCCTGTAATGGCAACTGAGAGCCCCCACCAAATTGCTTTGGTCCATCCTGTAAAGAAGGAATAAAATTTAGGAACAGACAGAGAGACGGGAGGCAAAAAGAAGACTAAAGGAAGGGGAGTATTTGAACACGCAAAAGAACAAAAACAATGGCTTATGCATGAACTGTAGATTCTGTGTTTAACGCTACTACATACTAGGTTTGATGCAAATACGAATAAAGCATGTGATATGGTGTAAGTAAACATACTGCCTAAATAATTTGTAGGCAGAAAAGAGATATAGGAAGAGAGAAGTACTGACAAGAAGATCTTCATGCGATTTGAAGAGATCAGTTTCTGTAGAAGCAGGGTCCCAATCAAGTTCATGTTCTTGTGCAATTTCCTTGAGAAGTTTCAGTTTAGATTCTGGGGAAGGTGCACGCACAGACAGCAACTCAACCAGCTGTTAAATTGATAGATTGGACCACGCAAAGAATGTTTAGCAATTCAGTGAGACCATAAACATATAGATTCTTCTTTAGCTACTTACACCAATGAATCTGTGTGCTAAATGCTAGTTACACATTAGCAATGGATTGACATAGAACTCTGATATACCTTACGATTGACACCAGAATCAGGCTTGAGTTCAGATGCAGCAGCAACGAACTCCTTTCCATACTTGGAAACGAATAGCATCTGAACCTGCTGGAGCTCTGTCAAGTCAGAGCACCTTGGCGCAGCAAAACATATACTTGAGATAGCTTCTTTTAGATCTAGAGGACATTCCCTACCAAAAATAAAAAGAAGAAGAACTGAAGACTCAATTTAATATGACAAGAGAACGAGGAAGCTGAAGTTGAGAACCTTTGAGCCTCAATAATAGGAAGACGAACAGCAATGAGCTCAGAGAAGAGCTCAATGATCTCTTGAGCAGCCATCATCTTCTCTTCCCTTATGATATGCTCAACCTATGAGAAACTATATATGAAAAACTTCCCACACAGATTATGATCCAATCAAAAAAAAAAAAAAAGGAGCATTACCCGAATACGAGCTGTGGCTTCTTGGCCAGTCTCCAGAAGCTTAGCGATTTCACGGCGCATCTGCTTAATCTGCGCTTCTCTTCTGTTCCGGATTAGCTTTATCCGAGGGATCGTTAACTTGAGCAACGTTTTGCTGTGTATACATACATTAAAGATTTTTATTAGTACACCCACAGAGAATCAATCTTCTTCTTCTTCCCTTTTCCAGATTGATTAATTACCATTTTGCAGCTTTGAATCCTTTATTGAAGAACGAATCGAGCATCGACATGATCCAAATCACTAACTAACAGATGAGATCGGTCGTAAAGCGTCGGACGGACACAGGGCTAGTTAAAGATCAAGCCAAAGGATTTTGGTTTTCCTTTCCCAAGGAAAATAATCGAATACGCTGCGTTTTTGTCACAATTGTTGAGGATTTAAATGGTTGACCCACCCCTCTCAAGTGAACCACGTCGGCCAAATTGCTTCACTATTGGGCCTACTCCTCTATTGGACTTAATTTCCTAGCTATTCCAAGGCGTTATCTGTACACCCTCGGCCATGAGGTTTCCCATGTTTTTGCTGACTAACCAAGCTGAGATATGTCCTGCTTAGGCCTCGGGTCCTCTAATCGGGTTCGGGTCGGATCATGTCGGGTCTGGATTTTTTCGGTCTTAGATATTTAGACCCAGTAGAAAAATTAGACTTTCTCGGTTCAGTTCTTACCGGATCCGGGTTGGTTCGGGTCTTAGATAGTTGGACCCAATGGAATAATTAGAAATTATTCGTTTGGATTCGGTTCGGTTTCGTGTCGAGTTCAGTTCAGGTTCTGTCGGATCCGGCCCAAAAAATATCTAAAATACACAAAAAATAATGAAAAATATTTAAATACCAAAAAATACCCGAACTTTTACCCAAAATCTGACCTGAAAACATAAAAATATCGAAATTTTTATCTGATTATTCAAATTATATTTTTAAAAACCTAAAATTTACTTTAAACCCAAAATTATACCCGAAAACCCAAATTCGAAACATAAAATAATACTCATAATACCAAAAAATATACTAAAACACACACATATATATATATACATAATATATATTAGAAGCTTTAGATAGTTCGGGTATCCATTGGGTCTCGGGTTCGGGTCCAAGACCCGCATGTCTTCCACATCAAGACCCAATAGGGTAAAATGATCGGTTCGGTTCTTACCCGCACCGCACTTTTTCGGGTTGGTTCTTACCCGAACCACATTTTTTCGGGTTGGTTCTTACCCGAACCGCACTTTTTCGGGTCGGTTCCGGGTCGACTCTTCGGGTTCAGGTAAAATGCCTAAGGCCTAGTCTAGCTTCTGCTTACATGGCCTCTATCTTCGAGAATAGTTTCTCGAAACGAGCAAGTTAGATTGATATTCTTTACTATCCTCTGCACCGCTTCACACATTTTTTTTCTTAGATTGATTGTCTCTCCGACGATTGGTACTCCTCCCAATGTCGGAGAGAATCTCCTTCTAATTTAACTTGGTCTCGTGCTCTTTTATTCATCAGATCTTGACGTGGATTGGAGTGGGTTTACTCAACAGTTTTGGGTTTGTGATTGAACTTTAGATTGTCTGTGTGTACTCAGTTCTCTTGACGTCATCATCCGCCAATGCTCCTCTTCTCGTCCGGTGGTGGGGTTGGCTCCCCTTTGACCGGTTTGGTTTGACCTTCATCTTTTTGATGAGTTATTGCTGCTATCTTTGTGGGATGCTGCTGTGTGAGCTTCACCTCCTCTCCTTAACTATTAATTTTGGTGACTTTCTTAGCAGCATGATTCGATGTACAGTCATCGCAGACGCCACATCGAAAGGTTGACAGTTGGATGCCGGATCAGAAGATTGAGGGGGTGTTCTTCTCATTGGAGACACAACAACATTTTTATATATAGGTTTTCTTCTTGATTAGTTTATTGGTTCGTGATCTGAATTGTTCGTTGTTACGGGATATGCTCAGCAAATTCAATCTTTTATATGAGCAGCGAAGATGATTTTTTATGTGATAACCCATCCTGTGGAAGTTGTAGAGCATCGATCCTAACCCCTCATATGTGAACCTTCACTGATTCCCCCATATAGGTTATTAATGCGCTTGGCGTCCCTCGAACCCAAGACCTCTCTCTTTAATAATTTTCCACAAGATAATCTGTCACTAATTAATCTACTACATTTGATTTATATTATTAAATCATATGACATTATTACGTTTCAGTTACGATGAAGTAGTGTGATCATCATTTTTTAGAAATCTATTATATTAAAAGAGAAGTCATGACTTACTTCATGTGCGATATTATAGTTTGAACCCTCTTTAGAGTTTTATAAAATTTTACATAACATTATAATATCTTTTCATATCTTTAATATTTGTTTGAAATACAAATAAATAGTTTTAAGAAAATTCTAACAAAATTTTTTAAAAATCTTTTAGAATCTTTTTCAGGATATAGTTTCAAAACTTATTTGATTAAAATTTTAATTATCATAAAATTTAATTAAAATTTAATTCATTTTTAATTTATAAAACAAAAAATGAAAATTATGTAAAATACTTTTAACAATATCCCAAAATTTTGTTTATGTATTATGTAGGTCCAATTAATTAATTTTTACATAGATTTCAAATTTAGAAATAAAACAAAATATATAAATTAGTAATCTTACATAATAATGTTTTTAAAAATTATTACAAAAATACAAATTTATAAATTTTATATTAATAATATTATAAGTCACATAAAAATAATTATAAAATTGGATAGCATAAAGAATCAAATTATACTTATTTATTGATAAATTTTATTATATAATTTCAAATATTTTGTATTAAAAACCCGCACGGTTGTGCGGGTCGAAATCTAGTTTATCCATTACGATAGCCCCTATTCGTGTGTGTGGAACCGTTTAGTTTCTACTCATCCGTCAATATGTTTGATAGTATTGTGGGATGATTATTATTTGGAATAAATATTTACTAGTGTCAAAAAAGAAATTAATATTTAATCATTTACAAGCTATAGCATTGTTAACGACTACAAAATTCATTTTTTCTATATAAGATGTGACACAAACGGTTAAAATTTTATAAGCCTTTGGGCAATAAAATATTGTTTAAATATGAACAGAAATATGGATTAAATATCTTTTACATTCTACTAAAAGAATATTCACTTAAAATGTAGGAACAAAAATCTCACATCTTTTATTTATTATTAAAAGAGAAATATTTTAATATTATAATATTATTAGGTCAAATCCGCGTTCGTGCATGATGTTTATTTTTATTTATTTAACATTTTGTATATTCATATATTTATTATGATGTGCTCTAAACCTTATTTGATTGATCACATGTTGTGAGATCGTACTATTTTAATTATTATTATATTTTTTGTGGTTTTTTAGTTTGATGAAAACATAACTTTATTGCCTTTAACCAATTTTTCTATACAATATAATTTTATTTTAAAAGGAGAATATCCTAACAAAATAATTATTTATTTCCATTTGATCTAACTTGTATTTTTAGTGGTTTTGTCATTTCTACTATGTATATGTGTAATTATACAGATGTATACATCATATAAGTTTTTTTCTGACTTAATCTATTATTGTTTTAAGAAATAAAACTAAAGTTTTCTGTCATTCGATTGGATAAAATTTGTAAATTATTTTATAGCACTAATTTATGTTTATAATAAAGTTTAGTTATTAATACTTTTAAAAATACCAAAAAATCTTAAGGAAATTTTTTGTTTGTGAAAAATACTGTTAAAATATAATATATAATTTTTAACTTACTTTTTTATATTTAAAATCATACATTTGAAAGTGTAACTATGAAAATGATTAGTATTGGTTGTAGATGCTTTAGACAACCATTTTTTCTTTCTAAAGCAATTATGCTTATTACAATCAAATAACTAGAACAGAAAATAAGTTAGCTCTCAAAATCAATTTTTTTTTACAACTTTTATTTTGTGATTTTAAAATAAATATCGAGTAAAATAATTAAATCCAAAGTAAAAAAATTCACAGTCTAATTTGAAAGCAAAAAAAAAAAAAACTAAAGTTACATCAAAAATCAATCAACTTTTATAATTATAATGTTATTATATTTTAAGAATGAAGCATGAACATTATAAAATTTGAAATATTTCTATATTTGGACGCTGGTTTTATATCTGCATATCATTGAAATTAAAGGATACCTTTCCCAATCTTTTTTAATAGAATTGCAATGCTATTAAATTTCAAAGAAAAATAAAAATACATTGTTTTTTGAGAGCATCATTTACACCGTCTCTTAGACATGTTTCTTAGGATAATTATAATTTAAAAAAAAAAATGAAATTAAGGCAAGAGACGTCTCTTAATTAGGCGGTCGAAGAGCGTGCCTTAGATAACACGTGTCGAGCACACACGTTGAAAAGAAACCAAAGTCTTTCAGTTCTTCGTCTCTATCTCTTCCTCTCTGTCTATGCGGTTCAAGTGGTAGCTATGGTTAAAGCCGCCATCGGATCCGGCTGTACATGCTTCGTCAGGGTCATCTATATCAGTTCACAAGCGAGATCAATCTGAGACGGTTTCAATTTCATTCGGAGCTCAATTCGCTGGGTAATTCTATCTTACCTCACTGATTTTTCACTCGGACTCTATTATTGATTTGATTGAAAAGAGTTACATCAGGAGACTCAGACTCTCTACATACGTTTTTGATTTATCTTTGTATATGTATGTTGCAGTTCAAAAGACTCATGTGAATTGGATCATTTCAAAGAAGAAAACGAAAACACGAGTTTAGTTCTCAGTAAGGAGATTAAGCCTCTCATCTCTAGAGTTTTTGAGGGTAAAGATGTTCATGTGATTGCACATGGAGCAAAGTGTAGTGGAAAACCACTTATTATTCAGGTATTGAAATGAACTAATCCTCAATGCTATTCATTGTGGATAAAAATGCTAATGGAAGGTTATGTATGATTTGGTTTTGTAGGGATCTGAGTGGGAACCTGGTTTGGTCATCCTTGCTTGCGATGGCTGAGATGTTATCAATGGCTGAGAAAAGATGAGACTCGATTTTTGTATCATTTTACGAGGTGTTTCAAGAAACTGTGTATGACATCTTAGACCAAGAGAAGCGAGTGGTTTCTGTACAAGAAGGTGCACAAGGGAAGATTCAACTAAGAGGACTTTCTAAGGCAAGTCATTTAGTGATTTATGTATATCTTTTTCATTTCGTGCTGGTTAATGTCATTGATGAATCAAAGTTTTTTGCTTTCAGGTACCTGTGAAGTCACTCTCACGATTTCAAGAGGTGTATTTTGGTCACAACAAAATCCAGAAGACTTCAGGAAACATGGCAGATTGAGTGTATTTTATATCACTTTGTTAGTTATCTTCTGTTAGCATATGATGTGTGTCCTCTGGCAAGTTATGAAGAATCCAGGAAACAATGCAGTGATCTAGCTCCTCTAGAGATTACTAAGATAAATAAGTCAATATATGCTTTACAGAACGTTATGTATGCTATCAATGCAAATGAATCTCATGTGCCATACATAGAGAGCAACTTGACTCATATGCTCAAAGATTGTTTACAAGGAAGCAACATAACATTGTTGATTACTTACCTGGTACATACGTTAGTTGCTGTTTAGTTGTTTTTTGGGTTTATGCTGTAATGGCTGTTGGCTTTAATTGCAAGCAATGCTAACCCTTTAGGTTCTTTTTTCAGCCGCAGGAGTTTAGCCAAGATGACTCACTTTACATGCTAAACTTAGCATCACAGATCTGTCTAGGAAGTAAACGATCCCTGCCTTATGCTACTACGAAGAGAAACGGTTCTGCAAGATCTATTGCATTAGAAGAAAGTGTCATGAACTCCCTAGAGATTATGAAGAAGTCTCGTGAGCCCCATGATTAAACAATGTTATTTTTTTAAGAACCCCTAAATAAGAGATTACCGTTGGAGCATAAAATCAATGTGTTTCCTAACTAAGGTTCTTAATTACAATTTATTACTAAATTAATCATTAAGTCTAAGTAGAGTTATGGTTTAATTATGTTCTTAGTGGGATATCGTTTTTGATCATTTGAAAAGACAAATAGACAGAAGAAGAAGATCCCTAACTAAAGAAGCCCAATGAAAGTCCATATATAGTAGAAAAAAAATCAGATGAACCTGAAATCTACCTAGAGGAGCAAATTGTCAGCATGCAAAGAATCTGCAGTGGAATATGTGTTGAAGATCAGACAGCTGTGCCTTTCCATGTCTTCACGCCTCTATTCAGCTTCATAACACGTGAAAGAGAGGATAGCATTTTATTATTCAATAATAATATTATGTGCAAGTGCAATACAACAATAAAAAACTAAACAAAAGATTATAAAAAAGATCACGCTGAAGAGAAAGAAAGATTCTTACTTATCACAAATCTGAAAGTGTTTGCACTAAGTGCTGACAACTATTGCAAATACTATCAGCATACATCAATGTGTGCAAAAAGATTGCAAATGGACATGAGAAAGTCCTTAATCAATTGGAAAATGGCCTCACCGAGCTGGAAACAAAGGCCAAAGGAGAAAAAACTAACAAAGAAGATAGTATAATTCATAGAAAGTACATATTACTTTATACATTAACAGCCGATCCTTGGATGCTTTCCCAGAAAGATCAGTCTCAGAAGCTGTTAGAGCCCTTTTTTAATTGTTTTCTTGATCATTCCTTTCTAATTGTCCTTCCTGCCATCTTCTTCCGCTGAGCCTGGCAAGTAGTCACCATCGAAATATGGGATCTAGCTGTCGTAACCATAGCTCTACTTTCATCCATTTGCACAGAAAAGTGGTCATTAGATTTAGAGTTTCTGCAACAAGGCCCTCATTTGAAGAATATTACAAAGATCGACATGTAAAATTAGATTAAGTAAGTGATGTTTCTTATAGAAATTTATAGCATGATTATCCATGAAGACCCTAATGGGGTTCTTAATGACTATTTAAGTAATAAACTTAAGTTAAGAACTTTTGTTATGAGATAAATTGTTTTTAGTGCTCCAATGGTAGAACCAAATTAAGGGTTCTTAAACAAAAAAGCTTAATCCTTTCCTCTCTGTCCATTGGAGATAATATTTCATTTCATAAAAAAACCAGCAAATTGGCTACCGCAACATAGACAGTAACCAAAGTACTCAATCAAAGACGACATCTCAATCAACTTGTTCTTCTTTTGTGCTTCACGTAGACCTTCCTCCTTCAACATCCCATCATTGTAATCAATCGAACACAAGATAACTATCAGCGTTAACACCATTAAAGCTCTTAATATACATCAAAAAGAAGATGAATCACTAACAAGAGAGCATAAAAAAGCCAAAAAAGGAAGGAACTTTACTACTAGTGGAGTTAATCCCTCCTTCTTTCCACGCATCACCACTCATATAAAACACATGACTAAACACAAAACCAATCATTTTTAAAAACATGGCCATTCAAAAGGAAGAAGCTTTTGTTGATTTAAAGCATCAAAACCATTACCAGCCGATGAGATAAGCGAAGCCGAGGAAGAAAGTGATGATTTCACACTTTGGTTGATAGATCACCATGGAAGTGTATCTGATCGTCATAGTGGAGATTGGAGGAGAAACCGAAGGAGAGATAAGATAGGAAAACACCTGAAGCGGCGGGTAGATGTGCTTGCCGAGTTGGCTTGAGATGTCATAATTCACTTCAAATTAGAACTCACGGGAGTTTATCAAACACATGTTAATGTTTATGCTTAATTTTTGGTTTACTTAGTGGATCATTAGTATAGTACATAAAGGGTACGTGATATAGGCATGGATCCACCCTTTTTTAAAGTGGTTGGATGGATTGATAAATCTAGGGCCGGTGGATGGATTAATGGTTTGGAAATGATAGATCAAGTGATGAAGATGAGATGGTGGTAGATCCGGATACCTGATACTTGATTATGAACAAATGGAGGATGGGAAATAGCACTTGGTCATATTACTAATTAACTACTTCAATAGATGGGAGATGGCGTGAAGGTGGCTGATGGATTCAAGTGGTTTGTTTGTATAAACAACCCCACAAGAACAATGGATGGATGATGGAGATAAAAGCTAATTTAATCACACAATCAATGGATTGAATGGTCGCCACAAACTCTATGGATTGAGCTTGATAAGACACGATTTGTTCTCAAGATTGTTTCTCACAAACTCTCAAAAGACTTAGGTATTTACTAGGGACAAACTGACTCATATATTTCATAAAGTTTGAAGAACACAAGACTGCTTATATGGGCTTATATAATCACCAATGCAGTGTGCCCTTCTAGGGGTCTTGAAGCAAATTTAATACAAAGACTCAATCATAGTACCTAAAGAAAGAAATAGGCTAAACATTGCCTTGTTTATTCGAAAATAACATAAATAAAAGACTCAAAACCTGCAAAGAAAATCAAGTAATCAAATAATGAAAATACGCTTACCTTATTTACCTTTGGTTGGATTTGAATTGGAGAGATAAGGTATCCATTGGAGAGGAGAACCAAACTTGAGGAGTGAAGTGTTGTCGTTTGGGAGCTTGCCTCTTCTTGATGCACATCGTTTTACTTAAGTGGAGAGATGGTAAATAAGGAAACCATCTTTTTGCAAGGCAGAATGGACTATAGAATAGCATTATCTTTTGGACCGTCTGGTATAACATATGGTATGACATCTTCAGCTTCTGATCCATAAAGAGTGAGCTTGTCTAGATAGTTTGTGATGGCTTCTAGGTTGGTATTGGTATTGTCCTTGGCAAACAAACCTTCTATGGCTTCACTAAAGCATGCAATGACCTCCTTAGTTCCTGATCTTGTTCTTGGTGCTTGTCTAAGAGTAGGAATGTTGATATCTGGTTCTATGTCCTCATCATTATCTCCCTCTTGAGAAGGTTCTGACCTCAGAACATATTCATTTGCATTAAAGTAAGATAGATCAGATACATTGAAATTAGAAGATACATTAAACTCACTTGGCAGCTCCAGCTGATATGAATTGTCATTGATCTTCTTTAGAATTTTGAATGTGCCATCTCCTCTTGGTGCTAGCTTAGACTTCCTCTGGTTTGGGAACCTCTCGGACCTCATGTGTAACCAGACCCAATCTCCTGGCTCAAATGAAACCTTCTTTCTTCCCTTGTCAGCTTGCTTCTTGTTCAACTCATTCTGATACTCTAAATTGGCCTTAACCTTTTCATGAATCTTCTTCATTAGCTCGGCCTTGGTTTCTCCATCAGTACTAACTATCTGATCCTTATGTGGGAGTATAGGTGTAAGATCCAGTGGTGGTATTTGGCCTAAACCCATACACAATATCAAAAGGTGAAAGCTTAGTAGCAGAGTGTGGAACTCGGTTATAAGCAAATTCAATAAAAGGTAAACAATCAAGCCAATTCCTTAAGTTCTTACCAACCGTGGCTCTTAAAAGAGCAGAGAGAGAGTGCGGTTAACAACCTCAGTATGCCCATCAGTTTGGAGATGACAAATTGTTGAGAGGAGTATCTTTATACCTAACTTCCTCCAAAGAGTTCTCCAAAAGTGGCTCAAGAACTTTGTGTCCCTGTCAGAAACAATAGTTCTAGGAATATCATGAAGATTAACTGCCGTTTAAAGAATAGATCAGCAGGTTAATAAACATCATTGGTTTTGTTGCAAGGAATAAAATGTGCCATCTTAGAAAACATGTCTATTACCACAAAGATGGTGTATTTATTCCTGATTTTTTGGCAATTCTAAAACAAAATCCATGGAAATATCTACCCAAGGTAGGTCAGGAATAGGCAAAGGAATGTAAAGACCATAAGGATGTAAATTGGATTTGGCTTTGAGGCAAACAATGAATCTTTCACAAAGCTTCTCTACATCTCTCCTTAGGTGCGGCCAGAAGAAGTGTTCTGCCACTATAATCAAAGTCTTATCACGTCCAAAATGTCCCATGAGGCCACCAGCATGTGTTTCTCTTAAGATCAGATCACACATTGATCCTTGTGGTATGCACAGCCTCTTATCTCTAAAGAGAAACTCATCTTGCTGATTAAAAAAAATCAAAGGAAACTTGATTTCACTGCCTGTAGATGTCTCCAAAGTCAGGATCTTCTCCATATTGATCCTTGATGTGCTAAAAACCCATATCCTTGGCTTCCATCAGTGATATGAGTGCATGTCTCCTTGATAATGCATCAGCTACAATGTTCTCTTTACCCTTCTTGCACTTGATCACATATGGGAATGACTCCACAAAATCTAACCACCTAGCATGTCTCTTCTTCAAGGTCGTCTGTCTTCTCAGGTACTTGAGTGTTTCATGATCAGTGTGGATCACAAACTCCTTGGATAAGAGATAGTGCTGCCAAGTCTTTAATGATCTTACTAAGGCATACAACTTCTTGTTATATGTTGGGTAGTTGAGTGTTGCTCCATGTAGTGGCTCACTGAATAAGGCTACTGGCTTTCCTCCTTGAGTCAACATAGCTCATATACCTGTTTCTGAAGCATCACATTCAATCTCAAAGATTTTATCAAAGTTAGGTAAAACCAAAACATGAGCATTAGTTAAACTATATTTAAGCTTTTGAAAAGGTTCTTCCTGCTCAGTGCTCCATTTGAAAGCCACGTCTTTCTTGATTTCTGATGTAAATGGTGATGCTATGGATCTGAAATCAATGACAAATCTCCTATAGAAGCTTGCTAAACCATGAAAACTTCTCACATGGCCGATTGTTGTTGGTGTCGGCCAGTCTTGTATATATGGCCTTGATGTTCTCTTCCTCCACCTCTAGTCCTTGTGAACTAACAGCAAAGCCTAGGAAAACTAATTGATCAGTACAAAATGTAAACTTATTAAGATTACCATAAAGATGCTCTTGGCACAATGTCTCTAAAACTTTTTCAAGATGTGTATGATGATCTTATAAGCTAGTGCTATAGATTAAGATATCATCAAAGTACACAACAAAAAACTTACAGATGTATGTCCTTAAGACATGGTCCATGAGGCGAATCAAGGTGCTTAGAGCATTGGTAAGACCAAATGGCATAACCAGCCATTCATAGAGATCTCTCTTGGTCTTAAAAGCAGTCTTCCACTCATCACCTTCTTTCATTCTTACCTAATGATCACTCTTCAGGTCTATCTTAGAAAAGATAGTAGCACCATCCTCTATACTTGATGGTTATGTTGTTGATGGCACGGCAGTCAACACACATCCTCCAAGTTTCGTCTTTCTTTGGGACTATGAGAACAAGAACAACACAAGGGCTTAGACTCTCCTTGATGTATCCCTTGTCCATCAAGTCTTGCATCTGCTTCTCTAGTTCCTTGGCCTCCTCCGGATTTACTCCATAATCTGGCCTGTTTGGTAATGGAGCTCCTGGAATGAGGTCTATCTGGTGCTCTGTTCCTCTGAGAGGTGGTAAACCATGTGGATATCTTCTGGAAAGAGATCTTGGAACTTCTCAATACGTTAAACAATCTCTGGTGGGAGGTCTTGATCCTCATAACCTGTCAATACACCTTCCTTAAAGATCATTTGTAGCACCTGCATTTTTCACTCTAATGATTTTAAAACCTGATGGGAAGTAATGTAAAGATTAGTCTTACTTGCCTTGTTACCTTTGTCCATTTCTTTTTGCATGTCTAAGACTTTCTGTGGATTTAAAGGAGCAAGGTTGTGCTTGCGGTTGCTGTGAGTGAAGCTGTAGTATTTGGTGTGTCCATTGTGGAGTGTCTCTTTATCAAACTGTCAAAGTCTTCCAAGCAAGAGATGGCCTGCTTGCATAGGAACTACATCACAAGTAACCTGATCAACATAGCGGCTTATGATGAATGGGACCACCACTTGCTCACCAGTCTTCAACTTAGTTTCATCGTTTAACCAATTGAGTCTATACGACTTTGGGTGTTTTGTCTTCTTCAGACCTAGCTTATCAACCAAGTACTTGCTAACAACATTAGTATATCAACCTCTATCAATGATCAGACTGCATACGTTGGAGTCTATGGTGCATCTGGTGTGGAAAATGTTTTCTCTTTGGATGGTTTCTGGTTCAAATATAGCACTCAATGCTCTTCTGGTGACAAGTATATCTCCTTCATCTGGATAATCAGTGATATCTTCATCAGTAATAGCCGTTTCTTTGTCACCCTTTTCTTGATTTTCATATCCTCCATCTTCTGTAATGATGATAACCATTTGGTTTGGACAGTCACGAGCATAGTGTCCTTTCCCTTGACACTTGTAGCAAGTAATATCTCGGTTTCTAGGTGCAGAAATCTTCCCTTGATCAGTCTTGTTTCTCTTGGAAGCTTCTGGTGCTGCATTCTTCTTGAACTGGTTCTCTACTTCAATGGACTTGCCTTTGTCATTGCTCCTTGCTGCTGGTGGACTCCAAGTGCTCTTGCTTATACTGGTGGCTGCGGTCTTCCTCTTGATGTGTTTCTCTTCTTGGATAACAAAGTGCAACAGGTCATGTCATGGAAGTTCTCATAGTTCTGCCTCTCCACCTTTCTTGTGATGCGATCTTGTGACCCATCTAAGAATTGTGCCATCAATGTCTCTTAAGAATCTTGTATCTCTAAGTTGTTCCTGAGTGCATCAAACTCCTCATAATAATCTTCAACTGGATTGGTTCCTTGAGTGAGATTCCTGAACCTCTTTTATAGATCCCAGTAGTAGTAGCTTGGCACAAATCTTTTCCTCAGTAAGACTCTCATATCATCCCAAAGAACAATAGGATCACACCTAAGCCTTCTCCTTTCTGAAGTCTCTCTATCCCACCAAGACAAAGCGGTCTCCGTGAGTTGAGCAGCAGCTATAGAGATCTTCCTCATCTCGATGTAGCTGTAGTAGTCAAAGATGTACTCCATTCTTGTCTCCCAATCAATATATTGGCATCATGATTAACCATTCCAGCAAAGGTTGGTGGTGTGAGCTTCAATTCTTTGACTCCTTTCCTTGTGTTCTCTTCTTCTTAATCATAGTTTCTTCCTCGGGTCCTTCCTCGGTTTCTAGCATTCCTCCTAGGTGGGGGTTGGTGCTCATCTTCTTCCAGAGTAGGCATGTTGCTATCACTCCCACTACCATCTTGTTGGCTCCCTTGTGTTACTGACCTCGGGGCCGGTTGTTGTTATGACCTTGAGCTGGTTTGTTGACTTGAGCTTGCTGGTTTTGTTCCATCCGAGTCATCCTCTCGTTTACGGCCTGCATAGCAGCTAGGAGTTGAGCGATGGTAGCAGCTAGGAGGTTGGCGATGGTAGCAGCTTCAGTTGATGAAGAACTGTTGTCTCCCATTTCTTATCCTAAAAGTACTTTCAAATAACAAGTGAAAAGTATGGAAATGAGATTTGTGAGATAAGTATCAAGATGCAATATGTGGGAACCGAAACTCACACTGTCGATTTCCGTTTAAATAAAGAAACTAGGAAAACCCTAATTTCCCAGAGGTTCCGGATTTCTGCTAAACCACACACCAAACAATAAGAATACGAAAAAAATAAGGAAAGAAAATAAGAAATCATAAAAGAGCAAAAGGAGTCTTATTCCAAATCCGTGTTTGATCGTTACAACAAGGTAGAAGCCTTAGCCGCAAGAGCTGTCGGTGAGTTTCCTAGTTTTAACAACCCAAGACTGCAAAACCTAGTGTTGGGGTCAAAATCGGTTACGACGGAATCAACGACCAAAACTCTCCGCAAAGTTAAGAATGAGTTTATAAAAGATGAAAAAGCATCGAGGAGAATTCTGAAGACTTTCCGAACAAAAGAACTCCCCAAACTTAGCAATTTTCATTCTGGAAATCATCGGCAAATCGAACGAAACAACCCACGATTGTCCAACCAGCCAACTTAGCAAGATCGGCCGTAACCACCGATTCATGAAAACGGCAAGGCTGTCCGAGACCGTCCAGCTTGCCAAGCTGGCGAGTTAGCCAAGCCAAACCAGCTCGACGTCTTGGCGAGCTGGATCGTCTCGTCCAGCTCGCCAAGCCGGAGATCTGGTCATCCCGAACCAGCTCGCCGTCTTGGCGAGCTGAACCGTCTTGGCGAGCTGAACCACACTGTCCAGGTCGCCGGACCGGCGACCTGACCATCCCAAACCTCACCGTCCGCATTGTTCGGGTACAATGCATACATCCCTCGACTCGATTGTACTCCGAACCTTGATCGGAACATCTCTCGTTTCGTCTCGATCCATCTTATCATTGGAGTTTTACGATAAAAACCGCTAAAGACTTTTTTTTTTCACGTAAAAACTCGAGTAAATCGTATAAAACGGCAATAGTTAGATAAAACACCAAACATTGCCAAACTATACGATTGACTCGAGCTATTTTATAAAAATGGCAACATTTCGTGAAATAATCTTGTTTCGAATCGTAAAACGGTTAAGGCACAAAGCGGCCTGAAAGATCCTAAAACGCAATAAAGGCCCACTTGCGACTTTAGACAGTGACCAACCCAAACATACAATGAAATTTTATCGTTTATGTGCAGGAAGAAGATAAATGTCAAGTTCAGAAGAAAAATGGAAGTTTTCCAAGATAAAAATGGAGATCGAGATAAATGGAAGATTTCCTACGAATAAGAATCAAGGCGGAAAAGGAAAGACTAAAACGCCTGGAGGAGGAGTATATAAGCAGAAGGTCGAGGCCAAGAATGACACACGATTTTCAGAGCTCTCATCTCAGAGAAAAACTTAGCACTTAGGACAAATAGGCAACTTTCTGTTTTTGTTCTCGAGCTGTGTCTCAACTAGGGTTTTAGTCTTAGGTTGCTTGAACTAGAAAACTTGCCATCAGCTCTTGTGGCCAAGGCTTTACCTCGTTGTACCGATCTTACGCGAAATTGGAATAAGAAATCTCTTTGCTCTCTTTTCGATTCTCATTTTGTCTTTTCTGTTGTTTTCATATTTTGATTGCTTGATGTGTGGTTTAGCAGATATTCGGGACCTCTAAGAACTTAGTGTTTTCCCTAAGTTCCTTCATTTACGAAAATCGACGATGTGAATTTCGGTTCCCATAGTTTGGCCTTAGAAGGAGGGGGGGGGGTTACGGATCTATCTAACTCTCAGACCGCATTTCGCTCGATCAAATACGATGACAGAAGAACAACTGACTCAAGTCAATGAAAACGTTGAAACTCATAATCCGCTAGCAAACACAACCACAGTTAACGGTGATGCCAACACTACAGCGTTGCAGGAGATACTCACCGCCTATCAGAAGAAGACGAATGAGCAGGAGAAGCTAATCGGATCTCTCGCGAAACAGGTCGAAACCTTAACCGCAAAGACCAAGGCTATCCGCCCCCGTGGAATCACACGAATCCGCGGAAGAAGACTCAATTTCACGACTCCTATGGATCGTCCCAGAACCGAGCAGGGTAATCTACCAGCTCAAACCTCCGAAAAAGAGAACCCTGATGCGACACAAAAGGAATCAGAAAAATCTCCTTCTCGTGAACAGGAGGCCGAGGACGACGGTGTCGAAAGGGTTAATCTGGAAACAAGCGTCCAATCCGATCCGTCGGAGGAAGACGCTGACGTTCATCCAAGAAGGAGGAAAGATCGCAGCCCTCAGAACGAATCTTCTCCCGAACGCTCTCCCACCAAGAACGAGGAGGATCTCTATTGCATGGAACATGCAAAGACGGCCGAGGAACGATCTCAGGTCACTCACAGCAAACGCCGATGGGATTGGAAAATTGCTGGCGAGCCAAATGAGATTCGCGATCCTAGTGACTACGTCACAAAAACTACCGCAGCGGTAAAGGCAGTGAAGTCTCGAATTCACCACGCCACTAACACCGCTCCCGAAATAGATCGACTGCTGTACAAGTCTCGGAAAAGGCCTTCCCCGGCCCGCATCACCGAGATCAAGCTGCTTGATACCGCAAAGCTTAAAGTGCCGACTTATGATGGGACGACTGATCCCAAAGCGCACCTACAGACCTTCCAGATCACTATGGGGCAAGCTAAGCATAAGGAAAGCAAAAGAAACGCGGGCTACTGCCGTCTCTTTGTCAAAAACCTAGAGGGGGCAACACTCGAGTGGTTCTCTCGAATTAAGCGGAATTCGATTGGGAGTTTCCGCCAGCTTGCCTCGGAGTTTCTCAAGCAGTACTTGATGTTCATAAACAGAGAAACTTCAGACGCCGACCTCTGGAGTCTATCCCAGAAGGAAGATGAACCTCTCTGCGACTTCATGAGTAAGTTCAAACTCATCATGGATAGGGTAAGCAGAATAAGCGACAAAGCAGCCATTGACGCACTAAAAAAGTCGCTCTGGTTCAAGTCAAAATTCAGAAAGTGGATAAATCTCGAGAAGCCGCGTACGATCCAGGACGCACTACACAAAGCTACCGATTACATCATTATCAGAGAGGAAACTAAAATCCTGTCGGAACAGCATAAACCGACGAAGGCGTCTGCGAAAGATGCCGCATCCGAGGAAAATCCGAAAAAGAAAAACCCTCGTAAAGACAAGTACGTCCATCAAGAGGGACAAGATCTTCAAGTGGAGCATAACTACGCTATCAATTCCGGATCAGGGCAAGAGCGAACCACGGGAAACACGTGGACCAAGAATTCGAGTTAAGACGAGAACGCCTTCTGCGACTTCCACCAGACCCGCGGCCATTCAACCGTAAACTGTAAAGTTCTCAGCGCAAGGTTGGCCGGGAAATTGCTTACAGGAGAACTCTCTGAAATATCCAGCGTAAGGGACCTTATCCGCGATTCGGACTGCCCTCCAAAAACCGACATGAACCCACATGCAGACACTTCGCCTCGAGGTAACCAAACAGGCAAAAAAATGCAAACGAAGACAAGACGAGGGAAGAAACAATGCTAACCGCGGAAGGGTGAACATGATCATCGGCGATTCACAGTACTACTGCGATACCATCTCGTCCATCAAGTCCTACCGACGAAAAGCCGAGACAGGTTCGAACTGGCCGACACCGTCAGATGATGCTCCAAGAGGTGTAATCGCCTTTGAGGAGTGTGGGAGTCGATTTCACCCTACTGTCAAATAAATCGTAAATAATGAAACTTCGGGAAAAACCCTAAGTTTCCAGAGGAACCGGCTATCTGCGAGAACCGCACAACGAAAATAAGAAAACGATAACTTAGAATAAAAACGAAAATAAGAGAGGTTTGAGAGCAAGAAGGTTCTTATTCCGAATCTGCGTTGAACTGGTTACAAAAAGAGTAGCCGTAAACGTAAGAACTTAGAAAACCCTAATT
>CAKOAT010239821.1:3185-35521 GCA_932364175.1 Eruca vesicaria subsp. sativa | reverse complement strand
TATTATTCCGCTGTGCATAAGTTGAAAGGATCTAAGCTAGGGAATGACTAAGGTAGTCTTGAGCTAGGATCTGAGTTAGCCCTCGCCTATGGGCGATGTTTTAAATAAAGGGCAAAATTTTTAGAGGTTCGGTCAGGGTATGGACCGAGCGACGTGAGGCATCGACCGCGGCCTAGTCGGCCGGATCGGGTCTTACAAGGTCTCTGGTCCTAGATAACTGAAGAAAAAACCCTCATGTGAAACCATCCAAGGAGAGGATGGTACTGAAGTGATGGTGACTGGTGAAGACAAATGGGGTCAAGAGGATCTCATGGTGTTGTATATCATTCAAAACAGCCCTGAGACATCAATCTTGGAAGCTTACTCCTATTGTGAAACTTCCAAAGAGTTGTGGAACACTCTCCAGAAAGTGTATGGCAACATATCAAATTTGAGTAGAGTATTTGAAGTCAAGAGGGCTATAAACTCACTCCACCAAGAAGACATGGATTTCAACCAGCATTTTGGCAAGTTCAGAGCCTTGTGGGTTGAGTTGGAGATGTTGAGGCCATTTACCTTGGATCTCAATGTACTGAATGACAGGCGTGAGCAGGAAGAGGTGTTTGCCCTACTTCTCACCTTGAATCCCGACTACAATGATCTCATTAAGCACTTGCTTAGAGCTGAGAAGCTTCCAACCTTGGAAGAAGTGTGTTCTCAAATCCAAAGAAGAGCTGGTGTTGGCAAACCAAGCTGAAGGGACTGCAAACAAGAGCTACTATAAGCCGGACGACAAGAAGGTATGGGTGTGTGATCATTGCAAGAATAAAGACATGGTAAGGACAAGTGTGGATCCTTCACCCACATCTCAAGACTCAAAAGTTCAGGACTCCTTACAATGATGCAAGGACCAACTTCTCTGGTGAAATGGGTGAACCAGCCACTCCAAACACCATGCACTCAACAACACATACCAACCTGACTGGGGAAGGCAAAGCGCTTGCATCCAGCAGCAACTCCTCCTTGAGAACCATCCAAGATGAGGCTATTAAGCGATCAGAAATTGAGGCTCTCATCAAGGTCCTCAAGGACAACTCTGGTAACATTCTTGGTACCTCCTTACATGTGATCTACCATGGTTTGACCCACTTTTAACCATGGTATTGAGATGATTTTATAATATATATATATGTTTTGGAGTCTATTAGGTATGTTTTCAGGTTCAGGAGCATTTTGGAGTAAAGTGATGATTTAGGTGGCCTTATGGAGCTTAAAGGAGAGTTTTTCCGAGATGACTATGAAGATCAGACAACAAGGTCGATATCCAGAGATACATATCGATCGGTACACATCCTGTGTAATCGATCGATGACGCTCCCGTAGAGGATGACGAATTGAGATACTCCATCGATCGATGTACGCCTTGTACCATCGATCAATATCAAGCGTGAAGAACAAGTTTGACTCAGCCAACTTGAAGCCCAAGTTCTCTCAATATTACAAGATTGCCCCTGACGAGTTTTTAACCTAATTGAACTCATATTTATCGTTATGCCTATGTGTTTTGGCTAGACATGCTTTTTGTGCTTTGAGTGTGCTTTTAGTGCATTTGAGTGCTTCTATTCTTAATACTCTTAGTTCTTTAATTTATAAAAGTGTTCTTTTCATCTTATTCTCATTTTCATAAAAGGTTATAGAGTTCTAGATTTAGAAGAATACACAAAGAGATTTGTTGTTCAAAAGAACCAAGTATTCAATCTTCTAATCTTATGAATTTCTATTATTATCTTGATGCTATGAATCACTTAACCATGTCTGAGTAGATTCACTTGTTAGATTTGTGGTTCAAATAGTTATGAGGGATTAGCCCCAACTATGGATTGTTGAGTTGTGATATTCATTATCCTGATGAACCCTATGCTTACTCTAAATTAGCTAACTAGAGTATGATCATGGAATTATTTAACTTGTTAATCATCATCCTGAAATCATCTAGTATAAGCTGAGATCCTCTAGAGACGAACGAGAGCCGGTCTATGATCTTGGTGAACACATATTCAATTCGATTTGAAGCTATATCGATCGATACTCCTATAGGGTAATCGATCGACGGCAACCCATATCGTCCGATATCACTGTCAAAACATCGGTCGATATTGCCGGCAGTCAGATCAATGGACTAGTCTAGATAGCAATTGCTAATAGACTTATCTAAGAATTGAAGTTCTTTTATATCTTGCAAGCAACTTATAAAAGACATCTGTAGCATTATAATCCTGATTATCTGAATAGCAACCTTGAATCTAACTATTTTTTTTTAAACCTAAACAAATTCTATTGAGCAACTCACCATTGCTCACAACTGCAATTATTTTTAAACTTAATCAACCTAGCATAATCACTAAGGATTATATCTTTTGTGTTCCTTAGTTCCTTGTGGATTCGATCCCTAAGTACTACAACTGAACCTCTTATTTGAGAGAGTAATTCACTCCTTAGTGTAATTTGAGTGATATCAACATGCCACTAATCAGAACTACTCCATGAATGCTTTAACTAGTAGTAAAAGGAAAAAACCTTTAGTTATTGATTTAGGAGCTAGTCATCATATGATTAGTGATTTAAACTTGATTAAAAACATTGTTCTTGCCCTAGGAAATGTATTTGTAGCTGATGGAGAGATGGTACCAATTAAAGGAATAGGTGATCTTCGGTTATTTGAAAAATATTCTAAAGCTTTTTGCATGCCTAATTTCACATCAAATCTGTTATCAGTGAAAAGGGTTGCCACTGATATTAATTGCTATGTTACCTTCACTCCTAAGGATGTCTATTTTCAGGATATTGAAACTAGTAGGTTGCTTGGTAAAGGTGTGACCAAGAGAGACTTGTACTTGCTTGAAGACACTAAGCTTGCAGCCGATTTATCTCTTGCTTTAAATTAATGTTTTAATTTCCTTAAAGATGTAATGTGGCATGCTAGATTAGGACATCCTCATTCTCGTGCCATGAACATCATGTTGCCTAGTATTTCATTTCAAAAAGATTGTGAAGCTTGTATCTTAGGAAAACATTACAAAACTGTTTTTCCTAAAGCTAGTACAATCTATGAATGTGCATTTGATTTAATTCACTCTGATGTGTGGACTGCTTCTTGTGCATCTACAGAACATCATAAGTATTTTGTGACATTTATAGATGAAAAATCTAAATATACTTGGATCACATTGCTTCAGTCAAAGGAAAGAGTGTTAGATGCGTTTACAAATTTTCAAAACTATGTCTCTAACCATTACAATGCCAAGATAAAAATTTTAAGATCAGATAATGGATGAGAGTATACCAGCAATGCATTCAAACAACACGTATCCAAACATGGAGTGATCCATCAAACAAGCTGTCCATATACTCCACAACAAAATGGTGTGGCTGAGAGAAAGAATAGGCATCTTATGAAGGTGGCCAGAAGCATGATGTTCCACATGAATGTACCAAAGAGGTTTTGGGGAGATAAAGTGATGACAGCCTGCTATTTTGATCATCAAAATCCCCACCAAAGTCTTACATGATCAGTCCCCACATGAGGTATTAAACAACAACCGACCATTCTATTGATAACCTTAGGGTATTGGGTGCTTGTGTTTTGTTTTGATTCCAGGAGCGCAAAAAAACAAGCTGGAACCAAAGAGCACCAAGGCCATGTTCATTGGTTATTCACCTCACCAAAAGGGATAAAAGTGTTATTCACCAGAAACCAATAGGGTTCTAGTCTCTAGTGATGTGTGGTTTGTGGAATCTAAAGGCTACAATGATGAAAAGAGGATGAAGTAAGAGATTTATCACAATCTGCTTTGGATAAAGCTGAGAACTTGAGAAGGGTTATGGAAAGTATTGGAATCAGTATACCAAGGGCAAGGGTTGAGACTGAACCAAGAAAAGACCAAGAAAGTTCCACCAATGATTGAAGTCGCTGAGGAAACTCCTCTTGATCCTAAAAGGGGGAATCAAACTGAGATACAACCAGCCAGCTCAGTCTCTCATGATCAAGAAGAGCATCAAGAATAACAAGAAGAGTCAGTGGTGAGTGGAGATCAGTCTATGGATGATGGGACTACACCAGCTGAAGAAACCGTCCAGCCTTTGAGAAGAAGCACCAAGATAAAACATCCTCCTTCAAATTGCTGCTACACAAGTGTCTATTTCAATGCACAAGCAATGGCTCATCCAACTAGGGCCGTGTGCTCTCTAGCTCAGTACCCTCAAGATCATGTGGTATTCATGGGTACACTGGACCAGGGACACATTCCAAGGACTTATGAGGAAGCTATGGAGCATAAGGTGTGGAGAGAATCAGTGGGAAATGAGACCAATGCCATGATAGTTAATGAAACTTGGTATGAAGCTGAACTTCCAAAAGGGAAGAAGGTAGTCACCAGAATGTGATTTTCACCATCAAATACAATGTTGATGGTATTGTGGATGTGTGAACCGAAATTCACACTTGTCGATTTCCGTTAAATAAGGAAACTTAGGAAAACCCTAATTTTCCAGAGGAACCGGATCTCTGCGAAAGCCAACGACAAGTAACCAAATAAATGCGGAAAAATATGAAAAAACGTAATAAAACGAATTTAAAGAAAAAGTAGATCTTATTTCCGATTCGCGTAAGAGCGTTACGATCATTTACAAGGAGTTACAAAGGCTGTGGCCGCTAGGGTCATCAGCGAATTACAAACATAAAACCTTAAATCTAGTCGAGTCACAGCTCGATAACGAAAGACGGAAAAAGATAAGAAAAAAGGTTTGATTGATTTCGGACTGAACCTTATGAAAGGCTGCCTACGTACCCCTTTCGAGGATCAAGTCGAACATAGTTCAGTTGATAGAGCTGGACCAGAGATCGAACTGCCTGGGCGAGTTCGTCTAGTAATTGAGGGCCAGTCATAGAAACCAAACTTGTCGAGAAAAAGCCTAAGTTTGTAAGTGCGGAAAATTCTAAGTCTAGAAAAGTTGTAAAAGTCTCAGATGAGAGCTCTGAATCGTCCCTTTGCTTCTGCTCTATGCCTCTTGCTTATATACTCCCTTCCTAGGCGGTTTAGTCTTTCCATTTCGCCCAGATTCGAGTTTAATGGGAATCTTCCATTTATCTCGATCTTTCTTTTTTTTCCCGCGGAAATCTTCTATTTGTCCTCAAACTTGACATTTATCTTCAAGTTTGACATTTATCTTCTTTCTGCGAGTAAATCGCCAAAACGTCGTCGTATCTTCGGGTTGGACTTCGTTTAAAGTCGCGAGTGGCTTTTATCGCGTTTATGACTTTCTGAGCCGTTTTGGGATAAATCCGTTTTACGACTTTAGACGAGATCATTTCCTGATACGATGCCGCTTTTAGATAAGTTTCTCGAGTTAATCGTAAAGCTAAGCAATGTTCGATGTTTGGATTAATCGTTGCCGTTTTCTACGATTTACTCGGGGTTTTATTAAAAACGCGTTTTGTACGATTTTTAATAAAAATCTCGAATAAATCGTATAGTTTAGGCAATATTCGGTGTTTCGTTTAACCGTTGCCGTTTTATACGATTTTCTCGAGTTCTTTTCGAGAAAACAAAGTTTTACGGTTTTTATCGTAAAACTCGAACGATAGGACGGATCGAGACGAAACGAGAGACATTTCGACCGTGATTCGGAATACGATCGTGTCAAAGGACGTATGCCTTGAATCAAGACAAGATCAAGAGAATGGGCGGGGAAAGAAGAGACCAACATTTTAAAGAAAATTTCAAAAAATATGGAATCTTTTGTCGATAAGGATGAAACTCTAACCTTTGTATTTGGCCAGAGAGAGAGAGGAGAAACAGACCAAAGAGACGGAGAGTGGTGTGACTGCAATCTTGAGTCATCGGTCCTACTCAATGGTGGACCCAGGATAATATTTTACCTGGGTCATAGTTTAGCTGCTTAGTTTGCCAGTATGCGAACTAGTCGGGAGGCTCCTAGTTCGCCTGCTAGCGAACTAGTCGTGACTAGTTCGCGTTTTGCGGCGGTTTCGGTTTTTTGTGATTTTGTAAAACGATTCTCGAGTTTTATAAAACAATTTTCGAGTTTTATAAAACGATTCTCGAGTTTTATAAAATGATTCTCGAGTTATATATAACGATTCTTCGAGTTTTTATAAAACGATCTTCGAGTTTTATAAAACGATTCTCGAGTTTTATAAAATGATTCTCGAGTTTTATAAAACGATTCTCGAGTTTTATAAAACGATTCTCGAGTTTTATAAAACGATTCTCGAGTTTTATAAAACGATTCTCGAGTTTTATAAAACGGTCTTCGAGTTTTATAAAACGATTCTCGAGTTTTATAAAACGATTCTTTGAGTTTTATAAAACGATTCTCGAGTTTTATAAAACAATTCTTCGAGTTTTATAAAACGATTCTCGAGTTTTATAAAACGATTCTTCGAGTTCTATAAAACGATTCTCGAGTTTAATAAAACGATTCTTCGAGTTTTATAAAACGATACTTGAGTTTTATAAAACGATTCTCGAGTTTTATAAAACGATTCTTCGAGTTTTATAAAACGATTCTTCAAGTTTTATAAAACGATTCTTCGAGTTTTATAAAACGATTTCTTTGATATTTTCTGCGGAGACTTTTTTGCCATTGATTCCGTTGTGACCGATTTTGACACCAACGGTTAGCCCCCCAGCTCGCTAGAATCTTGAGCCTTTAGCGTAAGGTTCTTGCGAGTGGTTAGCCAGTTTTAGTTAAGTTAGGCGGAATTAATGGTTGGAAAGGTCCGTTGAAAGTGATCTTTCCACTCTCCAGGGAGCGGAAAGCGTTTAAGATTAGGACTGCGCCTTGTGAAGGCTGCCTACGTACCCTTTTGAGGGGATCAAGCCATTCGTAGCTCGTTTCGGAGTTAAGGTTCGTATGACCTGTTTCCTAGCAGTACCTTTACGGTCTAGTTATATGTTGTGTAGGAATTATCGAGCATATTGATGTCGATGGCATCTGGACCTTCGCCGGCCTTGAGACTAGCCTCTTAGGCCGTTTGGTCTGGCCGAGCGTGGCCGTTATAGTTTTCGGACTGGCCGTGTGCGGCTCTGAGTCCCTGCCGCTTTTGCGGCTTTATTAAAAATCAGTTTGCGTTTTAAGAGCGTGTTTTTATTCGTATCAATGTAGCGGGAAGATTATGAGTTGATATTGAGGGAGGTCCGCGAGTTGTCGTCTCGCATTCCGTTTTCCCTTAGTGTATCGCCTTGTTCGTTTGCCCATTTTAGGATGTTTAGTAAATCGAGCGAGAGTTTAGATATAGACAAAGAGACATGCCTTTAGGATCTCGATTCATGCCTTGAGACGTTAGCGACCAGTGTGCTGGGTTTAGGGCAAGACCTAGGTTTACTTTTGGATTGAGGCTATGCAATGACTAGTCGGCTTTCGCTTTGCCTGTTGCGATTTTAACCTGATTCCATACCGATTTAGAATCCGCGATAGGTTCTCGGCTTATATGATTCGTCTGGTTGGAACCGAGCATCTCACTGGGAACAATTTCTAAGTTGCCCAGAAGTGCTGACCAAAAGTTTGGATTTCTTTTATAGCGCTATTGCCCTTGTGTCGGGTGTTCGAGAGCTATCTCTGCGAGATAGCTTAAGTTTGTTTAGGACTGTTGCGAGTTTGTCGTGATCAGCAACAAACTTTTTAGGCGATAGATGTTTACGTTGTTTTGGCCTTCGCGAAGGATACGTACGTTAAGAAGTTTTGCGTAATTTTATAGTCGCGGACGGACTGTTAGGTCTTCCAAGAAAATAACTTTATCGAGGAAGGTATTTGTGTCGAAAAACTAACCTCCGGGCGTCTGCGACGAATCATATTTCACCGAGATCTAGTCGCAAAATGTTTTAGCGGGTTTCTCGGACGGAATGATTCACATGATCAGCAATATGATCAGTCGGCGAGAAGGGAGGACGTGTTCTCTATTGCTGCTTTGTGTTCTCGATTTTTCTTTTGCCACAAATGTTCTTGATATTATCCCGTGACTCACTTTATTCGACGGAAAATGATAGCATTGTTTTGACGCCTAAAGATTTCTCGTATAATTTTTCGATTCTTATACGACAGTTGTTTTATCAAGTTCGAGAAGATCTTTATGACTTCGGCAAATTATCGAGTTTCACCCTGAAGTTTCGCAGAGATTTTCTAACCGCATGGTTGCGACGAGAGATGCTGTATAGTCCTCGAGATTGTTTCCCAGACAGTTTGAATCAGTCTTTAGCGCTTGGACGGTTTTTAGATTGTCGTTTGCTTTTGGGATGATTTCGACAAGGCGTTGCATCGTCCGAATATTTTTCCGCTTATTTTAGAAAGCGTTTTCTTGATGCGAGGAAAAATGTTTGGCGAAAGAAGAAAAATGAGTTTCGTTTGAAGGATTGGGATGATCGACAATCTGGGTCGATTTAAGACCATGGTGGATCGGAGATGACTTGGAGTATGTCTATTTACTAAAACTTCTAGGAGCGAGTCGGCTTTAAGACAACGTCAGCGTCTCTAGCTCCCTCTTTCTTTTAGGAAATGAGTACGTTTGAATGCGTGGCGATCGTTTCTCGGTTGTACGAGAGATTGGATCGATTTGCGAGTTATGCCTGAATGGTTAGAAAACAACAAATCGAGAAAGACAAAAATTGCTTAAGACTTAGCATGCTAGACTATCCTCTAAATTCTAAGTTCTCTAGGTTTCACGGCAGTTTACAAGATGTTTTCGTTTCTTACTTATGAGAAATTGGAAGTCTAATAAAATTTTCAAATCGGACATACCTTGGTTTCATCGATGATTTGAGATCATCTATTCTTCGTTCTTCGTCTTTTGACTTACCGGTCTTCGACGAATTACTGGCAAGAGTATCGGAGCGGGGAGAAGACTTAACCATCGGAGCTCATGTTCTTGTTTCTTCGTACTGCTGGTTCTATTTGACCGACTAGGTGCGCTTTGTATATCGAAAAAATCAATCACGTGTTTATGATTGGATATTTTTGACTTAGTGTGGCAGAGTTTCATAAAACCGGATTGGGTTTAGAGAGTTCAGATTTCTCGTATAGTTTAGGCAACTTTGGTGTTAAGTCAACCGTTGCCGTTTTAGACGATTGATTCGAACTTATACAAAGAAACAAGTCTTTGCGGTTTTATCGTAAAATCCCGATGGAAATTCTGGTTGAGATAAAACGAGAATCAGCACGGTCAAGACTCGAGAGAGAAACTCAAGGATGGGTTCAGCTTCGACGTAGGGCAAGTCGGGTGAACCCTTTCAGCTCGCCGTGTGGCGATCTGAATGGTAAGAACCCTTGGGGCAAAGTCAGCGTCTCTTGGGCGAGCTAGTCGCTTGGTTCAGCTCGCCATATGGCGATCTAGATAGCTCTATGTTCGGCGAGCTAAGCCAGCTTGGTTAGCTCTACGTTCGGCGAGCTAAGGCTCTTGGTTTAGCTCTATGTTTGGCGAGCTAAGCCAGCTTGGTTTAGCTCTACGTGTGGCGAGTTAAGACGCTCGGTTTAGCTCTACGTTTGGCGAGCTAAGACGCTTGGCGCGACTGATCTCGATTCGTCGAGTTGACTTGTTTTCGTCGTAGAGTCTCGATGGAAAGTCCGATTGAGACGAAATGAAAAGCGTCTCAATCAAGATTCGAGATGGAAATGTTTCGATCCATCGAGCTTGTCCAACTTGCCTAATGGTGAGTCTGCGAGCACAATCCCGATTCATCAAGCTCTCTTGTTTTCATTGTAAAATCTCAACGGAAACTTTGATTGAGATGAAAAGAAAAGCAGTGCGATTATTGTTTAGAGTACGATCAGGTTCACCATAGCTATAAGTTGGATTGTGCGGACCCTCGGGGAAACGTCAGTGCCTCTAGGACGAGGTGGAAAGCCGGTCAGCTCGCAAAGATGGCGAGCTAGGTTGCTTGGCCGACTCACCATCTTTTCGGTTGGATAATATTGCCCGATTCTGCGAGTAGCCTAAGGTTCTTCCGCGAGCAACCTAGGGTTTTGTCGCGAATAACCTAGGGTTTTTCCGAGAGTAACCTAGGGCTTTCTCCGCGAGTAAAGCTAGGGCTTTCTCCACGAATAACCTAGGGCTTTCTCCGCGAACAACCTAGGGTTTTGCCGCGAATAACCTACGGTTTTTCCGCGAGTAACACATGTTTTATTTAGCGAGTAACTTACGGTTTGTTCCGCGGTTTCTGGGAGAGCAAGTTTTATTTTTCCGAAAAGTTCACGGAAAACGTCTTTTGCTCAACCCGTGAGATTTGTCCAACTCGGAAATAAGAAAAACACTGCAGGGTTTGATAGATTTTATCGTTGCCTTTAGTGATCTGAGATAGAAATCGTGAGCTTGTTTCGTTGCTCTTCCCGTGGCGAAGAGTCGCGATTAGGTTTTCGATTTTGTTGAGTACTACAGCGTTTGCGTGGGCGTTGGCTGTACGAGTAGTCGCTGCTGGAGTTGTTTTACCAGCGTCTTTTTGCGAGTTGCGACTTTATCTTTCATATATCCAGACATCGTTTTGATCAAGCGTTTTGCGGCTATGAGTAAGAGTAATCCGACCCCCCCCCCCTCCTTCTAGCGCCAAACTGTGGGAACCGAAATTCACACTTGTCGATTTCCGTTAAATAAGGAAACTTAGGAAACCCCTAATTTTCCAGAGGAACCGGATCCCTGCGAAAGCCAACGACAAGTAACCAAATAAATGCAGAAAAATATGAAAAACGTAATAAAACGAATTTAAAGAAAAAGTAGATCTTATTTCCGATTCGCGTAAGAGCGTTACGATCATTTACAAGGAATTACAAAGGCTTTGGCCGCTAGGGTCATCAGCGAATTACAAACATAAAACCCTAAATCTAGTCGAGTCGCAGCTCGATAACGAAAGACGGAAAAAGATAAGAAAAAGGTTTGATTGATTTCGGACTTAACCTTATGAAAGGCTGCTTACGTACCCCTTTCGAGGATCAAGTCGAACGTAGTTCAGTTGATAAAGCTGGACCAGAGATCGAACTGCCTGGGCGAGTTCGTCTAGTAATTGAGCGCCAGTCATAGAAACCAAACTTGTCGAGAAAAAGCCTAAGTTTGTAAGTGCGGAAAATTCTAAGTCTAGAAAAGTTGTAAAAGTCTCAGATGAGAGCTCTGAATTTCGTCCCTTTGCTTCTGCTCTATGCCTCTTGCTTATATACTCCCTTCCTAGGCGGTTTAATCTTTCCATTTCGCCCAGATTCGAGTTTAATGGGAATCTTCCATTTATCTCGATCTTTCTTTTTTTTTCCCGCGGAAATCTTCTGTTTATTCTCAAACTTGACATTTATCTTCAAGTTTGACATTTATCTTCTTTCTGCGAGTAAATCGCCATAACGTCGTCGTATCTTCGGGTTGGACTTCGTTTAAAGTCGCGAGTGGCTTTTATCACGTGACTTTCCGAGCCGTTTTGCGATAAATCCGTTTTATGACTTTAGACGAGATCGTTTCCTGATACGATGCCGCTTTTAGATAAGTTTCTCGAGTTTATCGTAAAGCTAAGCAATGTTCGATGTTTCGATTAATCGTTGCCGTTTTCTACGATTTACTCGGGGTTTTATTAAAAACGCGTTTTGTACGATTTTTACGAAAAATCTCGAATAAATCGTATTGTTTAGGAAATATTCGGTGTTTCGTTTAACCGTTGCCGTTTTATACAATTTCCTCGAGTTCTTTTCGAGAAAACAAAGTTTTACGGTTTTTATCGTAAAACTCGAACGATAGGACGGATCGAGACGAAACGGGAGACATTTCAACCGTGATTCGGAATACGATCGTGTCGAAGGACGTATGCCTTGAATCAGGGATGTGGGAGATCGAGGCTCGGGATGGTCGGCTCGACGTACGGCGAGCTAGTTCAGCTTAGCCAGGTCGCCATATGGCGAACTAGGCGATAAGAACCTGTGGGGCAAAGTCAGAACCTCTTAGTTCGCCGTTGGGGAGTCTCTAGTTTGCCAGCAGGTGAACTAGTCGGGAAGCTCCTAGTTCGCCTGCTGGCGAACTAGTCGTGAGGCTCCTAGTTCGCCTGCTGGCGAACTAAGCCAACTCGGCTTAGTTCGCCAGCAGGCGAACTAGTCGTGACTAGTTCGCATTTTGTGGCGGTTTCGGTTTTCGCGATTTTGTAAAACGATTCTCGAGTTTTATAAAACGATCTTCGAGTTTTATAAAACGATTTTCGAGTTTTATAAAATGATTCTCGAGTTTTATAAAACGATTCTCGAGTTTTTCTAAAACGATTCTTCGAGTTTTATAAAACGATTCTCGAGTTTTATAAAACGATTCTTCGAGTTTTATAAAACGATTCTCGACTTTTATAAACGATTCTTTGAGTTTTATAAAACGATTCTTGAGTTTTATAAAACGATTCTCGAGTTTTATAAAATGATTCTTCGAGTTTTATAAAACGATTCTTCAAGTTTTATAAAACGATTCTTCGAGTTTTATAAAACAATTTCTTTTATATTTTCTGCGGAGACTTTTTTGCCATTGATTCCGTTGTGACCGATTTTGACACCAACAGTGGAGAGATGCAATACTACACTGGTGGCAAGAGGGTTCACGCAAACTTATGGAAAAGATTACCTAGACACCTTTGCTCCAGTAGCTAAGCATCATACCATCTGGATCATCTTATCTCTAGCAGTCAACTTAGAGTGGGATCTATGGCAAATGGATGTGAAGAATGCATTCCTACAAGGAGAGCTTGAGGATGAAGTATACATGAAACCACCTCCTGGTCTAGAGCATCTAGTCAAGCCCAGGAATGTTTTTAGACTCAAGAAGGTTATGTGTCAAAGCAATCACCAAGAGTTTGGTACCACAAGCTCAGCACCACACTCAATGGAAGAGGGTTAGTTAAATCTGAGGCAGACCACACTCTCTTTACTCTCACCAGCTCACAAGGGATTGTAGTAATTCTGGTATATGTGGATGATATCATCATCACTGGAAGTGACAAGGAAGGTATTCTTTCCACTAAAGCTTTCCTTAAAACTGCATTTGATATCAAAGACTTGGGTGAGTTAAAGTACTTCCTTGAGGTTGATATGTGCCGATATAAAGAGGGGCTATTTCTATCTCAAAGGAAGTACACACTTGATTTATAGAGTGAGGTAGGTGATTTAGGTGGAAGAGCTGCCAAGACTCCACTAGAAGATGGGTACAAGGTCTTACTTGAGGGGGAGATGGAGAACAAACCATATGAAGATGTCAAGAGATATAGGAGAATGGTTGGGAAGTTCATCTACCTTACTATTACAATGCCGGATGTGTGTTTTGCAGTAAACCAAGTCAGCCAGCATATGCAAGCGCCTAAGATCCATCATTAGATTATGGTGGAGAGGATATTGAGATACTTGAGAAAGGCACCTGGACAAGGAGTTTGGTTAGGCTGCAAGAAGAGTACCGAGATTTTTGGGTATTATGATGTAAATTGGGCAGGAGATAGAGTGGATAGGAGGTCCACAAGTGGCTGTTGCACCTTCATTGGAGGCAACTTAGTTACTTGGAAAAGCAAGAAACAAAAGATAGTATCATGTTCAAGTGCTGAAGCTGAATATAGAGCTGTGAGGAAGCTTACTAGTGAGTTGATTTGGATAAGGAACCTGATGAAGGACTTGGCATAGAGACTACAACTCCCATCACCATGCACTGCGACAACCAAGCAGCAATTCATATAGCTTCCAACAATGTGTTCCATGAGAGGACTAAACACATAGAGGTGGATTGTCACAAGGTGAGGAAAGCTGTGGAGCAACATATCATCTTGCCATGTTATACCAGAAATGAAGATCAGTTTGCTGACTTCTTCACCAAAGCCGCCAGTACAAAGGTTTGTGAGTTCATCCATTCAAAGCTTGGACTCATAGATCTCTCATCTCACTGATTCTACCCTCTTTGAAGTGTTCAACTCTTTTTTCTTGGCTTGGGTTTTATCCCAAGAGGTTTTACCTTGCTAAGGTTTTAATGAGAGAATGCTTCATGGCTTCCAAACTTGACTTGTTTCACATGGTCAAGCATGAGGGGGAGTGTTGAGATGAAGCAATAAACAAGAACAATAGTAATAAAGTGAAGTGCAGTGAAGTGCAGCGAAGTGCAGCGAAGTGCAATGAAGTGTTGAAAGACAAGTAAAGGAGGGAACATATATTTAAATATCTGGTCTAAGGTTCCTTAAGTTTTGGAGTTAAATAAACATGTGGAAATAAGTAGGAGAAGCTGTTGGGGCTTTATGACAAACCAGAGTCCCATGGCTTGATACTGTCCTTGATTATTTGACCTTCCCTTAGGTCGATCACCCCACCATTCTGGGTATCCTATGACCAGAAAGCAGTCGTCAGACGTATGTCCTCCACGGTTGCAGTGTTTACACAAACCATTCCTCTCACGATCCTCTGTTTTATAACGAGGTCTGGTATGTGCTGCAAATGCAGTGATCTCTTGCTTCTCTTCTCCACTATGGCGATTATTAAGAACATCTTCTTATTAAGAACATCTTCTTCTTGTCGAACAATGTTATAAACTTCTTCAAGACTTGGCAGTGGCACACGTGGTGTCAAGCTCGACCAAATCGTATGGAATTGTCTGTCATTAAGACCAAAAATAAAATGATGCACCATGTCAACGTACCTATCTTTTTCTTGTTGATCACCGAGATTACACACGCAACCACTGCAGGTGCAAACTCAAGAGGTCTGTAGTTATTTATGTCATCCCAAATCTTGTTGAGCTTCCCATAATATGAGTCCACCGTCATTCCACTTTGTTTGCAAGTTTCTAAGTCGGCTTTCATCTTCTGGTTGTGTGGTCCATTAGAAACCGAGAACCTTTTTTGTATGTGTTCGCATAGGTCTTTCCCCACATCACGGTGTGAATTATTGGTCAGTAGTTCTGGATGGATTGTCATCCTCATCTATGAGACAACCAAAGCATTAATGGTCAACCAGTCATCAAGATCTGGTGAAGTCGTGGCTGGCTTCCGCATGGTTCCATCTAGAAACCCAAAATTTTTTCTCAAGCGGAGAGGAGTGCGAAATCCTCACGCCCACTCATCATAGTTGTGTACTTTCAGAATAGGATGGGAGGTCACAGCTCCTGAGTTGTCGGCGGCCGTCAGTCATATGGTGAGATTTTTCTTTTTACTTCAGTTGGAACTTGATTCTGATTTGCAGTGGTGGTTGTGTGTTCCGCCATAGCTTTGTTGTAAATTTCTCTATGAAAAATTTCTAGGTCAGGTTTTGATACCATGACATGCCAAGAGAATGGAGGCACAAAAGTTCACAGATATTTCTGTATATTAACTTTTGGAGGTCGTAGCCAAATATATACATAGTAGGAATTGACATACTTTCCTAATGTGCAGAGATTACAATAGTAATGAGAAAATATCGTATATCATCGTAACACATTACTTAGTTGGGGTTGGTCATTACATAAGCTTACACATTTAAATTTAAATTGGTTTCGATGACTTCGTCTTCTCTCATGTGGCATGTGGGTCTATCTTTGGATATTCTAATTGGGAATTTAAATAGATCATTAAGATATTAGTTATATTTTTCTGGGTTTTTTTTTGATAATCCGGTTAGGCCGAATAATTGTCACTCCAAAAATCTTTGACTCTTTCAACTCGATCTTTCACCATAACTCACCATTTTATCCAACAAACCTTTAGTTTTTTTTTTCTTCGTTGGTCTTGAAGATGTATGCTCAAGATGGTGATGTAGCAGTGCGGAAATAGTTCATGAAGTACGACATGAACTATGACTACAAGACGAGTGATTAAGAGAAGCACGAGTTCTGGAGGGAGTATTAATAAGAGAGTTATTGAAGTCTTGGTTAAAAAGGAAAGACTTGAGGAAGAGCCAATCGAATCTTGAAGAAAAGGGAGATTGACTTATTCGCTAAAGAACCGGAAATGGAAAGTTTCCATCGAAGTTAGATGTGCAAATCTAGGATGCCTCCGCATATAAAAAGGAGACCTAAGAGTTGCAAGAAAACTAACACACACAGAGAGCTTTTAGCAAGAGAGGTTTTGTACGTCCGGAGAAGGAGAGACAAAGCATCTAGGGGTTAGAAGCTTAAGTAGTTCAGAGACTGTTGTAGGTCTTTGAACGTGTAAGGCTAGTCAAACAAGTCAAGGTTTGTCTTGAGCTTGCTTGTATAATTGCTTTTATAAAGAACTTTGTGTACTTTTAAAAGGATTAATCTAGTCGTATTTCTTGTGAAGAATTGACCCTGTACTACTGTGTGTTCTACTTGATATAACTTGATTATCTTACATTAACAAGTGGTATCAGAGCGGGTATCTGTGTTTATCTTAAACAGGTAAGATCCTGCGGAGTAAGATGGAAAGCTATCAAGAGCTGGTGAAAAACTCAAAGGTGATCCTTGAAGTAGGGAACTATGGGTTCTGGAAGGCGCGCATGAAGGCTACCATCAAGGGTATTGACCCATTGGCGTGGAANTGTTTATCTTAAACAGGTAAGATCCTGCGGAGTAAGATGGAAAGCTATCAAGAGCTGGTGAAAAACTCAAAGGTGATCCTTGAAGTAGGGAACTATGGGTTCTGGAAGGCGCGCATGAAGGCTACCATCAAGGGTATTGACCCATTGGCGTGGAAAGCTGTGGAATCTGGTTGGACTCCGCCGGTTGCAAGGGGTGATGATGGGAAAGACGTTCCTAAGAATGAAGAGCTCTGGACAGATGATGAGAACAAGATGGCTAAGTACAATGCAAGAGCTCTCACGGTCATTCACTGTAGTGTGGCGAGAAAGCAATTCGAACTGATTCAGGGATGTGAGGCAGCAAAAGATGCATGGGACATTCTGCAAAGGAACTTTGAAGGAACACTTAAGGTTCAGAGTTCTAGGAAATACATGCTTGCAACACGTTTTGAAGAACTCAAGATGGAAGAGAATGAGTCTATCGGTGACTTCAGTTCCAAACTCAGTTCACTTGCACAAGAAGCACTCACTCTTGGGAAGAAGTACAAGGAAAAGAAACTAGTGAAGAAATTCCTGAGGTGCTTGTCGGCAAGATTTATGGCTTACAAAGCGGCTATGAGTGTGTCACTAAACACTGATGAGATGACATTTGATGAAGTAGTTGGTATGCTCCAAGCTTATGAGATGGAAGTATCTGGTGGGAAAAAGGAACATAAGGGAATTGCACTTGCCTCAGTTGAAAAAGAGCAAACAGAAGACGATGATCCAGTAAGCTTGTTGGTTAGGAGGTTTGACAGAGCACTACGCAAGGTAGAGCAAGGGCAGAAAAAATTCACTTCGAGTAAGAAAGGTACTGAACCAGACAAAAATCCAAGGAGGGTGATGCAAAGTGTTACGAGTGCAAAGGTTTTGGTCACTTCAAAACTGAGTGTCCGACTGTGAAGAGGAGATAATTTCAATGTCATGGATGTAAAGGGTATGGACACACGCAAGCTGAGTGTGAAGCTGATGGAAGGATAAAACCAGAGAAGTCCATGATCGGGGTCAATCACAGTGACTCAGACAGTGATAGTGAGGAAGAAGTGAATAACTTCGTAGCTTTTCTCGGGATAGTGGAATGTGACTCTGAGTCTGAGAGTGATGCAGAATCAGTTGGTGAGCTAGATGAAAGCTACAAGGAAGTTCGTGAAGCACTCGTCCGACTTGGGATAGAGAATCAGGTACTAAGCAAGGAGAAGGCTCAGCTGGAAGATGAAATTGCTAGGCTTCGTGATGACTTACTCAGAGAGACAGAGATAGCCAAGAAAAGTGTTAACTTGATTAGAGAAAAATTAAATCTGGCTAAGCAAGCAGAGGAACTTCGTGAGGAAGTGATTGCTGAAAAGAAGAAGACGGCTGACCTTCAGAATGCACTTGATCAACAACATAGGAAGATCAAGATGCTCACTGGAACCAAGCAACTAGATCAGATATTGAGTTTGGGCAGAACTGAGAAATCCCATATGGGACTTGGCTACACGGTTTGTGTCAGGAGGCTTCGCCCATGCTGAAGGAAGTAATACACAAGGTGGCATGAGACAATCGACTGGATGTTTCTTTTGCGAAAAGAATGGGCACTACAAGAGAAATTGCTATAGGTACCTTGAGAAAGTAAGACAAGCATGGAGACAGCACAAGATATGCAGAATTGGGAAAACTTCTCAAGGGTGGATGAAGAAAACCGACTTGTATTCACACACCTCTACTAGCTCAACAAGTGCCTTCTCATGTAACATGGCACGAGTATCAGATGACTCAGAGTCAGATGAGCCATGGTTTTTTGACAGTGGTTGCTCGAGACATATGACTGGGAATATTGAGTATCTAGACAAGGTTTCAAGCGTGAAAGGAGGAAATGTCACGTTTGGATATGGGGGATATGGAGTAATCCAAGGTAAAGGTACTACAAGGAATTCTGAATCACCAAAGCTAGGCAATGTGTACTTCGTCAAGGGACTCAAGGCAAATTTGATAAGTGTAAGCCAGTTGTGTGATGAAGACTAACGGTGGTATTCTCAGCAATAGATTGTCGAGCCATTAATCAGTATGGGGTGACAGTTCTACAAGGAAGTCGGTCAGGCAAAAACTGCTATCTGTGGGAGAAGAATGTCAGCTCAAGGTAATACAGAGTTGTGGCATCGAAGACTGGGGCATATGAATGTCAGGAACTTGACCAACTTGGTGCACAAAGACATGGTTCGAGGAGTGCCGAAACTGAAGATTGATGAAACTATGGTGTGTGGGGCAGGCAATCAAGGAAAGCAGGTGAAGGTACAACACAAGAAGGTACCTGAGGTACAGACCAAGGCACCACTGGATCTGGTGCACATGGATCTTATGGGTCCGATGCAGACTGAAAGCCTTGGAGGTAAACGATACGTGTTTGTACTAGTTGATGACTTCACCCGATTCACATGGGTAAGGTTCATCAGAGAAAAGTCTGACACGGTTGAAAGCTTCAAGATTTGGGCACTTCAGCTCATAAATGAGAAGGGAGGAATCAAGAAGATACACAGTGATCATGGAGGTGAATTTGAGAATTAGACAAAGAACAACTTCTGTGAGACAAAGGGTATTGCAAGACAGATCGCAGCACCTAGGACTCCACAGCAGAATGGAGTAGTTGAGAGAAAGAATCGAACCCTTCAAGAAATGGGTAGAGCTATGCTTCATGGGAATAAGATAGCAAAGAAGTTCTGGACTGAAGCACTTAGTACAGCATGTTACACCATTAATCGGGTGTATGTGAGAAAGGGGACAACGAAAACTCCTTATGAGATGTGGACAGAAAGACACCTAATCTTAGCTACTTTCATGTTTTTGGGTGCAGGTGCTATATTCTGAATGACAAGGATTATCTGCGCAAATTCGATTCACGAAGTGATGAAGGGTTCTTCCTGGGTTACGCACAGACTAGCTCAGCCTACCGAGTCTACAACAAGCGATCAGAAATGATCATGGAGTCAGTGAATGTGGTGTTTGATGATTTATCTGTAGACGACTTTGTGATAGATGGTTCAGATGAAGATGAAGAGGACAAATCAACTGAGAGAAGCACCGAATCAGCTGAAAAGAATGTACCTAAGGAAAGCCCGACTCAGCAACTAAGTCAGCAAGTTCATCGAAACCACTGAATGTCTGATGTGATTGGTGGAGTGGAGGAAGGAAGAAAGACCCGAGGGAAGGTTATCAACTTCAGAGAAATGGTACAGTTTGCACTCTTCGTGTCATCAATTGAACCCAAGACACATTCTGAGGCACTTGGTGATGAATATTGGATTATCGCCATGGAGGAGGAATTGGAACAGTTTTCTGGGAACAAGGTGTGGGAACTTGTGCCTAGACTTGAAGGTGTAAACATTGTGGGAACAAAGTGGATATTCAAGAACAAGACAGATGAGCACGGGGAAGTGGTTCGCAACAAGGCAAGACTGGTTGCTCAGGGATACTCACAAATTGAAGGGGTTGACTTTGAAGAAACATTTGCTCCAGTGGCTAGATTGGAAGCCATAAGACTGTTCTTGGGAATGGCGTGCATTCTGAACTTCAAAGTTTACCAGATGGATGTGAAGAGTGTGTTCTTGAATGGAATACTTCAGGAGGAGGTATACGTTGAACAATCTAAGGGTTTTGAAGATGAAACTCATCACGACCATGTCTATCGGTTGAAGAAAGCGCTGTACGGGTTGAAGCAGGCACCTCGTGCATGGTATGAACGACTCACTGGTTTTATTTTGGAAGCTGGGTACACTCGAGGAAGTGTTGACAAAACACTATTCTTCATGGAGGCTGGAAAAGACATGCTCATTGTCCAATTCTATGTGGATGATATTATCTTTGGTGGGACGTCTCAGAAGATGGTAGACCAGTTTGTTCAGAACATGACTCAGGAGTTTGAGATGAGTATGTGTGGTGAGTTGAAGTTCTTTCTTGGGCTGCAGATAACTCAGACGGATAAAGGAGTCTTCATTTCACAGAGTGCATATGCTCACAGTCTGGTGAAACGCTTTGGTCTGGAACACAGCAAGGAATCTAAGACACCGATGAGAACTTCACTAAAACTTGCACGAGATGAGGCAGGAGAAGATGTTGACAATAAGCTCTACAGAGGCATGATTGGTAGTCTGTTGTATCTGACAGCTTGTCGACCAGATCTCTCATTCAGTGTAGGAGTATGTGCCAGATATCAATCAAAGCCTAAGGTGTCACATCTAAATGCAGTCAAGCGAATCATCAAGTACGTCAAAGGAACTGCGGATCTAGGAGTGTACTACTCAAGAAACTCCAACGAGAATTTGGTTGGGTACTGCGATGCAGATTGGGCTGGGTGTGCTGATGACAGGAAAAGCACGAGTGGAGGTTGTTTCTTTCTTGGAAATAATCTTCTTTCTTGGCTAAGCAAGAAACAGAATTCTGTCTCACTTTCTACGGCAGAAGCTGAATATATTGCTATGGGTAGCTGTTGCTCACAACTTCTTTGGATGAAAAAAATGACAGCTGACTATGGCATGCAGTCTGGTCCCTTTCTAGTATACTGTGACAACAAAAGTGCTATTGATATCTCTAAGAATCCTGTCCAACACTCAAGGACGAAGCACATTGACATCAGGCACCACTTCTTTTTTTTTTTTTTTGAATGAATGTAAAATTTATTCAAGCAAAATATTAAACGCCCACCGTGGGGCTCGAACCCACGACCACAAGGTTAAGAGCCGTGCGCTCTACCAACTGAGCTAGACGGGCTTGGTAAGGCAACCACTTCATCAGAGAATTAGTTGAAGACAACCAGGTAGTAATCGAACATGTAATTACCGATATGCAGTTGGCTGATATTTTCACTAAATCACTTGAACTTAATCGCTTTATTAAATTAAGAAAAGCTATCGGTGTGTGTAATCTTGATTGATTGAGTCAGGTTGTGCAGAGACTGGTACAAGTACATGTTCAGGGTGTACATACGATTCGGATTTTGTCTGGAACCTGAGAACGCTGTGGAAAAGAGCTGCTTGGCTTGCCGTCAACTTTGTAAGGTACATGTTTTGTGTCAATCTGTGGCTCTCTTACCCCGAAAAGAAAGGGAAGCAGTTAGAAAATCTCAAAAGAGAACAGCTGAACAAGAAAATGTGTTACAATGTAAAGCATACAATCATGGGAGTTTCACAGCGCACGGATAAAGGTTGAAAACCTACAGGGTTGATGAAGGCATGACAATGTGAAAGCTAGCCATAAAAGACAATTGGGTGCGCCAGATCATAACAATCTAGAAGAGTCGTATGTGCACACTGAATCAGGTTCTGAGCTATCTCTTGCAGCACATCATGAACAGAAACTGGTAATTAACATGATCTTTTTTATAACTTTGAGATTCAGCCAATTATGCTTGGTAATTCGTCGTAGATTGCTATTCTGAGTGTCTAATGATACATTATTAATTCACGAATGTGCCTGAGGCTAATATGTTTGGATGAGAGATGTTACTAATGTTGTAGGTATATTTGTGAGAGGAGTAAAAGTCACGGACCAGAAGTGCAAAACTTAATGACGGTTGTTTCACCTAAGGAAAGTCGTGGGGCACAACCCTAGAAAATCTCCATCGTGCTTCAGAAGTTTATAATACTTGCCTCCGCCTCCAAATTCTCTCCATCTCAACCAAAGCAATCCGAATCAAGATGGGTAAATCAACGAACTCTGCTAAAGTCACCTCAAGCTCCAAGATCGACCATGCAGAGGCTGAATCACACAGGATGCAACTCTCCGATGGTCCATCTGAGCCTCTTCCTCCGCTAAATGAGTTGCCAGTTTCAGCAACACTCCCTGAGGTAACTGAAGAGATTGATTCGTTTAATACAGCTCAAGAGAAGACCGGATCCGAAGGCAGTGGTGACAATCAAGGTACTTCTGTGGCTGTAGTAGATCCACTTCAGGTGGGTGAGAAGTCAATGCATGTCCCTGAAGATGTGGTTCCAACCTCGCCGAAGGAACTTGAACAAGGAACTTCGAGAAGGATAGTGATGAGTCGCCTCTTCCGTTGGTGCCGGTGGCTACAGAGGCAACTCTGGCTTAGAAGAATCAAAGTGAAGCTGCATCTGAGTCAGGCCAACAAAACGATAATAAGGATCTGGACAAGGATGCCATTTCTTTGGGCTCCACCTCTGAAGATACTTCTGAGAAATAAACCAGGAAAAAGCGTGTCTTCAAGTGCCTGGGACTGCGTTCTTCCAAGAGACAGAAGAAGGGAGAGTCATCTGAGTCTCCATCGGTGGCCAATGTTGCTACATCGCTATCTCGGAGTAAGCCCAAGAGAACAATTGAGCGGAGTGCTGAACTCACTTCTGGTGAGGTAAAGAAAAGGTATGATCTGTTCTTAAAGCGTAAGGTGATTGCTGAGCGGCTAGTAGATATGGAGGACACAGATCAATGAGGTTACTTGGCGGTTATTCGAAAGGGGGCTATGGAATCTAGTGTCTCTTCTCTTGGGATTTTTGTTGAGCAAGTTGTGGCTGAGTTCTATGCAGGCCTACCAAACACCAAGGTGGAAGCTGACACTGAAGAGGTGATTGTCGATGTCCGCACCCATTCCTACAAGTTTTCTCCGGTGGTGATCAATGAGGCTCTGGGTCTCGACCCACTCACTGAGGAAGAAGAAGACATTGAGGCAACCATGGATGAAGTCTCTACCACAGCTCTTGCAGACTTCCTCACTGATGGGACTAGGAAGGAGTGGGAGCACCTCACAACGTCAGATCTTACACCGTGCTATGGAGCTCTCATGATTATCGCAGCTCACAATTGGATTCCATCTACACACAAGACACATGTGTCCTTTGACCGTGCAGGATTGATCTACAAGATGGCTCACGGAATTCATGTCGATATGGGTAAACTGATCTTCAAGCAAATCATTCATCTGGGGATTATACAGAAGAATGATTCTCGGTGGCTGATCTTTCCTCGTCTCATCATGGGTCTACTTCAGAAGCAGCATCAGGTGCCATCTCACTCGGATGATAAAGTGGATCGTGCAACTCCCGACAAGAAGGATAAACGTGTTGGTGAGATTTACGAGCAACGCAAAGCTAAGGGAAAGGCCAAGGAGGATGTTAAAGTAAGGAAGTCTGCTCGTTCGTCTCACCTGCCAGCATCTGCTTCACCAACTCCTACACCAAGCTCCAGATCGAGACCCCGTCGCGTCTCCGTGTATGAACTGGGCTCTATTGCGATTCCTCAGGGTGGTCTTAACAGAACTGATATGCAATCAGCCTTATAGGACACCACTCGGGTTCTTCAGACATTGGTTGAGGTTGTTCAGGAGCTTCAGAACTCGGTTCCAGGTATGATTTCTCTTCCCTGTTCATTACTTGCTTGTCTTGTGTTGTGTTTTTAATCTGTGTGCTCACAAGCAGGGGGAGAAACTGACGAAGAATGAGTGGTAGAAGGATATAAGTTTGTGGGGGAGCAGTTTATGCTTCTGTTTATGTTTCTGTTTATGTTTCTGTTGTTTTGGTTGCACCACTTGTTGCAACGTGATGTCATTTCTGTTTTAAGACAATCTTGGTTTATGGGGGAGCTTGTTTTATGTACTTCTTTTGTTTAAAAGGATGTATTTGCTCCAGACTTCTTCTTAGGATAATATAAGTATGTTTTATATTAGTCACGAGTATCTTAGTTATTACTTTCATAAAGGAAGGGTATTTGCTATTAGTATGGTTGGATTCTTCGTGGCATTACATTTCAGGTACTTGTGAGACAACGAATTAAAAAGGGGGAGATTGAAGATGTATGCTCAAGATGGTGATGTAGCAGTGCGGAAGTAGTTCATGAAGTGCGACATGAACTATGACTACAAGACGAGTGATTAAGAGAAGCACGAGTTCTGGAGGGAGTATTAATAAGAGAGTTATTGAAGTCTTGGTTAAAAAGAAAAGACTTGAGGAAGAGCCAATTGAATCTTGAAGAAAAGGGAGATTGACTTATTCACTGAAGAACTGGAAATGGAAAGTTTCCATCGAAGTTAGATGTGAAAATCTAGGATGCGTCCGCATATAAAAAGGAGACTTAGGAGTTGCAAGAAAACTAACACACAGAGAGAGCTTTTAGCAAGAGAGGTTTTGTACGTCCGGAGAAGGAGAGACAAAGCATCTAGGGGTTAGAAGCTTAAGTAGTTCATAGACTGTTGTAGGTCTTTGAACGTGTAAGGCTAGTCAAACAAGTCAAGGTTTGTCTTGAGCTTGCTTGTATAATTGCTTTTATAAAGAAATTTGTGTACTTTTAAAAGGATTAATCTAGTCGTATTTCTTGTGAAGAATTGACCCTGTACTACTGTGTGTTCTACTTGATATAGCTTGATTATCTTACATTAACAGGTCTTAGTTTCAACTTTACATTGTCCTAGTCTAGTTTGCCAAACACATACTCTAATATTCCGGTTTATGCATGGTTTTGAAAACTGGAGCATACCGACTGGTCGAATTCGACCGTGATTCGCTGAAGAAAGTGAGTCCAGTTCGGTTTAAAACTCAGATTTGGAAAACCCAGTAAAAACGGTAAACCCGGTGACCCGTGTCAACTTTAAAACCCAATTCTAAAAATAAACATATAATTAATGTGTTTTCAGTTGTTAATAAAATTTAATATTTCATAATTAATTTTTGACAATACTATTTAATTGATTTTTTATTTAATTATATTTTTCTTAAGAAAGAATGTTAAAAATATACATTTTTGTTTTCATATATTATTCTTATTTTGAAGTATTCATAAAATCAAAGACTTTAGTTGTAAAAATAAATAAATACGGGTAATTTGAACAATTCATGGTTTGGTTTTTATCAGTTTCAGTTTGACATAGTAGTCACCTGTTTATTTTGTATATATATTTAGATTGAACCTTGTTGTTTATTTTCTATTTAATAAAGAGAAAAGATAATATATTATAACTATAATTAATTTTTAGGTCTATATAATGTAAATATATGAATATATATTTTAAAAGATAGAAAACCTAGTTCGACCGGTTTAACCGGTCCAACCAGTCAACCAGTAGCTATACCAAGTTGGTGTTTGGTCCGGTTTTCAAAACATTGAGTTTAGGATATATGCTAACACATTGAAAGAATTTATTAAAAAATAATTGTGTTACCAAAAAGTGCATTTATCTTTTTGTGCACACATCTAGAAAGAACTCCAAAATTAAGTGTGCTTGAGCTGTAGTGGTCGAAAGATATGGGACTTATTGGAAAGTGATTCACGATGTCGTGAAAGTGAGGACAAATCACATAAAATATTCTGTAGTGATTGCAGAATCTTTCGAGCTTCCAAAATTAACGCACCAGTTGTCGTACGGGATGGGACCACAAGCCGAACGAGTGGGTGTAGGAGTTCTATTAGTCGCGGTCGATCATGGATTTACAAGTGGTATTAGAGCCAAAACAAGACGGTGTGTAGTCGTATGTGGGTTTACAATGACATAAGTGATGATTTGGGTAGTAACAAGAATGTTGCGTTATGTGAGAGGGGTAAATTATAATATCCCGATTTGTCGTATATGCCAGTGTATGTTGAAAAAGGTTAAATATTCTTTTAGCTGCCTATTTCACTAAAGTATACTTATATTTTAAGACACACATCTAGAGAGACTCCAAAAGTAAGCATGCTTGAGTGGAATAATCGAAAGATGAGTGATCTATCGAAAAGTGATTTTTTATATACTGAGAGTGAAGTCAAAACACATAAAAATATCATGCGATGATTACATAATCTGTAAATAAGTCTTTCACATAATCTGTAAATAAGTCTTTCGGATCTCTAAAAATTGAACGCACCAAACTAGAAAGACCCACATGTTCAATAAAAATGAAAACTTATTAGTTGTAAGCAGTCGAAACATTGACCCGTAGTCTACCCACATGCTTAACAATTGATAAAAATTACAGTGGGCGGTGGGTAATATAATGGTCGTTTGTTACCTATGAATCAAATCCTTAAATTTAGAAAATCCAGCCAAGGGTAAGCAGACAGATAGTGATAATTAATTTGGAAGTAATTGGTTTGTGGAGCACGACCCATGTTCAGGAATGTGCTAGTCGGACGGCACGGTTAGGCCTATCGCGTAGAGAGAAAATCGTGGATTAAGTGGGGGCGGAATTTTTAGACTATTTCACTACAAGAATAATGAGTTTTAATAGCATACTAGGATAGTGTTTTTTTACGATTATGCTATGTTTTTGATACCCGTGTTTTAAACATAGTGTTTGCCTTTTACGAGACGCTATGTTTGAATGTCGACTTTAAAAAATTAAAAGAAGCGTACGGTTTTGAAGGAGACGCTTATGTATTATAGCAAAGCAACATAAAAACTGTTATCTTTACTTAGCGCGGTAATACCCGCGACACTTAGAAATTTTTTGGCTCCTAAAATCAATTAAGCTCCAAATAAAAAATAGAAACCCCCAAAAATTAAGGTTCTCCCATCTCTCTTTTGTGTCTCCCCCATTTCCTCCATTCGATTGATATTCTGAAACCAAAACCTCTCATTTCTCTGAATCTATCTCACATCAAATCTCACTCTCAATTATCAAGCTCTTTACTTATCTCATTCTGAATCGAAAAAATCATGTCCCCTCCGATCGAAATCCATCTCCAATCAGTCGAAGGTGAACTCGGGTTTTCTCACAGTGTCTCCAATTCCGATTGTGGTAACTCGACAGGAATAGCCTTGAGTATGAGAAAGGAGCCAGTGACTTTGTGTCTTCTTCATCGAGCCATTTAGGTGTTCCAGCTGAAATGTTCTGCCCTTGTGTTGATTGCCGCAATGTCTGCCATCAGTCTAGTGATACAGTTTTCGAGAATCTTGTGATTAGAGGGATGAATCCGAAGTACACGATTTGTAAATTCTGGTCTAAACACGGAGATATAAGGCCTGATAAGCCATGTGATATCAACTCATCTGAGAATGAGCCATATGAGTTGTTTAGAACAGCTTTCATGACAAGTGAATACCATCAGTCAGCTCAGCAGGAGAGTGCTGAGGCGTTTGCGGGATTGACAGACCAGAAGAAGCTGAGTTCAGAAAAAAATTGGAGGATGCAGAAACTCTATTGTACTCTCAGTGTGCTATATACACGAAGGTAGCTGCGATCATGGAACTCTACATGATTAAGGTCAAAAGTGGGATGTTTGAGAGCTATTTTGATCAGTTATTGGCGTTAATTCATGACATGCTTCCGAAGGAGAATGTGATACCTAAGTCTACAGACGAGGTTAAAAAGTTTCTAAAACAGTTTGGGTTTGGGTATGATGTCATCCACGCCTGCAAGAACGACTGTATCTTGATGAAGCAGTATGAGGATTCGGTCAGCTGCCCAAGATGCAGTGAATCAAGATAGGAGGAGGATAAGCATACTGGTGAAGAGAAGAAAGGGATTCCAGCTAAGGTGCTTAGGTATTTTCCGATAAAAGACATGTTTAGAAGAATGTTTAGATCAAAGCGTTTGGCGGAGGACTTGTGTTGGCATTCCACAAATGCTTCTGACGATGGAACTATGCGACACCCAGTGGATTCAGTGACTTGGGGTCAGATTAACAGCAAATGGCCGGTTTCTTCTGAAGCAAGAAACCTAAGACTAGGTATCTCTACTGATGGCATGAATCTGTTCTCAATCCAGAACACCAAGTATAGCACATGGCCTGTTCTGTTAGTCAACTACAACATGGTTCTGACTCAGTGCATGAAATCCGAGAACATTATGTTGACAATGTTGATACCTGGCCCAACCGCACCAAGCAACAACATTGACGTCTATCTCCAGCCACTAATAGAGGACCTGAAGAGTTTGTGGACAGAAGGTATGGCAGTGTATGATTTGTTTAAGAAGGAGAGTTTTAATCTTAGAGCTATGTTGATGTGGAGTATCACCGACTATCCTGGTTTAGGTACATTAGTTGGCTGTAAAGTGAAGGGGAAGAAAGCCTGTAATGTCTGTGGCAAGGATACACCGCATAGGTGGCTAAAGTTTAGTCACAAACACGTTTACATGGGGAACATGAAGCGTCTCATGCCTAATCATCCTTATATGGTTTGACAACACGGTGGAGCTTGGTACTGCAAATAGGATTCAGAGTGGTGCTGAACTCTGTGATAGTCTTAGGGATTTTAAAAACAACTTTGGGAGAAAGTTAAGTAAGAAGAGTAAGCGAAAAAGGACAACAGGAGATGAGAATGATGTTGTTTCAGCTGACGAGTACGAAGAATATGATGATTTCTGGCGGTGGAAGAAAAAGTCAATTTTCTTTGACTTACCTTATTGAAAGGTATGTTTTTCTTTCAACATTTTATTTCTCGTGTTTATTTAGAATAATTGTTCTCATAGAGAGTTTTAAAATATATGGCAGGATATGCCTGTTAGGCATAACATAGATATTATGCACGTGGAGAAGAATATCTCTGATGCATTGCTATATATTCTGATGCATAGTGGGAAATGAAATGATGGCCTCAAAGAAAGAAAAGATTTAGAAGACATGGGTATTAGAAGCAACTTGCACACTGAAGTAAGGGAAAAGAAGACTTACTTGCCTCCAGCTGCGTATTGGCTTTGTAAGGAAAAAAAAAAAAGAAATTCTGCAGAAGGTTATCCAACTTCAGAGGTCCTGACGGTTATTGTGCCAATATCTCCAACTGTGTCTCACTGGATCCTCCCTCTATTGGCAGCATGAAGTCACATGACCATCATGTCCTAATGCAGAATCTGTTACCGGTTGCGTTGAGAGGTCTACTTCCACGAGGTCCTCATCTTGCAGTGACTCGAATATGCAATTACTTCAACAAACTGTGTCAACGCATCATTGATCAGAGAAGATTATTAAACTAGAAGCAGAAATTGTGAAGACAATGTGTGTGGGAACCAAAATTCACCTACTGTCAATGAATCGTAAATAAAGAAACTTTGAGTAAACCCTAAGTTTCCAGAGGGCCCGGTTATCTGCAGAACCGCACAACGATAATTAAGAAAACGATGAACCACAAATTAAAGTAAGAATAAATAAGATTGAGGGAAAGTAGGATCTTATTCCGAATCTGCGTAAGAACGGTTACAACGAGAGTGACCTTAGCTGCGTGAGCCGTCGGTGAAATCCCTAACTCTAGAAGCCTAAGACCGAAAACCCTAGTTGAGACGCAGCTCGCTAACAGAAAACGAAAATATTTCTAAATGCTAAGTTTGGTGGTGAAAGCTCTGAAAAACGTGTCCCTTGCTTCTGCCATACACTCCCTTCCTAGGCGGTTTAGTCTTTCCATTTCGCCCAGATTCGAGTTTATCGGGAATCTTCCATTTATCTTGATCTTTCCTTTTTTCTCGCGGAAATCTTCTATTTATCTTCAGACTTGCCATTATCTTTCAAACTTGACATTTATCTTCCTTCTGCGGGTAAATCGTCAAAACGTTATCGTATCTTCGGGTTAGATTTCGTTAAGATCGCGAGATGGGCTTTTATCATGTTTTAAGACCTTCCGAGCCATTTTGCGATAAATCCGTTTTTCGACTTGACACGAGATCGTTTCCTGATACGATGCCGTTTTTAATAAGTTCCTCGAGTTAATCGTAAAGTTTAGCTACGTTCGTTTCTCGATTAATTGTTGCTGTTTTTACGATTTACTCGACGTTTTTTATTAAAAACGCGTTTTTACGATTTTTACGAAAAAACTCGGATAAATCGTATAGTTTAGGCAATTTTTGGTGTTTCGTTTAACCGTTTCTGTTTTATACGGATTCCTCAAGTCCTTTTCGAGAAAACGAAGTTTTACGGTTTTAATCGTAAAACTCGAACAATAGGACGGATCGAGACAAAAAGGGATACATTTCGACCGCGGTTCGGAACACGATCGTGTCGAAGGACGTAAGCCTTGACTCGGGGATGTGGGAGATCGAGGTTTGGGACGGTCGGTTCGACGTACAGCGAGCCGAACCGGACCGGTTCAGCTCGCCATTCGGCGAGCTGCCCGGGAAGCTTCTAGCTCGCCGTTGGGCGAGCTAGTCGGGACGGGACTAGTTCGCCATTCGGCGAGCTAGTCGTGACGGGACTAGCTCGTGTTTTACGGCAGTTTCGGTTTTTCGCGGTTTTGTGCTTAACTCGGACGATCGTGTAATCGACGTTTGTTTCGTTCTCCCGAGATAACGATCTTCCGAGTTTTCCGCGGATTTTCTTTGTTCGGAAATCCCTTTTGGATTTATAAAACGATTTCTCGAGTTTTATAAAACGATTTCTCGAGTTTTATAAAACGATTTTTCAATTTTTATAAAACATATTTTTTTATCTTTTTGCGGGAAATTTTGGCTATTGATTCCGTCGTACCGATTTTGACCACAACAGTTAGCCCCCCAGCTCGTAAGAATCGTAGGGTTCTTGCGAGCAGACGGAACTTGTTCGGCAAGTTTTGTAGAATTAGGCGGAACTTAAATGGCCAAAAGTCCAAAGGTGAATAGTAAACTTCTTCCTATAAGTATATGAGGTGAGTTCTCAAGTTCTTCACTCATTTTTCCAAAACTTGTCTAAGCTTCAAGAAGTTTTCTCTCTACTTCTTCCTTTGGGTCCTTTCTTTCTCTTTTGATTGTTAAACATGTCTTCCGAATCGAAAGCTTCGGACCATGCTCATGCATCGATTTTTGACCCGAGCGACCTTAACATCTCTGGCGGTTGTGCCCTTCCCAGGCCGATCTTTCGGCGCTTTTCCACGACTGAGAAAGAGTTTTTGGAATACTCGTTAGCCTTGGAGGCCGCCGAGGTTCCGCCTTCGAGTTTCTGGGTTTCGAAGAAGGATAAGCTTCGGAAGAAAACGGTCGGTCCGAGTGCGAGTACTAACTTGAGGAATCTCCGTGCGATCCCTAAGTCGGTTCAGTTTTGCCTTCCCGTTCGAGGCCAGGATGCTGAGAATCCGCCTCCGGGTTATTTTACGTGCTTCGAAGCCTTTCTGCTGAACTGTCAGTTATGGTTCCCTATTCCTCGAGCCATTGTCGAGTTCTTGGATAGGTTCGGCGTACCGTTCAGCTAGCTACGTCATGGTTGTGGGAGTCGATTTCACCCTACTGTCAAATAAATCGTAAATAAGGAAACTTCGGGAAAACCCTAAGTTTCCAGAGGAACCGGCTATCTGCGAGAACCGCACAAAGAAAATAAGATGACGAAAATACTTAGAATTTAAATGAGAATAAAAAAAAATAGAGAGCAAAGAGGTTCTTATTCCGAATCTGCGTTGAACTGGTACAAAAAGAATCGTCGAAAGCGTAAGAACTAGAAAACCCTAATTGAGACGCAGCTCGCTAACAGAAAAACGGAAATATTCCTAATTGCTAGTTTTGGTGGTGAGAGCTCTGAATTTCGTGTGTATACTTCTGCCCTAGACCTCCTCTTTATATACTCCTCATCTTGGCAATCCGATCTTTCCATTTCGCCCAGATTTGACTTAAATCGGGAACTTTCCATTCTTCTCGATCCTTCCTTTTCTTCTGCGGAAATCTTCTATTTCTCTTCAAATCTTCCTTTTACGTTTAAACTTGACTTTTATTTTCTTTCTGCGAGTAAACCGTTAGAACGTTATCAAATTCGCGGGTTTGATTCCGTTGAAATCGCGAGATGGGTTTTATCGCGTTTTAGGTCCTTCCGGACCGTTTTTGCGATAAAAACCGTTTTCCGACTTTTACGGAATCGTTTCCTGATCTGACGTCGTTTTTAATAAATTTCTCGAGTTAATCGCAAAGTTTTACGATTTACTCGACTTTTTATTAAAAACACGTTTTTTACGACTTACTCAGCGTTTTTTATTAAAA
>CAKOAT010239710.1:19846-36749 GCA_932364175.1 Eruca vesicaria subsp. sativa | reverse complement strand
GAAGACAAGTTAGAATGTGTATTTTAGCTTCGTAAAAACAGTTATAATATACATTCTTACAAATCTAGATCAACACATCCAAACTGTATTTGAAGTTTATTTTTTCTTTAGCAAAACCTATAAAATATTCTTATGATTATAATGAATTTTTCATATTTTTTGGAGCTTTGTATCATTTTTAATAATTATTTCTATTATTATGAGGGTATTTATGTCAAAAACTGACTAATTATTGTGAAGGTATAAAGAGACAAAAACATTTCTATTATGGCCTATTTTTCCAATTTCCCCTTTTAAAAATTAACTATAATACAAATTAATACATTTTTCTAGTTACTATTTTAAATCACAAAATGTATATTTTACGAAACCTAGTTTTTTCTTTGTCTAGATGCGACAAAATTTGTTTTATAAATATCATGTTATAAAGAATGGTTATTTAATTATAAAAAATCTTTGTTTATTTTTTTTTAAAAACACACTGGTTTTAATAGAATAGGATTATGTACAAATCTACCTAATTTAAGTTATTTAATGACACTATTTACTGAAGTACAACAATATTGTTTTGAAAAAGAACAAAAAAGATAAAGAAAAAAAGAATCAAAGGTTGGTCCTTAATGCAACTCTCCAAATCGGTTTCTTTTTCTGTTTTCTTTTAGTTGACCAAAAAATACAAAATATAATTAACTTTTTGTATCTTTTGTAATTAACTGTAACAGAATCCCAATATGGCAAGAGAGAAAAAAATTGCTTAGTGTCGAGACAAACAATATACATATTTTGAAGATGACGAAAGATGATCAAATGAAAATGAATGCGATGAACAAAAAAGAAGTTGAAGAAATGAAAGAGATAAGAGCACCTTCAATGGTGTTATCCACCATTGGAGTCCTTCGGATTAGATTAATATTTTTTATTTTTTGAGAAATAGTTAAGGATCCTAATGAGAAATGTATTTTCAATGGTATTTTTATTATAGAATCCTTAGGTATTAAGGTTTTCATATTTAACTTCTAAATAAACTTCCAAGATAGACTTAAGTTATTACATACCATAAGTCTTCTCTAGATACTTACCAAGATCCTAAGACTATGTGCCGTTGAGGAGACCAGGGAGGTTCCATGCTGGCTGTGGCATCCTCTTCACATCTTGTAACCACGCTGAACCCTCCATCTCATGAGACCATGTGGAACCTTGAACTTGTTGTTGATACTCTCTGGGGTTTATTCTTGGAATCTCCTATGAAAATAACACTCTCCACAAGTTCTTCTTGCTGCCACTGAGAACTTCATCATGATCTTGTCTCAGTCACTGTCCAGCCATCTTTTGAGAATGTTCACGTTCTTTATGTTCTTCCTACATAGATGAACTTTTCTCAGATTTTTTCTACTTCAGCAGCTTCCTTACAGCACCGCCAGCACTCTTCTAGACCAAGTGTTGACCTTGAGCTTTTACTCTAACTTAATCCCTGGATCACCACGCTTCAGTACTCACCATCTGCTGCTTCACATAAAACTCTCTGAGGCTAATCAAGCACACGAGCTCCTCTCAAATCTCAACCATAACTTGAAAGCCTTCAAAGTTATTTCCCTGCTGTCATAGACTGTTTTGCTGATCTTGATCCATACTCAAAACACCAAAAGAATAAGCTTTTAGGTAGTAGTAGTGTTTGATGTTAGGTAAGGACAAGAAAGAAAAGAGAAGAGAATAAACTTTTATCTAGATTACCAAAAAAAAATAAGCTTTTATCTTTGGGTATTATAGCATTTTTTCATTGCTAGTTTTTCTTGTAAACCAATTTGAAGCATCGTCAAACACCAAATACAGTCAAAGAACATCAATACCAGAAAGTATCTAAAAGAAAGAATTGGAAGAACCGTAGGGTGCTTGGTTTTTCCTTTTCCGCTTCAATTTTCGCTTATTGGAAATCTTCCATTTTTCTCGATCTTTCCATTTTTTTCGGAAATCGTCCTATTCGTTTGCTCGTATCGGAATGTTTCGATTGTGAGCGCTTAGATGTGGACGAAGAGACATGCCTTTAGGATCTCAATTCATGCCTTAAGACGTTAGAGACCAGTGTGCTGGGTTTATGGCAAGACATAGGTTTACTTTCGGTTTTAAGGCTATGCGATGACTAGTCGGCTTTCGTTTTGCATGTTACGATTTTAACCTGATTTCGTATCGATTTAAAAATCCGCAATAGGTTCTCGGATTATATGACTTGTATGGTCGAAATCGAGCATCCCCGAAGGTGCTGACCAAAATTTGGGATTTCTTTTATAGCGCGTTATTTTATCGTAGTCGGATGTATAAGGACCAGTGGGTTGTATGCGTTTGTTTAAGACGACATATGTGCTCGGCGGGGCCAATCGACGAGCGTTTGTGATTTTATAGTCGCAGATGGACTTGCGAATATTTCTCGCATGGGACGGTTCATCTCGCCAACATGACGAATATTGCGAATCGTCCTTGGACGGGACGGTTCAGCTCGCCAACAGGCGAGCTGGTCAAGGCTGGCCAGCTCAGCTTGCCAACAGGTTGACCGTGCTCAGCTTGGCCGTGCTTTAGGCGAGCTGGTCAATCGTTTGGTTTCGATCGTTTCTCTATTTCTCGATCCAAAATCCTCTTGGGGAATATAAGAAGAAACAATCGTAGACGTTAACCTCGAGGTTATCGTTTTTGACCTAAATAACGGCTAAAACGTTTCGGGGAGTTTGGACATTACGGCCGTGTTTTATTAATTTTGCCAATTTGGAAAATTGCGGATTGTTTTTTTTTTCGGTTTTCTGATGATTTCCAAGATGATGATTGTTAAGTTTATGAAATTACCTTTTTCGGAAAGTCCTTAGATTTCTTCTCAAAGATTTTTCGTATTTCTAAAACCTGTTCTTAACTTTGCGGAAAGTTTTGGTCGCTGATTCTGTCGTAACCGATTTTGACCCCAACACTTAGCCTCCCCAGCCCGTAAGAATCATAGAGTTCTTGCGAGCGGTTTGAACTTGTTTGGCAAGTTTGGTAGAATTATGCAGAACTTTAACGACCAAAAGCCCGAAGGTGAATAGTAGAAACTTGCTTATAAATATGTGGAGTAATTTTTGAAATTCTATACTCACTTCTTTCCACATAAATTTTTCCTAAGGCAAAGGAAGTTTCTCTCTTTGTTTCCATTCCCACCTTTCTTTTTACCTTTGACCATATTTTCAAAGAGGAGAACTCGTTCCAAGACCAGCTCTGATATTACGGTTCCGATGGGGTTAATTTGCAATATCATGTCGTAGAGCCAAAGGAAGAGTTCGTGCTACCTCTAGTTGATCCAGAAGATATCGAGGCGTATCGAGCGGCCGGGGGTGAGATGATGTCTGCCAGGCGTGGGACCTTGGTTCCCCCTCCGTTCGATGCCAACCGTGTTGTTGGATGCCCGAGTCTGATCTGCCCCAACGGCCTTGACTCAATTCAGCGTTTTTGTCATGCCCCGGGCGCAATGGAGTTTCGTCTTCCGATCGTTGGAGAGGATGATAAGATTGCGCCTGATGGCTACTTTACATTCTATGATGCGTTCTTGATGCAATGTCATTTATGGTTTCCGATTACAGAGATCATTGTTAGGTTCCTCAATCGTCTTGGGCTGTTGATAAGTTAAATGACTCCATGCAGCTTGCAACAACTCGTCCGGCTTCTGGTGCTAAGCTACAAGCGAGGCATGACTCTTGATGCCCATCACTTCGAGAGCTTATTGAAACCCGAAGGGGATGTAAGAAGGATTTGGTTGCACTATTCTTCTTGGAAGAAGAAAATTTTCTACGTGCGCGTGGATAGTGCGTCGGTGGAGGAGAGTTGCATTCCTATTTTCAGGACCAGATGTGGTCGGAAAGGTATTGCGATTCGATTGCATGTATCTTTCGTTTAGAATTTCGACTTCATTCATTTGCTTTTGTTTCTCGAGAGACCAACCCTCTCCCTCCGTTTCCGGAAGGTCTGCTAACGGTTATGAATTTGCCTCGAGACGGGGAATGCCGTTGGAATAGCTTTATCCGAAGCGCGTACGCCGTGCAGTTTCTCTTTATCGATCTCGGTTTCTTCCAGCCTCGCCGGTTCCCAAAGAAGATCCGTGTACGAAAAAATTTGTTCCATATGTGTCTCCAACGAGGAGGGATATGTCAAAGTTCGGCAAAGATAGTCATGTGGTTGTTGACGATGATGCGTCTCATGATGCTGATTCCTCTCCCGAGAACAAACTCACGGTTTTTTTGATAGTCAGGAAGATGGGAGCGCTCGGACATGTGCCGGCGGATCTTCATCTTCTAATTTTTTGGGTGGCAACCCTGCCCACGTTCCAGAATTTATCAAAGTGTCCGAGCAATTTAATAAGGTTAGTTTTACGTTTACGGATACATGACCGGAAAGTTTTGCTTAGCTCTTATCGTTCTCTCTTTTTTTTTGCAGGGCCTTCTTACTATGAGCCGAGCTCTTAGTACGCACCGAGGCCCGTCTTGCCGAGTTTCGTGCGGATTTGGCGGAGAAGAAGGCTGCTTGTTTTAAAGAGGAGATCGACGCTAACTCCTTTCGTGCTCAAGAGTGGGCTGAAAAGGAGGTTGCTCGTCTGAGAGGGAGTACGCGGCTGACTCTTGTCGGGTTAAGGAGCTTTCCGTTCAGAGAGTTCATCATGCTCATCGAGAGGGTAAGAGAGAAATTGTTGAGGAAATGAAGATTCGTCGTGAACGTTTTGCAACACAATACTTGAGGATTAATGAGGCGCAAAGAACCAGTGGTGACTATCGTGAGTGTCACGGTGTAGTTGGTGAGTTACACCTTACCCAACTCGCGGACTACTCGTATGAGAAAGAGTATGCCAAGAAAAATGCGCGCTTGGATATGAAGGACAAGAAGCAATCTGAACTCCTTGACCTTGAGGCACGTATGTGGGCGCAGTGGGATCCGATTGTGGTGTCACCGGACTCGGTTGAAGTTGGCGCAGATATCCCAGACAAAGGGGCGAGGTCGATCAGCCGGGGGCTGATGCGGATGCTGGCCAATCCTCGGTGTTTGGATTTTATAACTTTGATGATTGATGTTTTCGTTGTTTATTGTAGTATAATCGTTTGTAATATTTTTATCGAGACTGGCCATTGGTGGCTTTGAATCCATGCCGCTAGGCGGCGTGTATTGGACGATGTTTATATCAGTAAAAAAATTTCTAAGTATGAAATCTGTTTTATGTTTAAGTGTAGAGGGAGGAATACGAGTTGTCGTTTCGTACCTAAATCTTTGCGTAGATAGTCCTATTCGTTTGCTCGTATCGGAATGTTTCGATTGTGAGCGCTTAGATGTGGACGAAGAGACATGCCTTTAGGATCTCAATTCATGCCTTAAGACGTTAGAGAGCAGTGTGCTGGGTTTAGGGCAAGACCTAGGTTTACTTTCGGTTTTAAGGCTATGCGATGACTAGTCGGCTTTCGTTTTGCATGTTACGATGTTAACCTGATTTCGTACCGATTTAAAGTCCGCAGTAGGTTCTCGGCTTATACGATTTGTATGGTAGAAATCGAGCATCCCCGAAGGTGCTGACCAAAATTTTGGATTTCTTTTATAGCGCGCTATTTTATCGTAGTTGGATGTATAAGGACCAGTGGGTCGTATGCATTTGTTTAAGACGGCAGATGTGCTCGGCGGGGCCAGTCGACGAGCGTTTGTGATTTTATAGTCACGGATGGACTTGCGAATATTTCTCGCACGGGTCAGTTCATCTCGCCAACAGGACAAATATTGCGAATCGTCCTTGGACGGGACGGTTCAGCTCGCCAACAGGCGAGCTGGTCAAGGCTGGCCAGCTGGACTGGACGGTTCAGTTTGCCAACAGGCGAGCTGGTTAAGGCTGGCCAGCTCGCCTGTTGGTGAGCTGGATTGGACTGGACGGTTCAGCTCGCCAACAGGCGAGCTGGTCAACACTGACTAGCTCGCCTGTTGGCGAGCTGGAGTGGAAGGTTCATCTCACCAACAAGCGAGCTGGTCAGAGATGGCCAGCTCGCCTGTTGGCGAGCTGGTCGGTCGTTCGGTTTCGATCGTTTCTCATTTTCTCGACCCAAAATCCTCTTGGGGAATATAAGAAGAAACAATCGTAGACGTTGACCTCGAGGTTATCGTTTTCGACCTAAATAATGGCTTTACCGTTTCGGGGAGTTTGAACATTACGGCCGTGTTTTATTAATTTGGCAAATATGGACAATTGCGGATTGTTTTATTCGGTTTTCTGATGATTTCCAAGATAGCAATTGTTAAGTTTACGAAGTTCCTTTTTTCGGAAATTCCTTAGATTTCTTCTCGAAGATTTTTTCGTATTTCTAAAACCTATTCTTAACTTTGCGGAATGTTTTGGTCATTGATTCTATCGTAACCGATTTTGACCCCAACAGTTAGCCCCCCAGCCCGTAAGAATCGTAGAGTATTTGCGCGCGGTTTGAACTTGTTTGGCAAATTTGGTAGAATTAGGCAGAACTTTAACGACCAAAAGCCTGAAGGTGAATAGTAGAAACTTGCTTATAAATATGTGGAGTAATTTTTCAAATTCTTTACTCACTTCTTTCCACATAAATTTTTCCTAAGGTAAAGGAAGTTTCTCTCTTTGTTTCCCTTCCTACCTTTCTTATTACCTTTGACCATATGTTCAAAGAGGAGAACTCGTTCCGAGACCAGCTCTGAATATTACGGTTCCGATGGGGTTAGTTCGCAATATCATGTCGTAGAGCCAAAGGAAGAGTTCGTGCTACTTCTAGTTGATCCAGAAGATATCGGGGCGTATCGAGCGGCCGGGGGTGAGACGATGTCTGCCAGGCGTGGGACCTGGGTTCCCCCTCTCTTCGATGCCAACCGTGTTGTTGGATGCCTGAGTCTGATCTGCCCCAACGGCCTTGACTCCATTCAGCGTTTCTGTCATGTCCCGGACGCAGTGGAGTTTCGTCTTCCACCGGATACAAAGTAAAAATCCCAGACTCATATCATCCGGGGTAAAAGCCCAGACTCATATAGATACAAAGTAAAAAATCTTGTTCTCTCCAAGCTCCATCCACATAGCATCCACATGCGTCTCCTAAATCTTGTTCCCCATACATGTGAATGATCTTCTCTTGATCTTTGGATTCTCTGAGTTGTATTGTACCTGAGCTCCTTCTACTTCTGCAAGCCCAAACTATCCACCGGGTTACCATTTTTTAATTTTGTAAACTTTTATCATTCCTATTTTTCCAAATGTACAACATAATCGAAATAAAGTAAAGATGCTCATATTCACTTGGTAATAGGAATGGGCATGTTTATATGATTTGTTTCTTGGTACAAAAAGAAAACTAATTGAGGAAGTGTAAATTTTAAAATTGTACATCCAAAATATCAAGGTTTGTGACAAATAACAATGATACCAGTCACCAGTGAGTTGTTAGAATTCATCACTTTAAAGAGTGTCAAGATGATGATGATGATATCGAGTCAAAGCTGAAAAGTTCTTGATTTATCGTTTTTAGAGAGATATTAGAGACTCTTTTGAAATTCCACTGAGAAAAATGTTTCTTTTGGTTTGTTTCCTTGGGTGGTCATAGGCTAAGATTGAACATATGGCTGATATATACTATCAAGACGCTCAAGGTTTGTTGATCGACCATAAATTTTACCCACTTTTAGCCATAGTCTATTGGTGTTTTTATGTATATTTACAACAATATAGAGTCTATTTAGAGTATTTACAGGTTCAGGTACGATATGGAGTAAAGTAGTGATTTTGGTGTCTTTTGGAGCCTTTAAGTGCAGAACTGCGCAGATGCGTCAGATGTTTAGATTTGGATGGAGACCTTCCCATTGTAAGATTAGCTGATCTTTGGAAACAAGATAGATATTTGAGTTAGCTTTCCAATGCCACCGGTTTGGGGTCAATCCAGCAGTTAGATCAGAAGTTATGCTCGCGAAAGAAAGCTGCCGAGAAGATATGTGCATGTCGATCGATGGGAGACACTTTACATCGATCGATATGAATGCCAGAACGTGGGCTGACTATATTTAATGACCGACTGAAGCCCAGAAGATACAACAAAGTTACCAAAATACCCTTGATGACTTGAAACCCCATTTATGTTATTTCTAAGCCATTGTTGACGGCTATGCTTATCTAAGTTTTTCTAAGCTCTTTTCTATTGTGAGGAGAGAAGGGAGGAACTCCTATCAGAATCCTCCTGGAACTCCATTGGGTTTTATATCTATTGCAATTTCTTATCTATTCATCTATGATTTCTGTAACAATCTACATGTCTAAATAAATCCACCTGTTGGATTTAGGGTTCATATAGGTTGTGGGATTAGCCCCAACTATAGATTGCTAAGTTGTGATATTCATTATCATGATGAACCCTAATGCTTGATTCTAGAGTCATGAATTAGAACCATGAACATGATGACATTAATTCATTAATCATCATTCTGATGTTATCCTGTATAAGCTAAGATCCTCTAGGGATAAACGAGAGCCAGTCTATGATCTTGGTGGGAACTATTTCAACTCGATCTGAAGCTATATCGATCGATACTCCTATAGAGTAATCGATCGACGACAAGTATATATCGATCGATATTGCTGTCAAAACATCGATCGATATTGTCGGCATCAGATTCATGGACGAGTCTAGATTGCGAAAGCTGATAGATTCATCTAAGAGTTGAAGCTCTTTAATATCATGCATGCAAATTGTTAGGCATCTATAGCATTATAATCCTGATTACCTGAATATAAATCCTAGATCTAGCAACCATCCTTCCATCAAACAAATCCTTGCCAAGCTGAACAATTATCTTGTTCATCTTGTTTACTGTTTTCAAGTTTACTATATTTATTTACTGCATTAATACCTATTAGCCTAGCTTAATCATATAACTATTAGATCTATTAGGTTCCCTAGCTCCCCGTGAATTTGATCCCTAAGTACTACAACTCGACCTCTTATTTAAGAGAGTATAAATCACTCCTTAGGGTAATTTGAGTGATATCAAATTTGGCGCAGTTGTCTGGGAGCTTTGATCGCCGTTAGATCTTGTTTAGTTGGATTTAGTCTAGGTTTTGTTATTGTTCTAAAATACTGATAAATTTTTGTCTTCTTTTTTAGGTACATACATCTTAGTACCAGGAACAATGAAGAGAGGAGTGATCGATAGAGCCAACCAACCTACAAACAACACTGTTCACCCGAACACTGTTCATCCAGCTATTGTTCATTGCGCTACTATTCACACCGGTACTGTTCATCGCGCTACTGTTCATCCGGTTACTATTCATCCAAACACTATTCATCGGATTACTGTTCACCTGATGTCGATCGACACTGTTCACCACAAGTCGATCGACACTCATAGTTGAAAATCGATCGACAAATCCTCGCTGGGAGCAGGTACGTTTTCTGTTAACACATATGTTAATCAGGAAATAGTCCAAACTGAACCAATAGGTAAAATAAGCAATGCAATTATCCAAAATAAAAACAAACATGGGACCAAAATCTCTGTTACAATCCATTCCACCTTGAATAAAGGTGAAAAACAAAATTGCCTTTGCAAAACTACAAAACCCCTATTCCCCTGAAATCGATCGACACGGCTCACAACGCGTCGACCGGTACTGCCCACCCAAAATTGATCAACATGGTACATCCTGTATTGACTGATACTGTTATCCTGAAATCAATCGACACAGCTAATCGCGCGTCGACCGATACTGTGTACGCGAAACCAATTGACACCGTCCATCCCGTGTCGACCGAGACTGTTCTTCCAAGATCGACCAACACTGTTTGCGGAAAGGAAATTTTTTTTTACTCCAAGCTGAAACTTAAGTACATCTCTATTATAAGCCAGCGTCTCTTTCATTGTTATCATGACGAGCTACCAATAGTTCATATTGATATGTTTGAAGAACTAATCTGGTATATCTTTAATGAAGTCCCTGAAGACTACCACTTCTGCAAACTCTTTCCATACACTCTTGCTGGAGAAGCAAGACGTTGGTTCAAAGAGTTGCTACCAGAGTCCCTCAAAAAATGGATTGATATCATGGAAGTCTTCTTCAACAAATTTCTCTATGACACTCCCAAAAATCTAAAGATGGAGTCAACGACGAGATATGTGGTGGAGGATGATGAACAAGAAAACAATACTGGTGATATGACGTCTACATCGGTTGACACCATAACTTCTACATCGACCGATGCCACGATCTTTGTATCGAACGATATCGTTCACCCGTCATCGATCGATACCATGATTTCATCATCGCTCGACACTATTCACCGGACACTGTTCATCATGGTAATGTTCATCCGACGACCGACACCACTTGTGTGGAGACATATAAGGTTGACGAGCTTATACTTAAGATCGATAAGAAGGGTATCTGGCGAGACAAAGAAGGTCGTTCTTGCAACATTAAAGGACAATTGATTAATGTAGAAGAAGCAATAATTCCTGATGTGATTTCTTTTCCAGAAATGGATACCTTTGATCTAAGTAGCCAGTGGTATGATTGGGGAAGCGAGGACCCTTTCTAAGGTCTTCCTTATGAGGACCCCAGAGATCTTATCAAGAGACTTGAGGAGGTAGCCGCAGCAACCAAAGATAAATTAATATCTTCCTCTATTCACTATCCGGAGATGCGTTTAGCTGGTTCAGTAAGCTGCAGCCAAGATCTCTAACCTGTTGGGAGGACATAAAAGGCGCCTTCTTAGGTAAATTCTTTAGAGAAGCTGTAGCAACTATAAGTAAAAGGATTGATTACATGGTGGATAAGATGACTGAAGATCGAGAGAAAGGAATAACGACTAGTATCAGTCAGATTATTGATTTTGTCTATAGCGAGCAAAATGAAGATTCTGAAACCCCAACCACTCATGACAAGAAGCAAAACATTCATGTTCACCATGCAGATGAGGGTACGCAGAGGGATGAACTGAACATAGAACAGCTAATCAACCATAATACGGTGAGTATGATGAACAACATGGATATGGAGAGTCAGGCGTAGTAGAAGAAGCTGATACAAGAGATCGAACTTTAGCATCGATCAACAGTAGTACCTCAAAATAAATCGATATCCGCAATTCAGAAACGATCGATACAGACTTTTGTCATCGATCGATACTTTATGAAGTCCCTGATGTTGCTGCTATGAACGCTGAGACTGAACGACAAAGGGCACTTAGAAACTTCAACAAGCCTGAGGATTTCTACGCTAAAAATTCTGCATTGCGTCGTTCAACATGCCAGAGCTTTGTCCCTGAGTTGCATCATGCATATATCTCTCTTGTGGGTCAGCATCCCTTTTATGGTCTTCCTCATGAAGATGCCACTAAGCACTTAGAGGCATTCGAAGATCTAGCCTCGACCATCAAATACAATGGAATCTCTGAAGACTACTACTTTTGCAAACTATTTCCATACTCTCTTGCTGGGGTTGCAGCTCATTGGTTGAAGAAGCTACCACCAGGATCTCTCACTTCTTGGAAAGACATTGCAAACACTTTCGTCAACAAGTTTCTCTATGATGCTGCAGCAAATCTAGAGATTGAGATGAGATTTATGCTAGAATATATGGTGGAGGTTGATGAGCACCATGGATCTGCAGAGCTGAGCAGCATAGAAGAAGTCGATATTAGTGACATAAGCTCATCATCGATCGATACCCTTACCACATCATCGATCGTCACCCCAACCTCATCGTCGATCGACCCCAGTTCCTCAAAAATGATCGACACAGACTTTTGTCATCGATAGATACCATTTGAAATCCCTGAAAATTCGAGTTGCCTACATGACATTGCAAACTAGACACAAGAGAGCATCGATGAATCAAGCTGTGATCTTACCTCAGATGTTGACAAAGTCACTCCGAAAGACTCCTTGGAGCTGGAGGAATCGTTTAGTGATATGGATCAGAACTTGAAGCATAAGCCTGATAACAATCAGCACACTTCGGGAAAAATTCTGGAAATTTCACCAAAGGCTGACGAAATCGATAGACATAAACCTGATGTGATCAATCGACACGCACCCTACGACATCGATCGACAGTCACCGTCTAACATCGATCTACATTTACCTGACTGCATCGTTTGATACTCACCCAATTGTATCGATCGACAACCATGGTTGATGACAAATAGAATGCTAAGAGGAAAGATGGAGAGACTTCATCAAAGGCTAGCATCGATCGACACCAACCTGATGAGATCGATCGATACCCTCCCTACATCATCGATATACATCCACCTTACGGCATCGATCGACAGTCGCCATACATCATCGATCTACATACATCCGACTGCATCGATCGACACCCACCCGATTGTATCGATCGACAACCATGGTTGGATGAACTGCCAGGATACATAGTCAAGCTGAACCAGTTGAGGAGATAGTGCATAATTCTGAAGCCTCACACATTACTGTCCCTAAACATCAGAGACCACCTATTTGGACAGAAGAAGCTGATGGGTTTCACAAAAGAGTGAGAAGGATACATGATCCTGTTAAGATTATGGTTCCAAATGTGGTGTTTGAAGCTGAATCTCCCATTCCACCAAATAAAGGTCTACAACTAAGTTCTTACATAGAGGTATTGGATGATCATCAGCACGTCGAAGCTTCACATCGAGGGTTAAGATTTAGAGATGAAGTCAATAAAGCCCTAGCAGAAGAGGCATCGATCGACACTGATCAGACAACATTGATTGCTAGTATCACTCCACCATCGATCGACATCTACCGGATACCAGCAATCGACATCATCAATCCACCATCGATCGACGCTACCACTGGTTCATCGATCGACACCAGACGCGAATCAGAGCAGAATGAGTATGAAGTGTGTGGAAATATTTTTGATGAAGATACCACCACGCATTTAGACAAGTCTGGGGAAAAGAAGGGGATGAATTGGAAGAAGAGAAAAACAATCAATGGAGGTTCTCAGTTATCATTGTTTTTTCACTTCTCAGATGATGTCAGGAAATCCAAAGTGGGATTACACAAGTCTGTGGGAAAGAAAGGGAGAAATTGGAAGAAGTGGAAACGAACCAAAGAAGGTTCTCAGTTACCATTGACTCCTTACTTTTCAGATAGTATCAGAAAATCAAGAGTGCGCAGCAGATGCTTCTCACATCCATATGCAAAGCTTAAAGCACTCCTTATTGCTGAGATGATAGACAAATGAGAAAAGTCTATGGAGGAGGCTTTCACACAAGAATGACAAAGCTTCAAATAGTAGACACTGAGACTTGAATTGGAGCAAGTTCTCATTCTCATCCGGACTGAATCAGATCTCCAGAAGTCAAGCTAATGAATAAAAATAAGCGTTGAGTGGGAGGCAACGCATTGTTAGGTAATTTTAAATATGGTTTTATTTTCATTTATTACTGATATTTTGTTTTCTAAGGATTTCAGGTAAAAAAAAAACTGATGAACAGTAACGACGGTACTGTAGCACGAAAATGGAGCGACACTGTAGCAAGTACATCGATCGACACTGTAACAACAAAATCGATCGCCATTGTACCGGAAAATCTGGAAATACTGTAGCAGGATTACTGTAGCAGCGTACTGTAGTAGAGCACTGTTCATCGAAAAAAAATTGGTTTTATTAGTTATCTATTACTAACTTTTAGATGTGTTTTATTTATATCAGGTAAAAGGAAAAGATAAAGAGGAAGATGAGTTATGCGCCAGCTATCGAAAGAAAACCGGCCAGTGTCACTCGGCAGATCATCACAAGTATTGATCGCCACTTAACTGTGTTGATCGATACTCACATCAAAGCAGGTATATAGTCTTTCTTTGTTAAATATTTTCCTTATGGTTTATTGTCCCACCAATCTTAGGTTGTATAACATTGGTCACAGTGTTATTTAAGTCTGGGGGAGGTTCTACTAATATTGTGTGTTTAGTTAGATATTTAGAAAAGCAGATCCGAGTAGACGATTGCCATGATAATCAACCGACGAGGACCGTCGATATTGATCAACAGTACATCACTTGCAGCGACCGATGGTAACCCATTTATATATCGACACTAAATCCGGTCAGGTATATCGTTACTACTTGTTAAATTTCGTACTTCTGCTATATGATTTTCATCTTACCACCGACTGTGTTACACTGGGGACAGTGTAATTTAAGTCTGGGGGGATTACTAACGTTTATCTATTGTATGAGTCTTATTTAAAATATTTTCAAAAAGTTTTTATTGAGTCAAGAAGGGGATGATGATCTATTTCGATTTATTACTTGTCATCTAACCACTCTTTAGACCAGTATTAAATTTACTGATTGCAAAAGTACTAGAGATACTAAAGTGGATCAACCTCTCAATTATGTTTGCACTTGCTGAGAATGTTTGAAGGAACCAAAGCTGACCTCCAACCTAATATTGACTTGATTTGCTTGTCTTGGGGCTTGGTATACAAGGGATCAGAATCCTCTTGCAAGTCTGGAAGGTATAAGTCTGTAAATTTTTGGTTTCCTTCTTTCCTCTCTTCGGCATCTCAAAGATCTAAGTTTATGCAAGAAAAGATTGAAATGATTTCATGCGGTTTAGAGGGGTAGGAGTGTCTATTCTACTCTAATGGAATGATCACACACTGATAGAAGCAAGGGGTAGGTACATTACCGATGATCCCACTATTCGCCTACATCTTTGTCAAAAAAAAAAAAACAGAGATACAGAGAAGAGAGATATAGAGAGAAAAGAAACCAGAATAAAACTGTCTATTTACTCAGAAACTTGCTTGAGTTGAATCCATGTATTCCTTGATCGATACTCCCAAGGTAAAGCCTGCACTTTTATTTTATGCAAAAAATGAGGTTATTAGAGGGGATTGTAAGACAGGATCTGTTGAGTTGTTGACTAGGTGAATTTGGTTGATATACTAGGATATTGTATAATGTGCTTCTAAAAGTTAGAATGTTTAAGATTTGGCTTGCACTATTAGAGAGATGGTGACTGAGTTTTTAAAATCTTTTGAGTCCCTGCTGTTTTCAAACATCTTTCAGAGAGACTGCCTATATGTTTTGCTTGAGGACAAGCAAAAGGGTAAGTCTAGGGGAGTTGATTGACCATGAATTTTACCCACTTTTAGCCATAGTCTATTGGTGTTTTTATGTATATTTACAACAATATAGAGTCTATTTAGAGTATTTATAGGTTCAGGTACGATATGGAGTAAAGTGGTGATTTTGGTGTCTTTTGGAGCCTTTAAGTGTAGAACTGCGCACACGCGTCAGATGTTTAAATTTGGATGGAGACCTTCCCATTGTGAGATTTATCTGATCTTTGGACACAAGATAGAGCTTTTAGTTAGCTTTCCAATGCCACCGGTTTGGGGTCAATCCAGCGGTTAGATCAGAAGTTATGCCCGTTTTACTAAAGAGTGGTCAGTCTGCCTCGCGAGAGAAAGTTGCCGAGAAGATATGTGCATGTCGATCGATGGGAGACACTTCACATCGATCGATATGAATGCCAGAACGTGGGCTGACTATATTTCATGACCGACTGAAGCCCAGAAGATACAACAAAGTTACCAACAAAGATACCATTGGGTTTTATATCTATTGCAATTTCTTATCTATTCATCTATGATTCCTGTGACAATCTTCATGTCTGAATAGATCCACCTGTTGGATTTAGGGTTCAGATGGGTTGTGGGATTAGTCCCAACTATAGATTGCTAAGTTGTGATATTCATTATCATGATGAACCCTAATGCTTGATTCTAGAGTCATCAACTATAACCATGAACATGATGGCATTAATTCATTAATCATCATTCTGATATCATCTTGTATAAGCTAAGATCCTCTAGGGATAAACGAGAGCCAGTCTATGATCTTGGTGGGCACTATTTCAACTCGATCTGAAGCTATATCGATCAATACTCCTATAGAGTAATCGATCGACGACAAGTAGATATCGATCGATATCACTGTCAAAACATTGATCGATATTGTCGGCATCAGATTCATGGACAAGTCTAGATTGTGAAAGCTGATAGATTCATCAAAGAGTTGAAGCTCTTTAATATCATGCATGCAACTTGTTAGGCATCTATAGCATTATAATCCTGATTACCTGAATAGAAACCCTAGATCTAGCAACCATCCTTCCATCAAACAAATCCTTGTCAAGCTGAACAATTATCTTGTTCATCTTGTTTACTGTTTTCAAGTTTACTATATTTATTTACTGCATTAATACCTATTAGACTCGCTTAATCATATAACTATTAGATTTATTAGGTTCCCTATCTCCCCGTGAATTCGATCTCTAAGTACTATAACTCGACCTCTTATTCACTACAGGAAATGTGGGTATTAATAGCGTCTTAGTATAGCGTTTATTTAAGATCTGCTATTGTATACCAACACTGGTCTTTCTAATAGCGTTTATTAAACAGAAACGCTATGCTTGTAATCGTGGGAAAATAAAAGAATTTAGCCGCGTCAATTTGGTAAGTTGAGCTGCCTTATCATTGCATATCAAAAAAATGGAGCTATCGTATATGTAAAAATATATTATATTTTAGTCCTTAAATCACGAGATCTCTCTCGAAACCTCCTTTCACTTTTCTTCCCTTTCTCCTCGGTTTCTCCCGGTTTCACTTTCTCATCGATTCTTCATCGTACACAAGAGATCTCTCCAATCGTAGCTTCAGTAGGTATGTTCTCATCCAATCGAAGCTTCATTAGTACCCACAAAAGGAAAAGGATTTGATTTTGATTTTGATTTTGATTCATGTGAAAGTTTGTGATTTTGGGTATTGATTTTGATTTGGGTTTCAATTGTTAGTTTGTGAGAACATGCATGTCAATTTTGTTTGTGATTTCG
>CAKOAT010239710.1:2366-14685 GCA_932364175.1 Eruca vesicaria subsp. sativa | reverse complement strand
AATGTGTTAGGATATGCCTGTTCGTCACAATATTGACGTTATGCACGTTGAGAAGAATGTGTCAGATGCTATATTGTCTATCTTGATGCAAAGTTCGAAGTCAAAAGATGGGTTGAAGGCAAGAAAAGACTTAGAAGATATTGGAATCAGAAGTCACTTGCACACAGAGGTTAGGGGTTCAAAAACATACTTACCTCCAACATCGTATTGGCTATCCAAGAAAGAGAAGACCATTTTCTGCAAAAGGTTATCTCAGTTTAGAGGTCCTGATGGTTATTGTGGCAATATTGCTAATAGTGTTTCAGTTAACCCGCCTAATATAGGTAGTTTAAAGTCGCATGATCATCATGTGCTAATACATAACTTGTTACCAGCTGCATTAAGAGGGTTGTTGCATAGTGGTCCTAGAATTACCATTAACAGATTATGCAGTTACTTTAACAGGTTGTGTCAACGCATCATTGACCCAGAGAAACTTATATCAATGGAGACAGAGTTTGTGGAAACAATGTGTCAACTGGAGCGCTTCTTCCCTCCATCTCTTTTTGATATCATGTTCCACCTTCCAATACATCTCTCAAAAGAGGCACGCTTGGGAGGACCAGTTTACTTCCGCTGGATGTATCCATTTGAAAGGTTTGATGTACTCTTTGCTTCGATTAATGTATTGCTTGCATTGCTCTTTGACTAATATTAATATTGCTTGACTGAGTTATAGGTACATGAAAACACTAAAGGCCTTTGTCAAGAATTACGCAAGGCCAGAAGCATGTATGGCTGAGGGGTATTTAGCTGGAAAATGTGTAGCGTTTTGTTTAGAGTTCCTTCAAGATTCAGTACAAGTTCAACAACCAGTTAATCGTAATGAAGATATTGAGACTGATAAAGTTGTGGTTGAAGGTCGACCTCTGCAGAAGGGAGTAGAGGTTACCCTTTCAGATAAAGATAGAGACATTGCTCATCGTTATGTGCTAATGAACATGGCATCTATGTATCCCTATGTTGAGTAAGAGCTTACCCTTTCTGTTTCATCTACTTTTACTTATAAATTGTTGTTCAAAACTGATGTTTAATGTCAAATAAGGATGCATTTGGAAGAATTGCAAGCAAATGATGCTCGATGTGCCAGAAATGAAACTCTGTTGTGGAAACACCATACTGAGCAGTTTGCAGAATGGGTTTAAAAAAAGGTTTTCAACTCCAACTCATTTTCTTAATAATTTATACATCTTGTTGGATTGATGAACATGTCGAGATTTAGGTATTGACAATACTGATTAGCTCGTAGCGTGATGATGAACTCTGATGTTTGATTGTTAGATTGTTGGATTGATGAACATGTTGTCTTGGCAGATTCACTCTGACTCAACAAATAGTCATTCGAAGGAGTTGAGGTGGTTGTCATTCGGACCAAGAAATGCTGCTTTAGCACATAAAGGGTATATCATCAAGGGGCAGCGGTTTCATACGGATTCAGTTAAGCGGAAGACTCAAAACAGTGGAGTAAGTTATGAAGCATTTAGCATGTGTCGATCAAGTGCTCGAGATATGAGGCAAGTTGCGGATATGCTTACATATTATGGAGTGATAAAGGAGATATTACTGGTGGACTATCACATGTTCAAAGTACCTCTGTTTAGATGCAATTGGGCTANAAGACTCAAAACAGTGGAGTAAGTTATGAAGCATTTAGCATGTGTCGATCAAGTGCTCGAGATATGAGGCAAGTTGCGGATATGCTTACATATTATGGAGTGATAAAGGAGATATTACTGGTGGACTATCACATGTTCAAAGTACCTCTGTTTAGATGCAATTGGGCTAACACAGGGAATGGTGTGAAGGAAGAAGATGACTTCACTTTCGTTAACCTTCATATGAACCAGGCAGCATATTTGAAAGATCCGTTCATTCTGCCTCTCAATCCAAACAGGTTTTCTACTCTAGGGAAGATGATAATTCTAATTGGTATGTTGTTATGAGAGCACCACCTAGAGGCTACCATGAGTTGGAAACAGAAGAGGATTTAGGTGCTGCACCTTTGCCTCTCCAAGAAGTCGATGATCTGTGTGATGAAGCTTCTGATGATGATAGTCTTTATGTTAGGGATGATATCATTTTGAAGGGTTGTTAGTGGTAGATTGAGAGAATATATGATTGTGGTGTTGATGTTTTGGTTAAAGAAGGATAATGCTCGTATGTGTTGATGGTTTTGGTTAAACAAGGAAATTTTATTACTCTGGCTTTTTTTATAATATGAGAAATTTTTATAATTACTAATATTCCAAATAAATAATCCATTTTAGAAAAATAAAATCAATTTGTAATTGAATATTCGGGTAAATAAAACAATTTAATAACATGAAACATTTGCTATCTTTGTATAACAAATTGCTATAGGTAATTTCAGATAATGAGGTTTAATAACAATTATAAGAAGTTAAAATAGGATTTAACAATTGCATAGTCAATGACGCTATCATTGTTTACTTAACTATAGCATATGTAAGATCCGGTATCGAACGTGCCGGACCTATTATAACGGGCGGTGTGAGATCGTTTAAAGGAACGCTATGGTATCAAACTAATAACATTTAACAGCCGCTGTTAATACCCACATTTCCTGTAGTAATTTGAGAGAGTATAAATCACTCATTAGGATAATTTGAGTGATATCATTTGTGCTAGATGGTTCCAATAAATAAGTGGAATTCATGTCGAGTAAAAAGGAATTTGTCTGTGTTTTTCTCTAGGATCTTCAGAAAAAGAGGCAGAGACATCAAGGAGTTACGAGTAATTACATTTTTATATTTGCTCTCTCTTTACCGTGTAATGTGTAAAAAGTTTTACCTTACAAACACTGTGACATCTCTGAATAAAAGTAATTAGCCTTTTCTTTACCATTACAGTTTATGTTTAAAATTTTCTATTCTTTAGGTCTTGGGTCAGAGATACATTATGTTGATAGACTATCGAAAACAGATGTATTTCAAGAAGCATAATGCAAAGTTACAAAAACTTCCGTCTCCTTCCTTATTTATAGGATGATTCGCAGAGACTAACCTGAGAATATCTTCTTTTATCACCATAATAGCTCCCACCAGAGAATCTTTCCATCAGAATCTCAAGATGATACTAATAACAGGGCCGTGCACACCATATACAGTGAAACCTCTATAAATTAATAATGTTGGGACTATACTAAAACTAAAAGTTTTATTAATTTATAGAGATTATTAATTTATCGAGATATTAATTGAACCAAAAATTCAATTTGGGACTATGAAAATATATTAATTTATAGATTATTAATTTAAAGAGGTTATACTGTATTTGAAAAGGCTTTTGCCTCAGGCCCCTTGAAATATATGAATATTTTGGGGCTCCCAAATGAAAATGTTCTTTGGAATCTATTGGTTAATTGGCATATTTATTTGTCCAAGGGCCCCAGGTTCGATGCTTTCTTCTTCGTAACTTTTTTTATTTTTGAAATTTGCATTAGGCCTCATCTGACCTAAGCATGTCACTGAATAGTTAGTGTCTTTGATTGTGGATGACTACTCTAATGGTGAGTTGTTGTTCTTTATATATCGGAGATCAAAAAGGAAATGGGTGTTAATGGTGGTAAATATGAAAAATCTTAGCTGTGAATAAAATTGATCAAGATCTAAATGAAACATTATTTTCCACGAAATTAGATCCCATTGTTGCTCACTTCGATGATGTTCTCTCCATAAACAACAGAGGCCAGCTAATGCTAATGGGAATGGCTTTTTCTCTTTAAATGTTACGTTACGGACTGTTACAAAACAATTCCAACGTTCAAGAGTTAAATAAACTTCTTGAGAACTCAGATGACGAGTTAAAGACAATTAGACTGGAACCTGAACCATCCAAGAGGACTGATCATGAGTCTACATAACCACTGTGAAAAAAAATGATGAAGAAGAGATGCAGGAAGGAGTCGCGGACGTAGGGCGTAAAGATAGAGCTCTTTCCAATAATATGGTGTGAATCAAATCTTGAATTATGAACAACAAGTACGAGCGAAAAAGAGATGAGCCAAATTCAAACATATGGAAAGATGATAATGTTGAATTATGTTGGAAGTTTTGTTTAGGAAGGATGTATCCAATAGAGACTTTTAGGTTATTGTATCAAAAAGATAAATGCATTGTTATTCAAACATGAATTTTAAGAACTCATTTAAAATTCATTATTGTTGAACTTGATATTTCATAAAACATTTTGAAATCCACTGTTATTAAAAATATTTTAAGTTGTAGAATTTTAAGTTTTCAACTGATTTTAAGATGATGTTATTCAATCATGTATTTTAAAAGAGTTTAAATCTAAACACAATCCATTGTTATTCAATTGATGATTCTGAATTCTATTTAAAATTCAGTGTTATTCAATCTATGATTGAATTTCAGGTTTTAAAATCTAGTGTTATTCAAGTTTTAAGGATTTTAAAATTCTTTGTAATATATATGGATTTCAAATCATTGGTGATGGATTCTAAGGAATAAATGATTAAATTCAAAATCCAAGGGGTATTGCATAGATTTTAGAATCCATCAACTTTAACAATCTTAAAATTTTAAAATTTGATAGATTGTAAAATATTTAAAATTGATTTTAAATCACTAATTGAATAACACCCCCTAAAGTGTTTAGATTTGAAATACAAAATAACCTTAAACTAGATTTTGACCCGCGCTTGAAAAGCGCGGAAATTTTTTATGATTAAAAATTTTTATAATTGGGTTTTGTCTTAATTTAAAGAATATTTTGATATAAAATCAGTTCACCAAAATTTGTGGTGATGATTGTTTTTCATTAGTTTTAAGTTTCAGTTTGGGTTTTTAATTTTTAAACCCGCTAAGTTAGTTTGAACTAATATTACCAACAAACAAATCTCAAATAATCGAACATCTGATTTAAAACTGAAAAGATGACAACAATTTAAAAAAAAAAATTTGAAATAGTTTATTTTGTAAATAAACAAAGCAAAAAAAATATAACATGTGTTTTCAGCTTTTGGTTTGGGATTTTAGTTTTTAGATTTTGTTTTTGGTTTTGCTTTACATTTTTTTAATCAGTAAATTATTTAAGAAAAATAAAACAATTCATTATTTAAAAGTTACCATTGAAATTTATCAAAACAAAGTGATTGTTATTTAAAATAAAATAAAATATATTAACATCTTTTAAAGTACATGATTTAAATAAATGATTAATAATAGATAATTTTGTTTTGTTAAAAATATTAAATAACTTTTGAGTCTGAAAATAATAATTGATTTTTGGTCTTTCAAGGTGAAAAGTTTATTCAATGTTTTTGGAGTTTTTTTCTTAATACTAAGCCCAAAAACCAAAGGGAAATTGCCAGAAATAACACTTTCAAGATACCACTTTTCAACTTTACACTAACCAACTTTACCATTAATATTTTAATAGTCAAAATACTATTAGAATTTAGGGTTTAGGGTTTTGGGTTTAGGATTGATAGTTTAATTAGGGTTTAGTGTTGATTTTTTAGGGTTTAGGGTTTACTTTTTAGGGTTTAGAGTTTAGGGTTTAAGGTTTAGAATTGATATTTTGGGGTTTAGGGTTGATTTTTAGGGTTTAGGGTTTACTTTTTAGGGTCTAGAGTTTAGAATTGATATTTTAGGGTTTAGAGTTAATATTTTATTTAATATTTATTTTATGTATATATATAAAGAACAAGGATAAAAGAGTCTATTATCTTTTAATAAAATGTGTATTTTTGAAAATGTTCCTTCGTTGATGGTAAACATGAAAAGTGGTACCACCAAAGTGATATAATTGAAATTCTCCCAAAACCAAACTATATAATTTGTTCAGAAAATAAAAGTAAGCCCAAGACTATATTCTATAAATAACCACTGGTTTAATTTAAGTATAATTAGTAGATTTCCATATTCCTTATTTTGATGATATATTTCTTTTAGAACATTCCATATTTATAGGAGAAAATATGTGTTTTCGGTATACACATAGATACCTGCCATATTTTGAAGGTAGTTTACATTAAGGGAGAATTTCAATTATACCATTTTAGTGGTACCACTTTTCATGTTTACCATCAACAAAGGAACATTTTAAAAAATACACATTTTATTAAAGGATAAAAGACTCTTATATCCTTATTCTTTATATATATACATAAAATAAATATTAAATAAAATATTAACCCTAAACCCTAAAACTTCAATTCTAAACCCTTAAAAGTAAACCCTAACCCTAAAAATCAACCCTAAATCCTAAAATATCAATTGTAAACCTTAAACCTTAAACTCTAAACCCTAAAAAGTAAACCTTAAACCCTAAAAAATCAACACTAAACCCTAAACTATCAATCCTAAACCCAAAACCCTAAACCCTAAATTCTAATAGTATTTTGAGTACTAAAATTTTAATGGTAAAGTTGGTTAGTGTAAAGTTGAAAAGTGGTATCTTGAAAGTGTTATTTCTGGCAATTTCCCTTACATTAAGGTCGTCTCTTTACATTAATTATGTTGGTTTAATTTAAGTAATACGGTTCAATCAATTATATGACTTATATTATTTGTAACATTCTAGAAAGGGTCCAAATTTAAATGACACCTTGTATCAGTAGATAAAAAGAATGACTCTATTTTAATAACCCCCCTTGACTAGAGCTTCGTGAGAGTAGTCAGTACATATATACGTATATATGTCTTGCATCTTTGGAATTATGAGACTTGTCGATTACTGGTTTAAGGTATTTTGTGTCTTATGATTTGATAATTGATAGTAGAAAATTTGAACATTATATCATCATTACAGGATTTATTTACGGTTGGACTAGGCTGGATGGCTTTTGGTGGACTCCCATTCGACCCGGTATGTTCTTCACAGTCCCATTTACTCTATTATACCAGAAATCACCCATAAGCATTTGCTACATCTCAGTACTGTTGTTTGTGTTGATTCACACAGATGAATGTGACTGGACAGCTTCTAGGATCTTTCGGTTCTGGTTATATGCATATTATAAGATCATTGGGAAGTAACTACTACTACAAAATGTAGAGACAATAACAAGGAGGCCTCCGGTGATCGTAACCTGTGATATCATTACCTCGAGCTGCTCACGGAGACGTTTGTGAACTTCCATTTGTAGCCTTAGAACTAGTGTCATTTCGATGTTCCTGGTAAAGAAAAAGTGAAAAACTTCAACATATAAGTAGTGATCAAATTACAATCAAACCTCTAAACATATACCAAGAAAATATTTCAGGTTTGTTAAACAGTCATAAAATAAATATTGCGTACATTAAATCTCAAGAGATTTGATGTTATCGATAGATGCCATCATCTTCTCTTGACGTTAATCTGTAAAAGAAAAACAGAATTATACAAATATACTACTGCTGAGCTGGTTAATAGCTTCAATGAATACCTCATGAAGTTCTGGTATACTCACATGTTCATCAAAACCCAAACCATTAACCCGCAAGCCAAATCTGTGATATAGTAACTACATTATGAGATCGTGAGTGTTTCGAGTGATTGATTGTTAATATACATGTGCTTTTTGTGTGAGAACTTGTCGAGGAGTGATGTTTCTTCATTGCATCTTGCCATACTATTAGTCCAGTTCAGTCTTGAAGCTTCAAGAACTTTCTTCACAAACTCATGAACAGAGTCTTTCTCGAGACGATCATCAAAAGATAGTAATCCAATCTTCTATTCTACTGTTTTATCTTCCAAATAGATCCTTTATAGACTTGTACAATTTTGTTTGAGAAACCTTACATTGGAGTTGTGAGGATATGGATCAAAAACCTCCAAGTCTTTGTCCAAAGACCACAATCTTCTCTTCTCCAGCTTCTGTCTTCTCTCTTTGAGTTTTGTCTGCAAGCTACTCAACTCATTAGGAACTTCATAAACAGGAGAAGAATTGTTCTCTCTTGTTGCCTTTCCACCAAAAATCTTCTTGGTAAAACATCCTTCACTATGCTTAGCTTGAAGACATCAGACTCAACTACACTCAAAGAAGTTGGCTCACTTAGATTATTGCTCCTCTTTATCTCTCTCTCTAGTAATCTCTGAGTAGGTTTTGGTTCACAGCTCTCATCTTCTCTTTCAGAAATTAAAGATCTTCTCCTCGTTTTAGGCTTACATGAACTTTCTCCTTCCACAATCCGCTGAATAAATCAAGAGATTCAGTTTTCTACTTCCAAAAAGCTAACCCAAAAACTACTAATTTAAAAAAAAACTTACATCGTTACAATGACATATATCATGAAGCCTCTTGAGAAGATCAAGTTGGCTTTCGTATAAACATTACCTGCAACAAAAAAGACTCAAACTTTAAAACTAAGATCATGAAGTTATCCAAGAAACAAACTACTGGTACTTATAACCTGCACAGTCTGATTGGTTTCTTCTCTGTTCCTATGTTTCTCTTGTCGGATGAGACAACGGCCTTGCCTTGTCGTTTCTTGGACATAGATTCACCAGTGACGGCGTTGGCTGAGGAGACAACATTTTTGCCTCTTTTTTTGGCCGCTACGGCAGAGGGGTCACCGGCTTCACATGCACGTTTCAGAGACTCACCGGAAGAGAGACCCGAATCGGCGCCATGTTTGATCAGCTTTGTGGGGTTAAGATCGCCTGAGACGGTGGTCATGATTTTGGGATTCATCGTGTTTGAGAATGTGTTTGAGAAGCTTAAGAGTGTAGAGAACTTTAAAAAACAAAACCATATAAATAGAATCAGTAGGAAGTCGAAACGAAGCCATTAAAGGGGGAGAAGCCATTAAAGGGGGATTCATCACAAAGGGATGGAGTGATGGAGGGATGGAGTGGTGTCGATGAATCAATTTCGGTTGAGAAATCGAATCGCCAAAGAGGAACATAGAAGAATGGAAGAGGTCGATCTCGACACTGACGGCGAATTAGGTTAACTCTTCTGAGTAAGAGTTTGGGCCGAATGGGCCAAAAACCAAATGAATCAGACAGAAGAATTAAAAATTAAAGCCCAAAACGAATCTGATTATTTTGGGTGACGTGGCATCATGAGGGTTGAGGATATCCTCCTTTTAATATAGTAGTGATACTAAATTTTTGGTTGATGCTTGGCGCCTGTGTAAATAAATATGTAATTCGTGGATGGCCATAATAAGTTGCGATAACTCGGAAATGATTTATGTATTGTCAGATGATGGGTATTAAAATGCATGGAATGTTTTCGGGGGTTCATATTTTTGTGTATTTGTTTCAGACCATTATAACAGTTTTGTTATTAATTTTTATTGGATTCAACTAAACTAAGGACGGTTATTTAATTATTCTCTTCTATATGGTATTGCATGCACTTTCCCTTAGTTTAATTTGGTTTAGTTTTTTGTTAGTCTAATCATAATTTTATATGGGGTTATGTTCTAGATTTAGGTTGTATAAGTGCACCATTTACAAATGTGGATGTTTATAGGGCTTACTATGTTTTAATGGGGCATGTTGTGTAATGTAAACCATTGCGAAGTTTTGTTAGCGCACGGTTAAGTGACTTGTTAATTTATTGTCAGCTGAATTTGAGAGTTCTTCGTTTTAGTTTTGCATTTTATTGAGTAGGTGTATAACTGTGTGCTAGTCAGTTATGTAATGATGCTAGGAATATTTCGTGTCAATTATTTATCTTTTATCTTTGAACTATATCGTATATTACCGATGGTACGTAGCTGAATATAAGTGTATTAATGTATGTACATGATTGTTGTGAGAGCCTATAATATTTTTTAAATCAAAGTCGAAGTAAAGAGGTAGACGTAAACCATGTAAATCTCTACAAAGTATCTTAATATGAAAAATAGATTGACACATATGCTTGTAATAATAACATGGATGCAAAAGTAGTCTTGATTTTTAGTATTTTAGTTAGGTGAGAGTTTGTTGTCGTGAAACTTGTGTGTGATTGTTGTTGTAATCTCAATAACTTGACATAGACACACGGGTTTAATTAGTTTAGGTTATTCGGCTCAGACATAAATCTTACTAAACTAAACCAAAATAGAGTTTGGTTTGGTACTCTGTTTGTTCCGTTTTTTAAATTTATTCAAAAGTTTTTTTTTTTTCATTTTGGTTAGATTTTTGTTCAAATTTTGTTAAAATTTAAGATAATTTTGGTTAATTTCGATTCGTTCGGTTAATTGGATTCAAAATTTGATTACCAGGGTTAGTTCGGTTTAAGTTTTTTTGTTGATTTGGTTATATTCTTAAAAGAAAACTGAAGTAATTGAATGTTTAGAATAGGTCTTGGCATTTAGGTCTTCAGATGGGGTTCAGATCGGTTTTGTCGGATCCGGATCTTTAGGGTATAGAAAAATCAGATTCAATAGGTACTTCTGATTTTTCGGTTAGGTTTCAGATCGGTTCTTACCGGATCCAAATAATTTAGGTAGAAAATCAGAAAAAATGTTGAAATAAACCATTAATTTCAGATAGTAATGGGCACAGTTCTAAGTCGGTTATTTTTTTGGTTAAGTTCTCCGATTTTTGAGTATTTCAGATAAAATTTAACTCAAACCCAATTTTTTACACAAAATTTTTAACATATATTGGTGAAATTTTTTTATTAAATATTAAAAAAGTTGTTAAATCATTAGAAAAACAAAACAATATAAATCCACAACATTATATAACTCAAATCAATTATATTATTGGTTTTGAAAATCCAATACAAGTTTTTTTTTTTTTTGAAAATCCAATACAAGTTTCTTCTATAAAGACTTCTAATAATAAAGATGTATAATCTTAAATTACTAAAACCTAAAAAAATTTAATAAATAAAAGATTCAAACCCAAATCAAAAATAAAACCTAATAAAAATATCATTCAACAAATGATATCATGACAAAGGTCATTTTTGCCTTTATAGAGATAAAAGGAGCTAATCCCTTATATATTAAAGGAGAAAATTTTAAAAAATTGTAACCTCAATTTTGTAATAATTAAAAAAGACTCCATGCTTAGGTGTCATTCAATTAGGTAGTCAATTACATTCAATTGAAAAATAAGTAGGTCCACATTCAATTTTTATATGTCGCTAGATACATTCGTTGGTCAAATTATATGATATGATGATATGATATTTATGATAGAAACATTTATGATTGTTCCCCTAGATATAATTACTATTTTATTTTATTTCCATAAATAAAACATACGGAATTACCATAAATGGCCAGTGATGGAGGATATATAAATTGTTATCAAATATTTATTATTAGAATCATTAAGTGTCATATATATATATAACAAATATATAAACTGTTATCAAATATTTATTATTAGAATCATTAAGTGTCATATATATATATTAGTCATCTATGGTAATTCCGTAGGTTTTATTGATGGAAATAAAATAAAATAGTAATTATATCTAGGGGAACAATCATAAATGCTACTATCATAAATATCATATCATCATATCATATAATTTGACCAACGAATGTATCTAGCGACATATAAAAATTGAAAGTGGACCTACTTATTTTTCAATTGAATGTAATTGACTACCTAATTGAATGACACCTAAGCATGGGGTCTTTTTTAATTATTACAAAATTGAGGTTACAATTTTTTAAATGTTTCTCCTTTAATATATAAGAGATTTATTACAACTTAGACTTCTTACTTTGATCTTTTGTTTTTTTAACAGTAACTAAATTGAAGTAAAAATTATAAATTTGATGGACAACAATTAGTTGAAATTCTTTACAACTTTTTTTTTTATCTTTAAACAAACAGAGTTGTGTTCAATAGAAGACATATTGTTTTTATGTTTATTTTAAAAATTAAGTGTTTTGATATTAATTCTAGATCTAATCATTTTATTAGATGATAGAAGCTTTTTTTGTTTTTTATTCTTTTATTTAAATATATAATATTTTTTTAATAAATAATTCTGTGACAATATGACTCTAAATATGATCATATTATATATTTGTATAATATATAGGGAAGTTAACTCAACTAGTATAAATTTTATTAATTATTATCACAACCATACAAAACTTTTTTTTATTACTACCTTTTTTTTAATACCCAGCGTGCCCTTTTTTTACGTTGTGAGAAAAAACATATTTACAAGAATGCCATTACTTTTTTATGCCACGTAAGCAAAAAGTTCGGGTCCACGTAAGAATGCGGCATAAAACTCAGCCGCAATAGGATACGAACTACGTTACGGCCGAGATATAGGTGCGTAGCGGCTGACTTAACTAACCTAGCTGACTTATGAGAAATAAGCTGAGTTATGAAC
>CAKOAT010239599.1:38612-54015 GCA_932364175.1 Eruca vesicaria subsp. sativa | reverse complement strand
CCGTTGGAACGGGATGGGGCCCACGGGCCGAGAGAGCGGGCGTGGGTGGCTCATTAGCCGTGGACGGTCGGGGCGTTACACAAAGATGAATATATCAAATACGACAAAACCACATTTACCAAAATTCTTTTTTTTTCTTTCATCATGATATATAGAAGAATAAGATATTTGTATCATATAGGTACGTTCTAGTGACAATTTGACTGATTCTTAATTGTGGCACTAGTAACTACTATTTTCGAGAAAATAATTATTTTAACATCTCAAAATCTCAACATTTATATAAAGAGAAAGTCTCGTAAAAAACTGTTAAAATGACAGTCAATTACATTTTAAGATTTGAAATATTTTATTTAGCATATTAAACTTTGAATTTGGCTTTTGTAACATATAAACCTCCAATTTGGTTTATTTGTTCATCAGTCAATATTTTGACCTGATAACTTGTAAAATAATTGACTTGTCAGTTTTATTTTACCTTTTTATTTAATTAATAAATGAAATTTACAGTAAGTAAAATAAGAAACATATATAGAAAATCAAACTATTTTTCTTAAAATTTTAAAATGTTTTTCAAATCCATTTTTTTGCAAAATAAATAAATACATAAAATTAAAAATCTATTTTTAAAACAAAATATTTTTTTTTCTTAGAATGCAAGTTTGTGAAAAATATGATTTTCTAATAAGCATATAAAAATGGACAATTTTCTCAAATGATATGGTTTTGTCACAAAAAAGACACTCAATAAAGAAAAATGACTAAAAAAGATTTTATTAAATAGGGAAAAGAAACCGCGTGTTAGTGATTTAGTAGTTAAAACTCAACCTGGAAAGTCATGGTTTCGAGCGCCTTTGGGAGGTGATTATTTTGAGGGACCTTCGGATCCAATACAGAGAAGCCTGCTAACATATGGCTACTGGTGGGATTTACATGGGGTGATCACCAGCCTTCCTGAATGCCTTCGGCGGGTTCTGGCGAGTCCTTAATGGTTCAGATAACATGGACGGTCATTAGACGCTAGTCGAATCCTCTCGAGACATCCGGATACCAGAATCGTCAAAAAAAATAAAGAGGCAAAAACTATTCTACCCTCTTGCTTTATAGATATATAAATATAAATAATTTTTTTTTAAAATTAAATATATACAAAAAAACAATATTGTTTCGAAGGATATGTTTTCAAATTCAAACTTTTAATAATTTTTTAATTTCCGAATTTGTTTCTCAATTTTTTTTCCAGATATTCTTTTTGAAGTTTTAAAATGTTTTTGAACTAATTTTAAAAGTTTTTATTTTTAAAATTTTCATATTTATTTCTTATTTTTTAAAATTTAAGTTAATCATAGGAATATAAGTATATATTTACCCTCTAAGAACCTGTTTTGGTATTTTTTCTATAAAAATCTTAAATTTTCTTTTAAAAGATAAATAAAATTCAATTTATCACCATTAACAGTAACACTTTCGTCATATCACCATAAGAATAACATTTTCTGAGTTTAAATAGTTTAATTTTAATATATTTTTTACAACAATTTTAATATGTTTGAAATGGTGGTATTTTATGTCTGAAACGGTGGTCATTTCTGAAGTGCATATAATAATGATTTAGAAGCTATTGTCATTAGTGTTACGACCAAAAAAACAAAAATGTTTTTTTGTAATGATGAATTGACGAAAATTGTTTTCTTTAATAGTGATAATGTTTGAAATTATTTTTTGGGAGAATATTTTATAACTTTTAAATGGTTTTTTAAAAGAATTAAAAACTCTTTTTTTTTTTTTTGCAAAAAATGCATTTTAAAAAACTTTTAAAATTGTAATAAACTATTTTGATTTAAATATATTAAAAGTTTAAAGTGATAGTGATTGTGTTTTTAAAAAATTTAATGCAATTTTCCCTATATATTTATGAAGGTAAGTAATTACTAGTTACAGTCTTTTTCTCTTGATCATTGTTATTATTTTAGCTTTTGTTGGTAAAATTTATAAAAGAAACATCTTATGCATTTAAAAAATATTTTAGTATAATTAAAATCAATAAAAAGTGTTATGAATATCATATGATATCGATTATGAGTGTTTTTTAGATTTACTTGTTTTTCCAAATTTTTCTTGTTTTAAATATTCTGCTTAACCTCTAATTTAAAATCTTGTATTAAATTTATATAAGTCATAGGATAAAATATACTAACTGTCAATTGTTTTTCCTCTCTTTTTACTTACCGCACACATAGATTTTCGTTGGGAAAAAAAACATGCGAAATTAACCGAACTTGCAAACGGAACCGGGAAAAACCAAATGCTCCACGTACGATTTAAAAATCTCGTAACAAAGAACCGGGTTTCATCCGGTTAGCTCCGGTTACTTTGTAAATCTCACCGCTTCCGCTTCTCGGCGGCGTCTTCCCCTAGCTTACACTTCATGTTTCTTCTTCTCTACTTTTCCCGAATCTTCGTCAAATCTCTCTCTCAGTCACAATATAATCTTTAGCTTTCATCAAAAGTTTCTTCACCAATCTTCTTTGTTTTCCCTCTTAATATCCTCAACCTCCATTCCCAGCAATGTCATGGTACCGAAGAACCAAACTCGTGTTCGACTCCCTGCGAAGGAACATAAATCCGAAGATTCTTCCTCGATCTCATGTCTCCACGAGAATCAACCCAACTGGGTCTTGTAATCCCTCATCTAAGTTTTCTGGGTTCTCCTCAATTTCTTCCCGCGAAGTAGGGTTAAGATCATGGACATCTCTAGGGAACACGAACAGGGTCGCGTACAATCCGTTTCTGAGTCAACCCAAGAGAAGCTACTACGTTGATCGTTACCAAGTTCGCCACTTTAAGCCACGTGGACCCAGAAAGTGGATCCAAAACCCTAGAGCCGTGTGGACGGTGGTGCTCGTCGGTTCCGGATTCCTCATTACTCTCTACTTCGGCAACTTGGAGACGGTTCCTTACACAAAGAGGACACATTTTGTCCTCCTGTCCAAAGCCATGGAGAAGCGTATTGGTGAAACCCAGTTTGAGCAGATTAAGAAAACTTACAAAGGGAAAGTCCTCCCTGCGATCCACCCTGAGAGCATTAGGGTTAGGTTGATTGCTAAAGAGGTCATTGATGCGTTGCAGAGAGGTTTGAGTCACGAGCATGTGTGGAGTGATTTAGGGTATGGTTCCATGGATAGCACTACGAGGGGTAGTGATAGGGGAGTGAAGGAGGTGGGTATGGCTTTGAGTGAAGATGGTGAAGAGACCTTGAGTGGGATGAGATGGTCAAAAGATGATCAGATTCTTGATGACAAATGGATTCAAGAAAGTAGGAAGAAAGATACCAAGGGAGAGAGTGCTCATCTTGAAGGGATTAACTGGGAGGTGATTGTAGTTAACGAGCCTATGGTTAACGCGTTTTGCTTGCCCGCTGGGAAGATTGTTGTCTTCACTGGTTTACTTGATCATTTCAAGTCTGATGCTGAAGTTGCTACTGTTATCGGGCATGAGGTACACAACAATCTGATAGATTGAAAATTATGAAATGATTTAACATTGTTTACGTGGGACTTCTTGCTAATCTCAGGTTTATTTAGGACAAATTCTGATTGTTTATCTTAATTAGGTTGGTCATGCGGTTGCTAGACATGTAGCTGAGGGGATAACAAAGAACTTATGGTTTGCCATCCTTCAACTGGTTCTCTATCAGTTTGTCATGCCCGATCTTGTGAACACAATGTCTGCCCTTTTCTTGAGGCTTCCTTTCTCCAGAAAGTAAGTTTTCTTCCTCTCTTCCTATTGTCTCTTTTCCGTACTCAGCTTTTACTACAATAGCTCTTATGTTCTGAAACAAGTCTCAAGCTGTGCTTACTTAGCATCAGGAAAATATAGCTTTTTGAGGGGATTTTGTTTGGTTCAGTTTTAACATTAATCTGCAAATGATCATAATATATTTCGATAAACTTTGTAAGAAACTAATTGTTAACCACTAGGAGAAATGAAGAAGAGAGCCAAAATATGTGTTTGAGAAAGAAAAACAAGTTCTGATGCATTCAAATTCATGTGTTTTTTGTTTCTTGTTCATGGCAGGATGGAGATCGAAGCCGATTACATTGGTTTGCTATTGCTTGCATCTGCAGGATATGACCCACGGGTAGCTCCAAAAGTGTATGAGAAGCTGGGTAAGCTCGGGGGAGATGCGGCTCTCGGGGAATATCTATCAACACATCCTTCCGGAAAGAAGAGATCACAGCTTTTGGCTCAAGCCAATGTGATGGACGAAGCACTAATGATCTATAGAGAAGTCCAATCAGGGCGTGGCATTGAAGGCTTTCTTTAGCCTTCCAGGCCTTTCATCTCGCCTGTGTCTGTACAAACTTTTCACCTTTCCTGTTTTTTATCTTTAAAAAAAAATCTGTTGTTGGTTTGCATCTAGTGCACCTCTCGATAATTGTATTATAACATCTATATAGGCCCAATATTATTGGCAAGTCCTTGACAATTTTAATGGTTATATGAATAGACCATATAAAAATAGATGTCGCTTAAACGGAATGCAAAGTAATCACTGTTTCTATGAACACTGAGGGCATGATTAGTTACAACGCAAACCAGCGATTGCCGGTTTGCGGATGCGGAAGATTACGGTTTTAAACGTTAGTAAGAGATTTAGATGATTGGTTCAATGGTTAAAAGATGTTACGTTTGCATGATATTTATGATTGATTTTTATTACCAAATACAACAGCGGTTAAATAATAAGTTAACAATATTTATATTTTATATAATTATTAAAATATGAAAATTATATTTTTATAATAAATATAATTTTTTTGTTGATAAAACTACTATGATTTTCTAAAATAATAATTAAAGAAGATATTTTTCTTTTTGCAAATTTATAATATAAATATTTTCGTATTTCAATTATTTTAATTTAAAATTGTAATTGAATATTTTATTTTTATATTTATATACTTTTCTGTAAAAAAAAATATTTTTTCTTCTCCCGCAATCATCCGCAATCGCAAACCTAGCTGAAACTAGCTTTTGAATTTTTGAGATTTGGAACGATTTAAAGCGATTTATAGCGTTTTTTGTGATTGTTGCAAAACGCCAACAACCGCTATAAACTACAAAAGCTACGTTTGTGGGTGATAGCATGAGAACCAGTCAAGCCGTAAGTGAAGTTTTGCAATGTCTTAATGGCCTGAAATTGCCAACTCAAATGGTTTTGGTTATGTTGGAATTAAGTTTTTAACAAGCCAACCTTTTCTGGTGGCTTTCTTTACGCAATAGCGTTGACACAATAGTCTGATTTATCGCTGGGCAAATAATCAGAATCCGAAAATCCGTACCGACTTGAATCTAGCATAAGTATTGAATGAATCTTGTTTACGTTATTTTAGATTGTGGGTTTTGTCTGATCCGAATTCGGAACTTAAATGGATACCTAAGAAAACCTAAAAATTCAAAATTCTAAAAAAACTTATATCATATCCAGTCTCAATTTATGATATGTATACAAAACACACTAAGATATTATTCAGTACCTATAATAATTAGTTATTACATGAATAATTAACTCAAATACTTAGTATAATATATATATTTTTGTTTGATTAATATTAATATTAATATTTTATGTTTGAAATTGTATTTCAAATAAATTTGTTTTGAAGTTTAACAATGTTTCTTTTAAATTTAAATAATGTTTTTTACATTTATAGAATTGTTAGTTGTTAACTTTAATATTTTATGTTTCATTATGTTTCAAATTGATATATACATAATCTTTTGGTTAACATATATTATGGCACTGAGACACAAAAATACAATACATTCGAATAAGTTTTCTTTACTTTAAACAGCATTAAGGTTTTTTAGGATATAACCAAGTATTTATGTGTTAAAAAAGTATAAGCAAGTACAAATTAGTGTTTTAGAACCAAAAACCCAATTAAGATCTGAAACCCAAAATTATATCGGATTCAATCGGTTCTTGGGTATGTTACTAAATCATAACCAAAACTGAATAAACCCTAATTGAATTCGAACAAAATTTTATATATCCGAATGTGGCTGATTTGCATAAACCAAAAACCCGATTGAGACCCCGAATACCCATCTCTAGCCAGATTAATAACTAATTTCAAAGCATGCTATCAACACTATTTAGACTATTAAAGCGGGATCTTATCTACTTTTAACCTTTTAAAGACCCTTTTATTTATTACCTATGCCACTGATTTTTTCAAAGAAATCGACTCCTTCATACTAACTGTAGTTTAGGGTTAGCTTCCTTAAACCTTATACCCCAAATTACAATACCTAAACCCTCAAATCGTTTTATATCATTTACCAACTAATATTTTTCAAAAATACAATCAACAATACTTTTAAGAAGATGCTATTCCTATAGTGTATTTCAGAATTTAGATAGGATTTGTTTTAGAAGCCGATATTAATTACAAATAAATGAATAACATTTTTTAATTATTAGTTTTAGTTTAATAATAATGATTTCAAAATTTTTACAAAACATGGATATTTAAAACATTCGATTCCATTGGTATATTCCAAATTTGATACGAGCTATTAAAGCAGGATTCTATCTAATTATAACCCCTTTTATTTACTACACAAGGATAAGACATGCGCCTTGCACATGATGAATATATGTAACTAAAATATAAATTTTTAGTACTAACAAATTTAAAATTTATATGATTTTTAATATGTGTTTGAAATTTTAGAATTTTGAAATTTTTATATAATTATCTATAAGTAGGATCCGAAACAATTGTAATTAGAACTATAAATCAAATCTTAGAACTTAATGGACCCGATTTCATATATCTTTTCACTTTTCAATGTTCGAGTGATGGAAAATAAACTGAGTATCATTGGGCTTGATTGGTAGAGTATTACCAAGTTCTCTAATGCTTTTTTAAGAAGCAGTTGGTAAAATATTTGCATTTAAATATTTAAAGTTTCAAAACTAATTTTATATAATTTATTTATTTGTCTAATAATATTAGAAAATTATATTTTTACAAATTAGATTTTTAAAATAATTTTATATAAAATTAAGTTAAATTTTAAATTATTTTTTAAAAATAACTCAGATTTATATCATGATTTATATCACAATTTAAAAAATAACTCAGATTTATATCATAATTTAACATAACCATATTGATTTAAAAATTAACTCAGATTTATATCATAATTTAACAATTTAAAAATTAATTATGGTTATGAGAAGTTTACGTTCACGTATCAATCCTATTTATCTTCAATGTTTTCTCTTGTTGTGTTTTTTTATATTTTTGTTATTACTCGATATAAATATTTATTTTGAAGGTTATTTTCATTTCGTTTGTTTGTTTTGACCTGAGATTTAGAAAATACTTCAGATTTAAAATAATTAAAGATATACATACTTTGGTTAAGATCTGCAATTTATGCACAATAAGTATTTTATATTTCTTATTTATTTTATATTTTTATGCATATTATAAAATAATAAAATAATAAATATACATATTAAATAACTAAGAAATCAGTTATTATTATGTAATAAATTGGCGTATGCATATAAATTTAACTATCACTCCTGTTTATTAGCAATCATGGTAAATAAATCAAAATAATCAATCTTATATATTGTATATGATATATAATTAAATTTAAATGATATAAACATAGTAATATAGCACACTTTTAATATAGATATTTATTAAATGAAGTTTCTACTCATATGATTTTATGATTATTTGCATATTTGTGTAACAAAACTTTACACCAACGCATTTTTTTTAATGTGAGATGTTTAGTAGTTTCAATAATTTATAATCATTTTAAAAAAAACAATGAAATATTTCAAGATTAAAATATTAACTTTTCAATATATGTTCAAGGCAAATATCAAAATATAAGTATGTTTTTTCATACAATGTATAGTTTAATTAAAACGATATGAAATATATTTAAACTGAAATAATTTCTTCATATGGTCTTATAATCATTATATTTTAATATAGAAAAAAATTAAAACCATGATCCTAAAAAATTATGTGAGACTTTGAACAGTTTTATTAATTTATACTCATTTTGAAAAATTCGAAATATAGCATACACAAAAAAATCTAGATTTTTATTAAATGATTAATGTAATTGTGTAATTATTTTAATAAAAACAAAAGGAGAAAAAGTATACATATTGTTATCAAATCTTTAGTGTTTAAAATCATTAATTGTCATATATATATTTTAATCACATTAGGTAATCCCATAGGTTTTATTTAAGGAAAGCATGTGAAACAATAAATATTTGATATATGCGACCAACTATAGCCTACAATATATTATATTGCTTGGTGTTATTTAAGGAAAGCATGCGAAACAATAAATATTTGATATATGCGACCAACTATAGTCTACGATATATTATATTGTTAGAGAGTATAATTTTTAGACTATACATTATATCACATGCTCTAGAATCGTTGTGATTTGAAATAGAAGCCAAAGGACTGCCACATATGATTGAAGTTATTTTTAATTCTTATAAACTTAAGGTTACCATTTTTAAAGGAAAATTGCCAGAAATAACACTTTCAAAATATCACTTTTCAACTTTACACTAGCCAACTTTATCATTAAAATTTTAATAGTTAAAATACTATTAGAATTTATGGTTTAGGGTTTAGGATTGATAGTTTAGGGTTTAGTGTTGATTTTTTAGGGTTTAAGGTTTACTTTTTAGGGTTTAAGGTTTAGAATTGATATTTTAGAGTTTAGAGTTGATTTTTAGGGTTTAGAGTTTACTTTTTAGGGCCTAGAGTTTAGAATTGATGTTTTAGGGTTTAGGGTTAATAGTTTATTTAATATTTATTATGTATATATATATATAAAGAACAATGATATAAGAGTCTTTTATCCTTTAATAAAATGTGTATTTTTAAAAATGTTTCTTTGTTAATGGTAAACATGAAAAGTGGTACTACCAAAATGATATAATTGAAATTCTTATTTTTTTAAATGGTTATCAATTAATATATAGGGGATATGCCACTGATTTATCCCTATTATCGCAGCTTTTGATTAATTCTCGCTCGGTAAGCAGTTGATATTATAAGTCCACGTTGAGTATGAAACTTTTATTTTCAATATGAGGCCCACTATCCTAACGAATGGAAAATGTCAAATATTTTAGGCACACGTTACCTGTCAAGCTTTGATTAATATTAGTTTGTGAGTGATAATCCCTAAAAGTCGAATCTAAACCCCAAAATACAATAACTAAACCCTAACCATAGTTTATGGCCCGCTTCCCTAAATACATTATCCTAACTTTAGTTTAGAGTTCGCTTCCTTAAACCCTATATCCCAAAATACAATACTTAAACCTTCAAATTGTTTTATATCATTTACGAATTAATATTTTTCAAAAGTTAAATCAACAATCTTTTGAAGAAAATGCTATTATTATAGTATATTTCAAAATTTAGATAGGATTTGTTTTAGAAGCCGATATTAATTACAAATAAATGGTATGTGTTGTAAAGTAATGAGATAATAAAAAGAATTGGTGTAAATTACTCATAACATATGATCTTTTATATAGGAAATTACACGAAAGATAAATGGAAAGTACAAAACCAATACAAATATGGAAAATGCAAAGTCTAGACCGTCAGATAGACTACACGGATTGAGTCTAGATAATATGGTTATGGCCCATCCACTAAATGATTCATAACACTCCCAATTGGATGTCATAACCATATAGAGCTTGTAATACGCTTTGGATGTTTCTTCATTAAAACATTTTCAGGAAAAACCAAAAAAAACCAATGGGACAAAATCCGGGTAAAACCATGGATAATGAAAAAGAGCACAACACGTATTAATTACTCCCCCTGATCTGAGCATCACTGAAAGTCTTTCTATCTTGAGTCTTTCAGCTTGAATGAATTTGAACTACTTGTACTCCTGTCTCTAACTCGTGGACGATGAATTCTTGGACGGGATATGACGACCTTACTTGGATGGACCTCGACCACAAGCGCTTACGGATTGTCTCATGGTCCATACGGATGTGATTGATCATCCTACCGACCATCACACACTCTTGACCAAACACACACGATGATGTTGCTGTGAATGCGTGTACCACCATGTATAAAACATAACCTGTCTGAAAATAAATCAACAATAAAACCAAATAACCCCTCTTTAGGCTGGTTAGTATAAAATACACACAAGGAAATCAAATTACTTTTATATACATGGAATGATTTGAATTTTTCTTATAACTTTCTTTCACTAAGTATCTATCATACAATATGCAACTGTTTTGTTTTAGTCCACAAACAGTTCAGCTTTACAATGCTGTTTCTTGAGAATTTATTTTCTTATCTTTGAGCTCAATATCTTTTGGTACTTTTATCATTATTATCTAGTGGACCTTATACAGCTTACTACATCCTTTATATGTTAATCTAATTTCTTTCTTATGACCAGACCTTATCAATTCGAAATATGTAGTAGCAGCCACCACATAGGAGTATATCTCCTTATAGTCTATTTTTGGTCTCTGTGAGAATCCTTGTGTAACAAGTCATGCTTAAATGCTGTAAGTAGAAACATGAACAACTTTAGACCATGTGATCATGTTCTACATCTCACAATTTTCTTTCCCTCACAAGACCAATTTACAACCACTGGTTTATATTATATGGCGTCTATATATATATATGGCCAATACGCCTCTCTTTCTCTAGATACTTTAACGCCACGTTTCCATTTAACCTGATCTTACGAGTACTCTATTACGTGGATTCATGATCCTCACTTTATATCTATAAGTTCAAGTGCTTCCTTTATGTGTTTCCTTAAATGAATCTATCATCTCTGTGTCGACACTCTCATGTGGTTCCATGGTGTTCCAGACATGATCTAATCGATTTGAGATTATTATATCTAGGACCTTTATTACCTAGCTTGGCGTCCCAAGGACATGATTTGGTACCTTAGATGCTCAGCTGGCCAGCCTTATCTCCATGTCTGGTTTGTTTTCCTTTGACCTCGGATTTGTTATTATTTTTTGCACCTTTCTCTTTTCCTTTCGAGGATTCTTATCTCATGCAATTTATTGGTCTACCTTTTCTAGACTCTGTAGCAACTTGACTGTGTCTCTTTAGGACATCAAATTCGTTGGTGCAAGCTGGTATGGCTTAGTCATTCTTTTTTTTTTTGTTTTTTTTTTCTTTCTTTCCGGTCAGCAAATGTATCTGACATTTGATTAGCTAGTTTTATAAATGTATAATCTTTGTATTTATCTTTGGACGTTTTATTTCACTTTCTTTAGTCCGAGGATCTTGCCAAGACAATGATGGTTTATTCCATTCTATTTCTCTTATCATTCTTTTACCAGCTTATTATTTTCTCCCCCTGATGTTGGATAGTCGGATTCATTAGACATGCAACCCATGTACCTGTCCTCAAACTAATTACCCATGGTCGGCTTTAGGTATTAATATTCGTGGGAGAAAACATATCCAACATATATCCCCATCTTCTTCTTAGAACTCCATCTTAGACGGCACATATGTTTGTGGTGGCATTTCTAAATGTCTTAAGATAAGATATGTCTGGTTCATGAACCGTAATCAATTTGAGATGGGAATATCTATGCTTACTTAGATGTCCTGATGCATATTAACTTTAGATACATGTTAATTTCGTGTGTCCCCAAGCTTTAGACCTTATAGGGAATGGTCTTTTGAGCTTATAAGAGAATTCGGCCAAGCCTTTTATAGTATGGTCATGGACCACAGATTTGTCCTCACTGACCCCTCATGAACATACTATCTTTAAATGCTTGGGACATAATAGCCTAATGAGTTTCCATTGTGTACATGTTACACACATGAGTGACTATGGGATAACTCTTTGTGCCTATTTGTATATCAATCTTTGTATCACGTTTATACCATGATGGCCAATCCAGTCATGCCATAAAGTGCATAATTTCGTGGTAAACACTCTGGTTACCATGGTATTTGCCTCTTATCATACTGATCTTGGCATAGTAAAGATCAGTAGAGGATGCAGGTATAGTCTTGACCACTTTCTTATGGCCTTAGGCGATTTTTTTTTTCTATAATCTGAAGGAACTTTTATTTCCTTTGCCCATTGTGTCAATATGGAAATCATTCTTATATCTTTATATCTTCTATCTCAATGGGCTTCTCTGGGTGAATATAATTAATGCTATCTAGGCAATGATACAATGCCCTGGCCGTGGTATTTTATTGGACTTACTATACTTGCAATTTAAACTCATATTGGCGTTTTTAATAATGAAAATGATTCATATTATTAAACAAAAATCAGACAAGATAATAGCAATAAAATAAACCCAAAGAAATTATATTATTATAAAGAAAGCGTAAACAACAAACAAAGCAAACACCAAATCAAACAAAAACACACAAAATGTCGAAATTCATTTTCTTAGGCAATCTGAAGTCTCATAATCCATAAGGTCATCCTGCTCATGTTCAAAGTCGTTTTCCCCATCATGGTGGACCAAATGGGCTTCTGGATTCTTTCCTTTCTGGCTCTCTTGGTAGTGGTCACAAAGATGTCTGCAAGTCCTACAATTCTAAGCCTAATGGTTGTCCATTCCACACCTGTGGCATACTGATTTGGATGAGTGTAGTGGTTTAGACATATCTCCACGTCCTCAGCCTCGACCATGGTTGAAATCGGGTCCACGAACGGTTATAGTGGTTCCCACGGTCATGGGAGCTATAGTGTCCACGCCCACCACGTCCTCTCCATCCACCACGGCTATGACCGTGTGGTTTATAATTCTTGACGTGGTTACTTTCTTTAGAATCTTTCTTTTCTTCTATAGTCTTATTGGCTTCAGGTAATGGGGTTGAGCCAGGAGGACTCATCTCATTGTTCATCATGAGCAACACATTATTAGTCTTAGCCATTAATAGGTGGTGAAGCATCTTTCTCTGTATTGCTGTTGGAGCAACACATTGCTTGAATGGAATGTGGATAATGTCTTTTCTAGTAACTCCTTCTCAGTTACCTCATCACCAAAAATTCTTATCTTTGAGACGATTTTAAATAAAACTGAGTTGTAATCATCCACGGACTTGTAGTTTTGGAATCTGAGATTCCTCCACTCATATCTAGCCCTTGGTAGTAACACCGTTTTCTAGTGATCATATTTCTGCTGTAAAGCGGTCTAAAGGTCTAGAGAATTTTCAATAGTGAAATACTGATCTTTTAGACCCTCAGTGAGATGATGGCGAATAATACTTATTGCCTTGTATCTATTTATATCATTCTCATTGTTATCCTCGATGATACTCTCACCGAGTCTTTTTGACCTCAGGTTGATTTTAGTATCTAGTGCCCATTGTAAATAGTTATCTCCAGAGGGATTTAGGGCATCATAATCCAGATTGCAAGATTTTGACATCTGAAATTATATATCAATCAATTTTTAGGTTTCATAAAATAATTTGCATGTGGCCAAGCAAATAATCAAGTCATACGAATGCTTTATCAAAAATAAGTCACATGGCTAAGGTGGTATGATGCAAGCAATCCTAATGAACAATCACAATACATACGGTCTATATGTTCAATATCGATATGATGGATCAATCCTAGCAATTGGGTAATAATATGTATATGCAAGGATCATGTGGCTATTTTATAACCAATTATATGGATCAATCAAAACATGCAGCCATATATGATGTTCTATCAACCTAATAAAACTATTACTATATGCTCATGATGCACACAAGTCGTATGAATGTAATGCAAACACCTTAGCATTTAATTTCTATATGTATAGCCACAAGACCATGGAGATATATAATGCAATCAACCCTAGCTTGCGGTTTCTATATGCTCATCAAACAATACAATGCGGCCATAAAGTCTTAAAGACATTCAATCAATAAGCCCACATGGCCGCGGGGATGAGATGCAATCAATCTTAACGAACAAGTTCTTTATACTATCATGCGGATTCAATAGATTAGGGTTTATCTTAGCTAGGCTAACAATACACACTTTAGGTTTTAGTGTTTCAGATTAGGGTTTCAGTCATGACAAATAATCAACATAGCGTACGACCATTAAAACAATTTCGAGAAACTTAGCATTCGGATTTAGCAATATGCGATTTAAGGTTTTAATGCCTTTAGGTATTTAAATTCGAGATTTAGGGTTTCAGATTTAATATGTCATATGAATCAAATAATCTATCAACCTAACTTTCAAAACAATCAATCAATGCCATTAATCAAAATAAAGATGTGATTTAGGGTTATAGGGTTTTGATCAAGAATTAGGGTTTCAGTTACCAAAGCAATCAATCTAGTCACAAGTAAATATTTGCAGCAAATAAAGTACCATTTTCTTAATGATAAATATGGAAGTGGGAAAACAAATCAGTTCACACAGTTTAGGCACCAAAACATAACTAAATGATAACCATTCATAGAAGCTTAGGAGTTAGGAGCAATGAGTGGAACCTTACCGGTGATTGATAAACCATAGCCTTTAATAATGAGCTGGATTTTTCATCATCACCTGCATCGTTCTAACTCCTAGATCCCTCAGTATCTGCATCAACCACTCTTTTGAGTTTCATTCCAGATACAAAATAAAAAACGGTAACTACGAATTCATTTTTTTGTTTATATCACTACACGAAAATACTGGAAATCCTGACGAACGTTCCGACGGAAACATAAGTGGTCGGAAAATTCTGACGATATTCCGATGACTTACCGACCAAACCACTAAATCGACGTCGTCGGAATTTCGTCGGAAATTTCCGACGAAATTCCGACAAAAAAGGTTCGTCGGAATATTCCGACGAAATCCCGACAAAATATTTGACCGTTGGGGTCGTCGGAAATGCGTCGATAAATCCCGACGGAATTCCGACAAATATTCTGCCCGTTGCAGAAAGAATTGACCGTTTATATATAGCCGTTGGTATTTTTAAAAACCGTCGGAAATCCGTCGGAATTCCGTCGGATTACCGTATGAAATTTCTTATAAATACAACCTCTCTTCCTTCACCTCATTCACTCTCTTCACTCTCTCTTTGCTCACTCTTCACTCTCTCATTCGAAAAATGTCTTCTTATAATTTTTTTCTTTCTTGGATGGATAAACCACATATGGATCCAAACACCAATTTACTTACGCAAGAATACATGGAAGGTATTGGAGAATTCATGAGACTTGTTCAAGGACAACCGGAAGCAAATACTGGTATGTTACGATGTCCCTGCTCTACTTGCAATAATACTAGAATCATAAAAGAATGGGATGTTTGGCAACATTTATATATGAGA